>CM056197.1:142916329-143381329 GCA_029692085.1 Gymnothorax javanicus | reverse complement strand
GGAAACAGAAGATGCTTGGGCAGAGTAAGCTATGCACTCGGCGAATAAAATATTATATTTCATAAACAATTAACTGCCGCTACTTCCAGGCAATTTCATTTTAGAAGCTGCTTAAAACAGTCGTGCAAGATCATTTGATAGTCTTGAACGTTTTAGTATATCTGACATTTAAACACGATGAATGTTCTATCCATCATAGTTAGCCTACAGCTTAGTGATCTCATGAGCTAACTAGAGACGGGCCTTAATAAGCTGCTCAGTTTACGACACTGAGTGATTCTTATGTGATGCATTGAACTGAAAATAGCGCCACACTTGGACGCACTGAACAGAAATCATGGGTTTCCATTCACTGCGAGGACAGGCTCTCCAATCAGTTACCTCACGGACATGAACGCCCGCCCGAGGAAACCAGTGGCGGATTACAGCTCTCAGTGGCAGGTATTTTGAAAACCTCGTTCTTCTTTCACCAATCAAGAGGACTGATAGGAAGACCAAGACTTAAGTGTTTTACTGTTTGACATTTATGCCTGGATCAATAGTTAAAGTGTTTCTATTCCCTTTTAACAGGTCAGCTGATCTCTCTTAACATTAACAGGAAGTAATTAAGAAAAATTAACAGCTCATTAAAATTCTGTCATTGTAACAGTGGTCAGAACAGAAACAAGCACACAGGGGGACGCAGGACCGAGTTTGGGATGCACTGGCCTAAGGGGTCGGAACAATCTGGAAGCAACTTCCTCCGAGGAGAAATCAGTCACATCATGATCCAACAGGCAGCAAAGTCAGAAAATAAATCATTATTTCCTGACAGAACTGACTAAATCCAGAATTATGATTACACAGCCCTGCATGAAATTTGCTGAGTAAGAGCTGATACCTGATTTTAAGTAATTTTGGCGCTGAATCCAAACATCACATGAGTTTTCGGCTTTCACATCAGGTTTTGTCACAAATCACTGCCCTTGGTATAACGAGAATCCGGTTCAAGCATAGTAAGTCCCACAGCCACTTGGATTACTTTCCACAAAACCTTGGTGTAGTCAGCGAGGAACAAGGGGAAAGATTCCATCAAGATATCAGAATGATGGAAAAATGGTACCAAGGAAGATGGAATACAAATATGATGGCTGATTACTGTTGGTGCCTACAGAGAGACTGCCCCGAACGAAATTTTTCCCATAAATCAAAGAAAAGAAAATTTAATCCTTAGGTAAGCTGCATTTTGTTTTATTACATCTTGCAGAATGCTTAAAATCTAACTGTGTCATTTTGCTTACATTTATCATTGTGTATTCTTAGATATATCAATATGAAAAAAAGAATTTGTGATTTGTCAAAAAACCTGACATGATACACAAATTTTTAGGGCAAATTTGAAATCAGCGCTTTCGAATTATATAGAATCAACACAGTTTATCAAATCAGCAGAGAAAACGTTTCAAAACGCAGGGCGGTGTTATTTATGATTATTATAATGATCATTAATTCTGGACCATTTAAAAACCTCTGAAGCAGAAAGATGTGAAAAACTGGGCGGGGCATGGGCGGAGCTATGGAACCCCACCCCTCTCCCCATTTCTGACAGTTCAGAGTCAAAGTAAAACAAATGTCTGTGCTGATAAATCCTGTATTTAAAAGCCCAGCGGCTCGTGGACAAGAAACCTCACTCCTGAAAACCTTTATAACAAATCTTGTGTTTTGATTTTTTATATTTACATTGGGATTAGTGATCCCTGAAAGGGCAGGTGACAGTCAGGCACCATACACTGTAAACCTCAGACTGACCTCAGATCAGCTCTGACCACACCTTTAAATTTCCCCTGTTTCCTGTAACTGTTTCTGTGCATCTAAGACCCGTTTCCCACCTGCATCAGACTGACTCTCCTGTAACATCTGCTGTGATGCGACTCTTCTAATAAACACCTGAGTGACACTTTCACCAGATCTGTGTGGCTCCCTGGTCTGGATCATAACAGCCTGATACAGGTGATAATTGAGGAAAACTGAGGATGTCTATCTCCCTAATGCAGTGGTTCTGAAACTCGGTCCTGGCGCCCCACTCTGTAGGCTTGTTTTTGTTCCGACTACAGTTGCAATGTTAGGACTTAAACAAGCTGTTGATTTGCCTTAATTAGGTGCATTCATGTTTAGAGCAGTTATTTGTCCTCTTGAGCCACATTTGACAAATCTACACATGCCACGAAGAATTAAAATTTCATATCCACAATGAGATATGTTAGAAACCAGTATGAATAACTGCAGAGGGAAACAATTTGACCGAACCCTTAATCAACGTAAACAATCAATAGGTTCCTTATTGGTGAAACTGTCAACACGTGGTTGCAAAAACCAACAGTTTATTTGGCAAATAGTTAAGTCACACCTGTTTCGTTTCATGTTCATTTTATTAAGTTCAGGCAAATTATTTTGAAAGAATTCAAAAGACCCGTGTTTAGCAACGCAATTTGGAGCTTACTGATTTTCTCCGAGTCTAGTTTGATCTGTTTAGAAATGTTTTTTACCTGCAAATCCTCACAATACGGAAAAATAAGGATAACATGTTTGAGGGTTTTTATTCTTCATGGCACAGTGGATCTGTCCATAAAATACAGCTAAAAATGGCAAATAACTGCGCTAAACATGGAATGCAGCTAATTAAGACAAATCGACACCTTGTTAAAAGTCTAAGATTGCAGTTGTGGTTGTAACAAAAACCAGCATACACAGTGGGGTGCCAGGAACGAGTTTGAGAACCACTGCCCAAATGTAAGACAATCTGTGCGCTCACCCCAGTCTCTGCAGTTTACAGTGAGGGTCCTCCAGTCCAGCAGAGAGCGCTGTCACTCCTGAATCCTGCAGCTCATTGTCTCTGAGCTCCAGATCTCTCAGCTCTGAGTGAGGAGAACGCAGGACTGAGGCCAGAACATCACAGCAGCCCCTGTGAGATTACACCAACCCAGCCTGTGGAGAAACACACACACACAGATTACACCACCCCAGCCTGTGCAGAAACACACACACACACACACGCACATTTTATGACCAATTAATGCAGAAATCAAGGTAATTCCGATGGGTTCACATACTTTTTCTTGCAACTGTACATAATTGGTGAAAGCTAACCTGAAAATCAAGACTATTATCGTAATATTAGCAACAACCAAATCAAAATGTAAATTCTAGTTATTACATTAAGTACACTTTCCGCTGGAGACAGAAAGCTACACAATATCACATGCAGTGCTTCAAAATGTCTCCGTTGACCATGAAATGAATCATTAGCATATGCTGAGTGATTCCGATTACAACAGCACGCGATATCTTACAAGAAGCGCCAACGCTCTCATTACAATCATATTACTGGATAAAGTCCCCAATGTATAACAAATCTAATCAATAGTATTTTCAGAAGGGAAAAAACAAAACAAGTGGTTGGTATTAAAACAGAATAATATAATTACTGCCGATCAATATACCATTTGTATAGATATTTTTTTCAATTACAAATCGTAATTTTACTAGCTAGCATGAAATCACATAACTACAAAAACTAGCATGACCTGAACATAATTACGGACAGTAATAAAGAAAGCTAGTTATTATTTACATTTACACCCATTTTGTAGAACAACCAATAATGATAATGAGGTACAAAACTTACTGATTCATGCACGCACACAGTGGCGTAGCCAGCGGGGGTGCTAAGACACGTCCCTTTTTGACTGCCATTTGTAGTTCTCAATCATTTTCCTTTATTGACGCATTTTCCAATTATCGTAATTGGCAACCGAAGACACGGTTTCTCTCCATATGCGATCTAACAGCGATTAAATCATGGGCTAAATTCAGTGCAGTTGCGGAACAAGAACAGAGAATTGGGTTGCACAAAACTTCTGTTTAAAACAATTATTAGTCCTGGCCTGTTCTCAGTCATTTTCATAATTAACAGAAGGTACACTCCAAGAGCACTCCACGCTTAACAGGTGCTGCTTGTTCTCCCTGATTAGGAAAGACGACAATCATTCATCTGGACGCGTATTTGCTGTATTAAAATCAACGTCATTCAAAATTGCATACCTGTCGACTCTCACGCAAATAGCTTGAGCCGCAGGCTTTATATAGCCTATTTAACTGCCGAATGCCACTTTTTTTTCCAACCCACACAATACCGAAAATGAAAGTCCGTGTTTCATTGGAACGCAGACCAGTTCAATCATCGCGAAGCATTGGCCTATTAAGTAGCTAAATTATTTTTACTGAATTTGTACTGAATTTAGCCCACGATTTCATCGCTGTTAGATCGCATATGGAGAGAAATCGTGTCTTCTGTTGCCAATTAAGATAATTGGAAAACGCGTCAATAAAAAAAAATGATTGAGAACTACTAATTGCAGTCAAAAAGGGACGTGTCTTAGCACCCCGCTGGCTACGCCACTGCACGCACAACTTGTAAGCGGCTGGTGGCCTGTTTTCTGCCCTTTCAATGCAACAGGTTTTTGGCAGGCTAAGACAGCGCAGCGTGCCTGTGCATATGGTCCTATACCGTCATAGTCCTTTGGGTCCTGTTCATCAAGGCTGCCCAAGGAAGTGCCAGAGCAGGGAAATTTACACACACAAACACCAAACCCCACCAGTCTTAAAACCACACACACACACACACACACACACACAGATTACACCGACCAAGCTAGTGGAGAAACCGAACACAAATAAACACACACAAAAAACACAGATTTAACCTTTTGAGTGCCGAATACATTTTCAATGAATTAAAAATGTAGTTATCCTGAGCTGTTGAAAACCTATCATGTGGCAACTTGTTTAAAAGAGCTCCCCTGCGGGAGCTCTTTTAAACAAGTTGCCACATGATAGGTTTTCAACAGCATCTGACTCTGATATCTTACATCATTGGGCAACTATAGTTGCCCACGGCGCTGAAAGGGTTAACTTACCAAGCCTGTGGGGAAACCTTACACAAAGACACACGCACATGCACGCACACACACAAAAATTACACCCAGCCCGTGGAGAAACCAAACACACACACACACACACGCACAGACTGCACCAACCCAGCCTGAGGGGAAACTGTACACAAACACACACACACACACAAACACATGCAGACAAAACACTGTTATGTTCCAATGCTTTAGTTTGCGTAGGTGTTCTTCTTTCTTGTCTGTTTTTCTGTTCTCTGGAGTGTTACAGGACGTCCCAAATCCAGATGACACGCTGATTGTTTGCACCTCATTCGCGGTTGAATCCTATAAGAGGCGCCGATTCATCCTACGGGGACGCCATGCTAGGCTGGGCCACGTAGCTCTCTCTGCCGGCCCTATCACACTCTGCTGCACTTTGCCTTCCCGTTTGCCCCTCACCGCCCCTTCGAGCGCTCTCGTCACTGCTGTGCTCTACCACTGTAGAGTGGAAGACGAAGGCTGTTTTTCTTTCAATGAGACTTTTTTGATGCATTCATTTTTTTTTTACGTTTGGTATGATAAACTCCATAATGAAGTTATGGTGTCCTGTTATGGTTTCATTTTTCTGTTCACGTCCCTTACCCGAGACGGGGACGTAACAAACACACACACAAAAATTACACCCAACCTGTGGAGAAACTGCACACACACACACACACACACACACACACACACACACATACAAACACAGAGTGATTGGCTCTTTTACACCACAAACACCACTCTTTGTGCTAAATCGTTATTTTCTGTGTACTTGTGATAGTTAATGCTAGACAGCAGTGGTCTCATCAGTTAATTGTCATTGCATGGATAGACCATTCAAAATCTGCAAAAAGTGATAACCTGCGAGGTCAACGGATTTTGTTCAAGTTCCTTCCATAGACTGGTCCTGGGCTAGAATGAAGGCAGGTAAAACCCTTTGGTGAATAATCACTCTGTTCAGGAGTAAGGGGCAATTAACCCTTCCAATGCATTTTCAATAAACAAATTTTGATGAAATTGACAAACTTTGCCAATTTTTGGCATAATACTTGACAGTAAAGACAGACTTATCTAATAGGTAAACTGCAGCAGACATCCTAGTCTTTCTATGAAAAGTATAAAATGTTGTATAGTGCAAAGCATTATGAGTATATTAATCCCTTGAAAAAGGTTAATCCCTCAAAATCATAAAATTTACATGCCAATATCCTAACTGTCACAGGGAGTTGGACTACGGTTTTCCCAGAGGAGCAAGTCCAAATAAAATTTCTTGCTCATTTCGGTTCTGATGTGGAGCACTTTGATCGGCCCCATGTCCTTACGCTTGACCATAAGCCTTAATACCTTGTTTTGTGGCTGGATATGGCCACAGATGACTTAAAAATGCCTGCTAGCCTATACAGAGGCAAGTCAAGGTCATCCCCCATCTAAACAGCCCCACCACCACCTCACACCTGCTTTTCAACTGGCCCCACGGCAGCAGTGTTGGACTGCCCCTGTTATTGACACCTGACACACATTCCAAACAGCTAGTTTCAAAATGGCAGCCATGGCTGCTGGCAGTGATGAATCCCAGGCCACTTTGGCGATAAAATGCAGGTGTTTCAATGTCTCTCCTGCCATTGCATGCGGTGTAATGAAGAAATATCCAAAAGAGGGTGGCTCTATTGCTCTGAAAGTGTGACAAGTCCATTTAAAGCCATCTTTCAGGGCTGACAGATCCTCTTAGACGTGAACATTGTTAGGGAATGAGGTCAGGTGGACACCAAGCGCAGGATCCAGGAGAATTTATTACAAACACAAGACACTCAGAAATAGGCGCACAGGCCAGAAACAAAACACCGTGCACATGCACTGAACAGCAGGAGAAACTAAGGTACACTGCCCAAGGCAGGGGGGAACAGAAGTACTCACTCAAGGAGTGGCTAAACTAAGGAAAAGAAAAACTGAACTAACTAAATTGAGGGGAACACTGGGAGACTTAGACAAAGGGCAGACAAGACGAGGGCACACGGGGCTGGGGAAAACTCAGGAGGCAAAACAGAAGCCAAAACAAAGTACCGTCTGATGGTCTCTTCAATCTTCCCTGCTTAAGTACACATGGGAGGAGGCGGGGATACGGAAGGCAATCTCAGGTGAAAACAGAAACACATGGGATTAATGAAACAATTACGAGAACTAATTTAACAATCCTGATTGAGACAATCACGTGCTCCAGTTAGATTGAGATAATCTAAACGGAAGTAAAAAAGCACCACGAGAACAGCAAAGGAAAGCATAGCTTTAAACGCAGTTAATTAGGGAAAGCTTAGGAAGGAATTTACAACAGCTAGAAACACTCGCACTCACTAAAGGGTTAATAATGTTAGTATTACGTGACGAGATATTTACAAACACCCTTGAGTGCAGGTTAGTACGGGTTAGTAATGGCCCTACCAGAGAACGCATTCACTAAGAGTTTGCGAGACCCAGAATTAAGCACAGGTGGAAGCAATGAATGAAATACCCAAGCCAAAACCGAAAAGAGGAAATGTGATTGGACAACGGGACTCAGGCATGCAGGCTGTCACACGACATCACAGGAACCAGGGCGAGGGGGAATAGATGGACAGGCCGCGGGAATGGAACTGAAACACAAATCAAGAGGGACACGGGGAAAAACGCACAAGCACAAACAAGCACACAAGGCAGAATCATAACAAACATGGAGAGAAGGACCCACGACTGCCACTGGAGAAGGAGTGTGAGCTCACTGCACTGCCTGCTGGGCTCTTCCATGCTGTTCACAAGGACATCACTGTCTGTCCAGCACAGAGATACAAGCTTGGCCTTGACTGGAAGCCGTCACAGAAATGCCAGCACCCCCTCTACAATTCAAGACGTCGGCTGCGTCAAGAACATGCAATTCGGGCATCGACGTCAAAAGAAGTTTTTGATATTTGTAATGTTTTACTGCCGATTGGATCAGGTAGGTACTTGCGAATGTACCATCAGTGCTAGGCCTAGGCTAAGGCTTATATTTGAACAGATGCCATGACAATTCACAGTCGCATGCACTGATGCAGCCAGATTGTTATCCCATGGGCACAGAGTAGCCTGATCAACACGAGGTGTATGAGAGGAGTAGAGATCAGGAGGAAGGAAAAGCGTGGGTTGGTGGCTCAGAAAATCAAAGCCCGTTTTGAGAAGGAGGACTGGCGAACTAGACTCAGATGACTTTATTTATCCCAAGAGGGCAATTCGGTTAAGCAGTCTACCCAGACCATTTAAAAGCAAAAGCCACCAAACAATATGTACAAAAGACAATAAACAATCAATAAAACAAGTAAATAAATGACTCCCGCCTAGCGGGACCGTTGTCGAAAACATCTGGTGTCTGACTCGAGACTAGGGTCTATTTCGTAACGTGGTCAACTGTTACTTAGTACTTTGACCTTTGCCTCAAACCTTTAAATGCGTAGCCTAGGACAACTGGATAAAATAATATTGCTTGTAAACATGTATTAATCTATTGTAGTAACAACGCCATTGACACAAGTTTTTCATTGATTGTTGCCCGATGAACAATCTTTCAGACTAGATGTATTAATGCTATAAGAAATGTGTTTTTATCTTTGTGATTTCAAAAGTTATTCAATGCTATGAGTGCAAATTTGACATGTTCATTATAAAAGGGACATTGTGGTTGCCATAGAAACGCCTATATCTCAAAATGTAATGATCCGATCATGCTGACATTTGGTACGGGGCATGTGTGTCCCATTACACATGACATCCAACCATCAAATTGAATGTCTGAAGAAGAAAAAATTCAAGGTCAAATTGAGGTCAAGGCGGAAATCCAAGGTCAAAGCCAAAGGTAAAGGTCATTGACCTCATTTTGTAGAGCTCTTTGAACACGACACAATATGAGCCAATAGTCCATGGGCCAGACCAGGTATCGGTACCACTCAAGGTGACAAAACTTGCTTAGAATTTTTGAAAAGATCCATGTCTGGAGATGATATTTTGGTATGATAACCCTTCCTGAGTGGCGGCTGTATCATAGTTATCAGCTCATGAAGTTACCCACCCCCTTCAGAAAATTACATTTTAGACGCTGGTGCATATTTTTTGTTCAGACTCATGTGCGGGACATCTGTCAATGTTTCACTATATTGTCTTTGGTATCGTTTTAAAGGGAACCTTTTAAGCTTTCATTCAAGCCAAGTTGTGAATTTTTCTGACCAGTATAGAGCCCACAGTTGCTCTTTAAACTATAAACAATACACATTTTTACACAATTTTTCGCCAAAATGATATATTATCTTTTAGCCCTGTGTCATCTAGGAACAGCAGGGATACAAAATATAAAAACTGGAATACTCACAGGACCATAAGGATTCAGGAAATGTATAATATACCCATACTATATCATTGTTACAGGTCATTGTGAGCCTTAAACTAGAAGGGAATTATTAACTAGACCAAGGTCAGTATGAGGTCACAAACTGGACTTTATCTTGACTTCATCTTCATTTGATTACTTCAAGTTTCGCATCAAATGGTGATTTCTGTGCAGCAACTGGAAACTGTGAGCTACATCTGATCTCGCATGTTGCAGTTGAAACTGCCTGACTATGGCCACCAGTGAACAAGCAAGTAACAACCCATTAGCAAAGCAACCACAGGTGGAGTGCATCATCCATTGTTCTGAGGATGAAGATAAGCTCGTTTCATTAAAAAGTGTTGACTCCTGGAAAACACTGCTCAGGGCAGCTCAGATACAAAATCATGCACCAGTTTTGGAACTGGCAAAGTTTGCATGTTCTCCCCGTCCTGGTTTCCTCCCGAAGGACAAAAACATGCATCATAGGAACACTCCTACCAGTACCCCTGACCAAGGCTCTAGCTTTAGAACTGGAGTTGGTCCCCGGGTGCTGCTCTGTGGCTGCCCACTGCTCCTAACTATAGGATGGGTCAAATGCAGAGGACAAATTACCCCATGGGGTTCAATAAAGTGTATCTTATCTTAAGAAAGATGGCATCCTTGAAAAAGAAAAGCCAAGTGCCAGTAGCTCTGCTGAAGAGAAAGAATTGAAAAGAAATGCTCGACGTGCCCCAAGTACTTCTAGGACATATCCTGCAGAGTGTATCTTTTGACTGAAAACTTCCAAATATCTAAAAGGACAGAATACGAGAAAAGCACTGGTGCAATGTTGCCAAATGCGTGCTGATGCAAAGATCAGGAGTGCAGCCCAAAAGAAAATGGACAGCAGAATCCTTGCCCTAGTGAGTAGAGACCTTGAAGCAGCTGAAGGGCACTGCCACAATTCATGCTATAAACTGCACACCAAGGAGGAGGTTTCCAAAGAAGAGGCTGCCAACAATGAAGATGGTGGTGATGCTAGCGATGATGCCCAGTATGAAGCTGCTGTGAAACAGTCGTACAATGCGCTGTTCCTCTTCATCAGAACAGAGCTTTTTGGCAATCCTCGAGTGATGATAATGACTGATCTCACTTCAAGACTGGTTTCTTCAGTGAAGTCCCAAGGAATCATCCAAGTCAAGGAATCGACCACAAAGCACATAAGACGAAAGCTGGAGAGTGAGTTTGCCGGAGCCTTGCATATCTTCTCTGGTGCAAAAGGAAAACTCCTCCTTTATCCAGATAACCAGTCCATGAGTGAACTCACCAAAGAAAACCAGTCCCTTAAAAGTGAGCTGCAGACCTTGAAAAGTGCCAGCACCCAAGATGTCATAGCAAACGTAGCCATCAAACTGAGAGGGGACATCAAGAGTCAAGAGGTTCCTGAAGCCTGGCCACCTGAAGTCAAACCAGAAGCAGAATGTCCTACCATTCCTGAATCACTCAGTGTCTTCCTGTGCCATCTACTCACAGGCTCTAATGATCCAGACCATGCATCCCAGAGAGTTCAGCGGCTCCTACAATCATTTGGCCATGACATTGTATATGCAGTGACATGTGGAAAGATCAAACCTTCCAAGCACATCGTTCTACCATTCAGTGTCAAGTCTTTGACAGGCAATGTAGAGCTCATAAACATCCTCAACCGACTTGGTCACAGTGTGTCCTATTCACAGATGGAAGAGATCGACACTGCTTTGCGTCTTCAGAAACTCTCAGCATCAGGGAGTGACATTGCCTTACCAAGGAACATCCATCCTGGTGTATTCACAACTTTAGCCTGGGACAATATTGATTGTCTTGAAGAAACCATCAGTGGAGAGGGAACATCTCACAGAGTCGATGGAATTGCTTTGCAAGCAAAGACAGTCAACCCAGTCCCAGTTCAACCCATGCCCTCTGTTGCCAAAACAAAGCAGAGAAGCTTGATTCACCCCCGCCAATGTTACCAAATTCCAACGCTGGACAATGGGTGGGGCCACCACAAAGCAAAAGTTCATATGCTGATATTGCAGCCACTACTCTGCTTGCCACAGAGAAGAACCTTGTTTGGGTCCTAGCAAGAATGTCACAGCAAGAAGACCAGTCAGTCAGCAACTGGACGGGCTTCAACATCCTGACTCGTGGTGATATGACAGTCATCCCTGACAATGTACGCTATCCGCCTACCATCAATGCTCCAGCGACACAAATGTCTACTGTCAATGAGGTGCTTAACCAGTCACTAAGCATTATGCGGTGCTTAGGCCTGACAAAGATTGTCTGTGTCTTTGACCAAGCCCTGTATGCAAAGGATGTTGAGATCACATGGAAACATGCTGACAAGTTCCAGAATATCATCATCAGGCTTGGGGTATTTCACACCATCTGCACACTGCTGGCAATAATAGGAAAGCGTTGAAAAGATGTTGGACTCAGAGACTTGTGCATTCAGTCTGGCATAATCGCAGAAGGCTCCATTGCTGGTGTTATGGATGGCCGCAAGTACAACAGGGCAGTGAAACAACACAAGCTCTTGTATGAGGCTCTCATGCGACTGACGTGGAATGGTTTCCTCTCCTGGTTGGAAACAACTCACATGAACCATATGGCTCACCTGGATGAAACACTGAAGGCAATTGACAGCCTTGGGGAAAATGTATCACAAGCCACTTTGAAGGAGGTCCTCGAGAACAGCTCTTGTACACGCATCATGGAACTGTTTGAAGAGTACCGCAAGTTCCTTAGAAGTGGAAACGGCAGCTTCTCAAGCTTCTGGATGTCCTATTTGGACATGGTCAAAATCTTGCTGGGGCTTATCCAAGCATCCATGAGGGAGACTGGATGCTGCACTTGGCAAGCATTCAAGCAATGATCCCATGGTGCTTTGCATATGACAGGATGAACTACGCACACTACCTCCCCTACTACTATGCCCAGATGTCTCAGCTGTCCATCACACACCCAGATGTGTACACAGAGTTCATGACAGGAGGCTTCACTGTTCAACTGGGCTCCATCAATCCCTTTAGCCGGATCCCTGTTGACCAAGCTATAGAAGAAATGGTGAACAAAGACACCCAGACAGCTGGAGGGACAAAGGGATTCAGCTTGAAGTCAGGAGCTGTGGCCAAATATTACCTAACCGCTGAGTGCAGAAGCATGTACCTCAGACAGCTGAGAGACCTGACAGGTCAAGGCAAAACTGTCCCATCCAGATCTACACAGTCCAAGGATCAAGAGAGATGAAGCAGATGTTCAGTCTCTCATTGACCTTTTGGAGAACAAGTGGTTCAATCCTATGTCTCCTGATGAGAACGATCTGGTTTGCCTGTCCACTGGCTCCATGGCTCCACCTGATGTGACCAGGGATCTCCTGAGAGCTCATGAGATAGGAGAAGAGGCCTACAAGGAATTCAAGCAAACAAGGTTAGATGAGGACACACCATATGTGAAATTCCATGACAAGATGACCAAGCAAAGTCTGAAGACATTCTCCAGCATCAGCACAAAAAAAGCTTAAGGAAAGAAAGGACAGGATGTGGTGCTGAAGGCAGACAGAAACCTGTTCAGCCACATGATCCTGTTAGCTGAAAGCAGGAAGATAAATATGAGGGATGTCCTTGTCTACCCTCTGGGCCCACTGCCATGGGCACTTGCAAATGCTGATGGGTCCCTACGAAAAACGAACAAGGCTGCTCTTGCCAGAGTGCTGGAGAAGAATGTGTCTCCTGCAGAACAGATCCCAACCCCATCCACTTCCATCATTGATGGGATGAGCCTGGTCCAGAAAATGAATGGCAACAACAAAACCTTTGGACAGGTGGCAGAGTCACTCTTCACCCAGGTCTTCCACGAAGGGGCACAGAGTAAGAGGACTGATGTTGTGTTTGATGTTTACCGCCAGACTTCGATTAAAGATGCTGAATGACTGAACCGGGGTGCAGACACCACTGTCTAGTACAAGAACCTTGCAGGGGGACACCACGTACAGCAGTGGAGAACTTTTCTGGGCAGTCCTTCAAACAAGACCAGTCTCATCAAGGTGGAAGAGTGGAAACTCCCACAATACAGAGATAGGCTGCATGGCGAGGCATTATACATGACCTGTGAGGAAACCTGCTACAGGTTGACAGATGATGGGTGTGAAGAAGTAGTAGAGCTGCACTCCACACATGAAGAAGCTGACACACGCCTGCTCCTGCATGCTTCAGACGCCGCCAACACTGGCTCAAAAGCAGTCATCATCATAGCTGAGGACACGGATGTCATGGTTCATTGTCTTGCCTTTCAGAAGGACATCACCTGTCCCATCTACCTGAAGTGTGGGACACAGAACCGCACACAATTTGTGGACATCAGCAAACTGGCTAGCTCAGTTGGAGACAGCCTCTGTGCTAGCCTAATTGGCTTACACGCCTTCACTGGCTGTGACACTGTCAGTGCATTTGCTGGCCGGGGGAAGCTGAATGCCCTGAAGATAGTGAAGAAGGACATTTCCTACCAAGAAACCTTCAGTGGACTTGGGACGTGAGTGAGGAGTTGTTCCAGAGAATTGAGGAGTTTACATGTCACTTGTATGCTGCTAACAGCAGCACTGGTGAGGTGAACCAACTGCGCTACCAGCTCTTCTGTGCCAAAATGGGAGAGGTCGAGTCTAGCCAGCTGCCACCATGTAGAGACCATCTCTTCCTGCATGATGAATGAGCAAATTATCAGGCAGCCATCTGGAAGAGCAGTCTACAGGCTAACCTGTGGTGCTAAGTCCTACAGAGCATAGATGGAAAGAAGATGAGGAGAAGCTGGCAATTTACTGGATGCGCTCCCCACCTGCACCAGACGTAGTCCTGGAACTGCGAACATGCAAATGCGTCCGTTCATGCAAAATGCCAAGCTACACATGCTTATCAAATGGACTGGCATGCACAGACATGTGAAAGTTGCAGACTTGCAGCAACCAAAAAGTGCAGGATGATCCAGAACCCGACTCTGAACTCGGGGAGTCAGATGACGAGAGAGACGAGCAGTTTGAGTGACATCATGTTGTGATTCTGATGTTAATTTTGTTTACAATATTGCTACGTAAATATGTTAAATATGTTAAATAAATACGTTATACGTTGTTTATAAAACTCAGCTGGTTCCTTCTCTCATTGTGGTGTCCTTTATGTCCTGTATTTACATGATAAAGACCAGTTTGTGACATTAGCCTAGTGGCGGTCATGTTATAGTTTATTAGGAGCCTAATGATGCTCTTCTAATTTAAAGCTCACAATCACCCCTGACAATGAAAGAGTATAGGCATATTATACATTTCCTGAATCCTTATGGTACTTTGAGTATCCCAGTTTTTGTTTTTTTTTGTCCGAGTTGTTCCTAGATGACACAGGGCTAAAAGATAGTATATCATTTAGGCGAAAATTGTGTAAAAATGTGTGTTGTTTAGGGTTTAAAGAGCTACAGTGATCTCTATACTGGTCAGAAAAATTCACAACTTGGCTTGAATGAAAGCTTAAAAGGTTCCCTTTAAAATGAAACCAAAGACAAAATAGTGAAACATTGACAGATGTCCTGTACATGAGTCTGAACAAGAATATGCACCAGCGTCTAAAATGTAATTTTCTGAAGGGGGTGGGTAACTTCATGAGCTGATAACTATGATACAGCCGCCACTCAGGAGGGGTTATCATACCAAAATATCATCTCCAGACATGGATCTTTTCAAAAATCATAAGTAGGTTTTGTCACCTTGAGTGGTACCAACAAGTGAAATCTTGGACTCTGGCCCATGGACTAGAAGTGAGAAGTCTGTATGATAATCCGTTCCGAAGTTATGGCCTGTTATGGCCCCCAATTTGTTATGGCGTCACGGACAGCAAGGGATGACAGACAAAATTCTTCAACTTCAACAGATTTAATTAAACAAACACTTAGAACTAATCTACACTCTACCCTACTGACCAAGATTGAAATAAAAAAAAAAGATAGTTACAACAGTCCCTTGGTAATTGAGATGGGCTGCTATGTTGCGATGTCTTGGGACAGGAAAATGCTCCAACACAGGCAAAAATCCACAAAAAGCTTCACAGGTCTTGAAAAGAGTGACAGGTCTGATCAAATGTATCCTTCCACAATTTCTCTTTGCAATTTCTCCAACTACTCTTCACTCTCTCAATTTTTCTCCTTATATACTCTTGTCCAGCCCCTTCCCATTTCTGGGACTTTCCCCTCTGAGGCATGCCCAGGACATGCCCAACCTAGTTCCAGACTGGCTTAACAAAAAAAAAAATGTCAATACTGCCATCTAGTGGCTTTTTACCACATTACAGGCCAAAAATGAGATTTTTAAGTTTTTGGTGACCTTGACCTTGTCCTTTGAAGTAGAAAGTAGAAAAAGAATAGGTCTGTGTCTCGGATATTCCTTTATTATGCGTCAACGTTTCATTGAGATCAAATGAAGATAAATGGCAAAAAGGTGTGTAACAAACAGACGACTAACGGAACGAAGTGACATGGTTGTCGATTTCGACAATTAATAATGCATTTCATACATAGATAAATAAATAAAAACATAAGCAACCCAACAACAATGACAACAGGCCTCCGGCATGAATCTATACCTCCGGTGTAACCACTATGTGGTTAAACACAAAACAGGAATACAAGTTCACATAAAAATAAATACAAATAACTACCCAGCAGGTTTCAAGCTACTTCTCCCGTCTCTCTGTCCAACAGAGGTGTGGACACTTGACCAAGGATAATACTGACACCTCCTTTAGATGACCAGCACCTGTTAGCTTCCTCCATGACAACAAGATCACCACTGTGGGCAAAAGTCATCGAACAGGTGGATGTGTGAACACTTAGTCATTCTGAAAGGGTCACATGGATTCTGTACCAGGCCTATTGGCTGATAATGCGGATACTTCGTGGTCAAGTAAAGTTTTATTCATTCTTGCTGTGATTGTCTATGGTACCATTATCATGATTATTGGCTGGACCTGGGAAAACTAACATCATCTTTTTTTTGTGGAGTTACAGGGCCTGTTGGGCCCAACACTGCTTTAGATATTTATTCCTATATATTTTGAAATACAGATAAATTTCGAAAAAGTTTTTTGTCTTTTTGTTCTTCACTTCCTCATGCTGGCTACTCTGGCGGTCTGGTAGTTGCTGCCATTCAAGGCCAGTAATTCTTGAACTGCTGGGTAATAGAAAGTGGCACCTCTCCTGCTAACATGGTTAAGCCCAAGACTGCCTCATTACTGGACTCTCTAGACTCTATTTTGATTAACCATAAAGTTTGGAACAAGCTGAAACAAGGTGTTTAGGTCTATATTGGGTTGTTGCCAATATGTTCATAGAGAAAGTACACTGCCCGGCCAAAAAAAAAAGTCACCATTTGGAAATTAATGAAAAAATTCTATAATTGGATCATTATTGTGGTTATTAATATGTTTCAGCTGGCAATAATCATTTTAACCCTGACTGATGAAGCGCGTCGCTACTCATTTCTTAAAAAATCATGTCGGAAGACACATCCCCTGATGGTGGAAAAGATGTTACAGTATTTCAGAACGGGCAAGTTATAGGCCTGTATTTAGCAAAGAAAACCATGAATGACAAAAACAAGTATGAGGAATCATTTTCACAAACAAATCTGCCACCACAAAATCCTGACCTTAAACACATTAAAAGTTATTGGGATGTGCTCAAGAAAGACCACTGAGTGGCTCAACCATTATGTTGAGAAGACAAGATCTCGGCCAAAAATTATGGCATTTCTGATCGAAAATAAATGTTCTGGCATTGCATATAGTTGTCAAAACAATGACAAGACGAATATGCACTGTAATTAAAGCTCGCGACTTTTTTTTTTGGCCGGGCAGTGTAATTAGTCAAAGACAGTCTGGGCCATATAAAAGGTTTATGAAAGGAATATGGGGTTGTGCACTGAAAAATTCCAGGCACGCCCCTTTCCCTGGGAAACAGCCATATTTATGATAGAATACCCTTAGTTCTCATGTGATGGCATTATAATTGAACGGATAAGGCCAGAGCAGATAAAATAACAATGGAAGTGCTGCTCGTTTAGTGTACAGGTCTGTAGTTCCACATACAGCACATAGGTGGCAGCACTACAAAACGATGAAATATGATCCTCATTTCTGGTGCTACTACGAAGTACTGAGTAGAGTGGCAACTTTTCTTTATTTCTGATTACAGGCCTCGAACTATTGGTGATAAGGGGCACGGCAAAAGTTGCCGTGGTTCATGCTGAAAATATAAGGGCACTACGGCAAATGTGCCTCCATATAAAGGGCACCACAGCAAAGTCTGCCGCTACCTTGGGGGCACAGCAGCAAATCCACCATGGAGCTTTAGGTCATCACTTTAGCTAATAAAAATTCAAGGTCCATAGTCTTAGATGTTCCTCACATAAAGTGACCAATCAGCGTGCGCTATGCAAATCAAAACCATTCTTGAAACAAAACGTTTCCCGTATTTTTCCCCGCTTGCTGTCTTGGAAATTGGCTCAGTATTGCACTGGGACATCGTTTGGGCATTGCTATAATGCAAGTATAAGCAAAGGACATTCCAATCAATCGCAGGGTCATTGAAAAAATGATCATATTTAGCCATTTTGTCCATCTTCTGCCACCCGCGAAATTCGGACTTTCCAACACTCACACTGACAACAGCGCTAGATACTGCATATTAAGAATACTTCCCGAGCTTTATCAACACACAACACGCAACCTAAGAGAATTTCAGTACCTCCATAACTTCGTCAATTTGCCACACTTTGCGGCTGCCGACTGTAAATTCGGCATTTTTTTCTTTTTTTTTTTTTTTTTTCCTTTCACCCGTCGGCATCGTGATCGGAGTATAAAAATAGAGGAGATACATGAATTATTCAAGAATAATTCTGCGCCCACGATCGCAAGAAAACGGCGAAAAAGACAGCTGTAAAAACCAGTGGCGCTTCGTCGGCTGTAACAATGGGAAGCCAAAACTTCGCCCTTCAAAGCTTAATGACTTAAACCTTTCGCGGTTTACTTTTCTTGATCAGCAGTTGCTCATACGAATTGTTAGAAGGACTGTCAATTGAGTCAAATTTATTTTCGAGAGCACTGTTATACATTGCACTACGAAATTATGAGGGGTTTTCTTTCACACATAAATTACGAAATAAATTACCATAGGCCTACGTCTTTATAAATTCCGCGCTCAAGTAGCTCATGAAGCGGCATAGATTCGCAAATTGATTAGTGAGCCTCATTAAGCAATAAGCTGTGCAACATCGCATTCTTTACTTCTATGTTAAGATTGTAGAAAACGGATTGTCCTGGCTTCTTGCGAAAGAAGCCTCGCAACTAATTTATAAAGGCGTATTGATAATTTGTGTTGTCATTTGCAATCGAAAATAAATTTGACTGTCCCTCTACCAATTCGTATGAGCAACTGCTGATCAAGAAAAGTAAACTGCGAAAGGTTTAAGTCATTAAGCTTTGGAGGGCGAGGTTTTGGCTTCCCTTTGTTACGGCCGACAAACTGCCACTGGTAAAAACGGGAAATGCTGTGTGATTTATTCATTTTGGGTAGGTGTTTTGACCGAGGGGCACTTACGGCAATGCGGGAAAGGGCACGGCATTCTACTGCCGTGAACTGGGGCTTTTATAGGTGGGCAGCACGGCAAACAGGTAGGGCATCGCCGTCGTGAAATTCGAGCCCTGTGATTATGAAAGAGCAAGTCATTAGCCACCATTTCCACCATGGTTTGGAGTTTCTACCCCTGTGGCAGATGACTTATAAGCTGTTAAATAGGCCTATACACAATTCCAAATTTTGAGGTCGGGAAAATATCTTGACGCATTTTTGGCGGTTTGGTAGGCCATCCTATGGGCAACATTAACACAAAGGGCAATTTTGAAAGTTTAGCCGTTTTCTGTGGAGGATGACCTGACTTAACCCTTTGAAAATCCTTCAAAAATGGTCTATAATCCATCAAAATACTTTGACTCCTACAAAACCAAATGGATGATGTTCATATTGTACGTTCATTCATTACTTGGTAAGGTGCATGTGAATACCAAATATCGGCAAAATCGGGTTATAACCCTTTGCATGGTCCATCCGTGCAATGAAACTTAACAAATACATCTTGCGCTGTTGATAATGATGAACGCATATGCAGTATCTTCAGCCAGACAGCTCTATATGAATGTGGTCAGTATATTTGTGACTTCCTGTATATTCTCTGAAGGCAGCAGGAAACTGACCCACTTGACTGCAGCTTTTTGTCTCCGCCCCCTGCTGCCTGAGCTCGTCCACTTTCCAGGCCAGGCGCAGCTCATCTCAAACGAGTCTATCACTTGGGTCCAAAAGTTCGCCCCACAGCCCGTTTTTACGCGAGAGCTTCTGGGAACTCAGATTAGTGGTGTGTTTACCTCCTAGGACTGGAGCTCTTATGTCAGAGACACTAATATTACTGACTGGCACCAGTAGATCGTCTCTCTCTCCAGGCGAGAGGCTCTTACATCTGATAATCCCACATGAGCTCACCCCAGTCACTATGCTGTAATGAAACCCGTACTCACACAAACATTAAGGAAACTTTTTTCCTTTGGAGTTCAGAGAACTGAAACACAAAGCATGTGACCCTTTAATTGAGTGGTATTAGTTCTGCCATCAACTGCCCGTCATGATTTGATAATGATTTAATTGTGATTGACAAGATAATTACTTAAACTGAAACAATAATACCTTCCAGTACATGACCACAAAACATAAAAGAGTAAATGCATCTGTCCTCTCACCCTCTCACATTCCCACTGTAACACAATCACTCACCAACACAATATATCTCACACACACACACACACACACACCTCACTCACTCACTCTTTGAAAATGACACAAGCACAAACAAAACAGGACAAGACAATTCAAAACAGGACAAGACAAAAAAGACACTGATCCAGTGCATTAGCTTCTCAGGCTTAAAATCAAGGAGATCTGCTCAAAAGCATTACATAATGCTGCCACTGTAGACGCTTTGCAGGATTAAAGTAACTGATTAAGTTAAAGTCAAATAAATACAGAGCATTACTCACCCCAGTCTCTGTAGTTTACAGTTTGGACTCATCAGTCCATCACATAGCAGCTTCACTCCTGAATCTCCCAGGTTATTCAAGCTGAGGTCCAGTGTCTGTAGTTTACAGTTTGGACTCATCAGTCCATCACAGAGCAGCTTCACTCCTGAATCTCCCAGGTTGTTGGAGCTGAGGTCCAGTGTCTGTATTTTACAGTTTGGACTCATCAGTCCATCACAGAGCAGCTTCACTCCTGAATCTCCCAGGTTATTGTTGCTGAGGTTCAGTGTCTGTAGTTTACAGTTTGGACTCATCAGTCCATCACAGAGCAGCTTCACTCCTGAATCTCCAAGGTTAATGAGGCTGAGGCCCAGTGTCTGTAGTTTACAGTTTGGACTCATCAGTCCATCACAGAGCAGCTTCACTCCTGAATCTCTCAGGTTATTATTGCTGAGGTCCAGATCTCTCAGGGGTGAGTTCGATGACTGGAGAGCTGAGGCCACTATTTCACAGGACTCGTCTATGAGGTCACAGCTGTTCAGCCTGTAAAGAAGAGTTAATTTATAATAAATTAATAAGCATGAAATTCTCTAATCTGCCACCACAACACAGCTGATATCAGGTCAGGAGATAACACACGGTGGAGGGATGGACGTAAGAAACATCTGCAAAATAAAATGTAGCCATTTATGAAATTTTGTTGAGTTTTTCTGAACGAAGAGTTCTGGCCCTGAAATGAAGCATGATGGACAGACATGCAGAAGGACAAAACTCATTCCTGAATCCCCATCCACTTCCTGGTGAGGGACAATAATAATATCAGATAAGCATGAAACATATAATATGCACAATATGTAACAGTGTTAATGGTGCTGAACTGCACACGGCAGCACTTTGGACCTGAGAATTAGACGTCCTGCAGCACTAAACTCTGACGGTTCTGCAGATGTAATTCTGACTCAAAAGGCCCATTTTCTCATGCTGTAAGTTCTCTGAATTGGGGCTGAGGGCCCATCTACCTTTCCTACAGTCTTTTCTCTGGGCTTAACCCTCCCATCCCACCCCAGAACAGCAGCTACCACTGAAAGGAAAGATGTAAATGACAGCGACACCTTTCAGAGTCGACAGTTAAAGAGCCTCCACATCCTCACACAGCACTGCAAGCTAACGCAGAGATACACACAGATAAAGGCCCATTCATTTAGAAACAGGAAATGAAAGGAAGAGACATGTTCACATATGACCAGGGAGTGCAGTGCATCTGTACCACTGGTGTTACACATACAGAGCTCCATAATGTTTGGGACACATATTCTCCCACTTTGATGTGTCTCTCTCTGCCACAGTTTTATTCTCAGCTTTGGTGAAAGTGTATGTTTGTAATCGACTCAGAGTTTTACAGATGAGGCCCTGTTGTGTCCCCCAGCTCTAGTGGCCGCTCAAACAAATTGAGCTTGTGTGTTAGCGACCCCTACTGGTAGCCTTGTGCCTCTATTGTCGTCTCTCTAATTACAGGGGAGACAAATGTTATGGGCCTATCTGTGCTGTCTAAGGATTGTGGGTCCACTCCTATGGGCGCACACACACACACACACACACACACACACACACACACACACACACACACACACACAGCTAACAGACTCACAAGAGGAAACAAATCATGCTTTAGATGTACAAGTCTTTATGAATCCCTGTCCACCCAGTTTTAAAGTTCACCATTCCTGCTTTGTGTCTTTTCCTTTGTGTATCTTAATGCTTTATTTTGATCTATTTGATAAACATGACCTGATTCTGCAACAAGAGTGGAGCTGTGTGCATCTCCCCATTCATATTACAGTTTAGTGTTAGCTGGTGTAACAGGCACCAGCAGTGGCTCCATCTACAGAGAGTCACATTATTCACTTCCTGAGCTGCACAGAGCTAAATGTTTATAATGACACACAGCCCAACCCATATATCTGACAGCAGCTAACTCTCCGCACCTTAAATGAGCAATTCCACCTACAAATGTCTGCATTTGAAGAAACATCAAAATAGAGCCCAAGTCTTATAACTGCAAATAAATACAGCCTCAATTAAAGGTACCATCCCAGGCGGCTCATTTTTTGGCAAAATTATAAAAATCTGAGTATATCTGGTAAGTATTAGACAGTAATCGATAAAATAAGTGATTTGACATATCAATGATGAAATTTGGTCATCTGTGTAAGGAGCAGGGGCCAAAATTAGGCTACCAATCAAATTTGTCTCAGACAACTCTAATTGGATGGCCCGTCTGTCAGTCAACCTGCCAAATCAACGTGTACGCTGTTCCGCGCGTGCATTCCAATGTGCACACACTTTGGCTGTAGCTGCATAGCCAGCAATATCCAGAAAGCTATGCATTCGGACGGAGTCAGGGCGCAGCCGAACGAGCAGCCAGTTTTCCGACCTCCAACTGCACCCAGCGGTCAACCACTGCTAAAAAGACAAAAACCTTCATTGAAAGTATGCATGATCAACAAGAATATGTAAAAATTGCAATGCAACTCGAGTATCTCTTGGCAGAGAAGCATTCGACTGCTGGAGAGAACTGAAGACACTGAAAGGTTTTAAAACCGACGCACTCGTAGCAGAGTTTCTCTTAGACTGGTAAGTTAGCTTCTTGTCTATTTCTGTGTGAATGCTGCACATAGACAGAAAGTGTAGTCTATACACATTGAGTAGTAAGGTCTAGGCTACTTTTGGTGTTAGCCAAGTAATGTTAGCTACAGCCTAGTAATGGGTAGCTAATGTTTGCTTGCAGTTGTATGCCTAGAGACTAGCACTAGCCTAGGAAACTTGTGTGTAGGCGATAATGCCCTGCTTATGCTGTGAATCCAGTGTTGAAAGACAGAGGTGTTGTTGTTGGTGGCTTTGCGTGATGCCATGGATATCCTCCGCTGCCAATGCTGTCTGTGTTATAATGTTGTCTCTGGCCGCACCGGTCAGCTGTTTGTGGTGAAATGAAGCACGTGCACGAACTAAGTGGTGGGGGCGTGGTTTGGGTTATTCCTGATTGGATGGAGGGGGTGGGTGCTATCAGTTGCGCAATTCGAAAAAAAATCCTAAGTCCAGCCGCCTGAGATGGTACCTTTAATTTCACCGTGCATTGTGTTCACTGATAAAGATTGATCCATTACATTAATCAGCCAGTTATTAAATGCATTATATTTTGAGAATTGGTACCTGAGGAAATAAGCCACAAATGAAACATTAAGTAAGGAGGTCTAAAGCGAGTTTAGATTTTGATCCTGCTGATGTTCTGGATTCAGATCATGAAATAAAGGCACTAGATTCCACCTGCACTCACACATTTCTATTTTACCAAATTAGTTCCTTCCCAACAATTTAATTGTATTTTATTGTGAACAAACACTGAAAATGTGGAAATATAATATGCAGTCAATCACCAGCATTATTGATGACACCATACTCACATGGCCTTCCTGCAGATCCTGATTACTGGTATCAGTCTCTCATAACCACATATATCTGTGTTGTAGGTCTTCATGTCAAACTGATCCAGGACCTGCTCTGACATCAGTAACACAAAGGCCAGAGCTGAACACTGGTGTGGCTCCAGCTCTTCATCAGAAGGTTCTCCTGATCTCTGGAATCTCTGGATCTCCTGCACTAGAGAGGCGTCATTCAGCTCATTCAGACAGTGGAACAGGTTGATGATTCTCTCTGCTGAAGATTCCCATCTTATCCTCTCCTTAATGTACTGGACTGTTTCCTTAATGCTCTGTGATCTGCTTCCTCTCCGTGTCAGTATTCCTCTTAAGAGAGTCTGAATGGAGCCCAACGAGAGGCCCAGAAGGAACCGGAGGAAAAGGTCCAGGTGTCCATTCTTACTCTCTAAGGTCTGATCCACTGCAGTTCTGTGTAACTCATACAGCTGATCTCTGTACCTGTGAGGATCTGCAACTTCTTCTTGTTCCGATTCTTCTGCTCTGAGTACATTTCTGTTCTCATTTACACAGGAATGAAACACAAACAAGGCAGCCAGATACTCCTGAATGCTCAGATGCACAAAGCAGTAGACCTTCTCCTGATGCAGCCCACACTCCTCTTTAAAGATCTCTGTACACACCCCAGAGTACACTGAAGCTGCCCTGACATCAATGCCGCTCTCTCTCAGGTCCTCTTCATAGAATATCAGATTACCTGTCTTCAGCTGTGCAAAAGCCAGCCACCCCAGTTTCAGGATGATTTCTGTATCTGATGCTGACGTCTGCTTTGGGTTTGTCTCACTGGTGCCCTGATACTTATCATTCTTCATATGAGTCTGAATGAGCAGGAAGTATGTGTACATTTCAGTCAGAGTTTTGGGCAGATCTCCGCTCTCTGCTCCACCCAACATTGTCTCCAGAACAGCAGCAGAGATCCAGCAGAAGACTGGAATGCGACACATGATGTAGAGACTCCTGGATGACTTTATGTGTGAGATTATCTTTCTGGCTTTTTTCCGGTGTCTGATTCTCTTCCTGAAGTACTCCTCCTTCTGTGGGTCATTGAACCCTCGCACCTCTGTCACCTGGTGGAGGCACTCAGGAGGGATCTGATTGGTTGCTGCAGGTCGGGAGGTGATCCAGAGGAGAGCAGAGGGAAGCAGATTCCCCTGAATCAGATTGGTCAGCAGCACATTCACTGATGATGACTCTGTCACATCACAGCAGATCTCATTGCTCTGGAAATCTAGAGGAAGTCGACACTCATCCAGACCATCAAAGATAAACACGACTTTGACTTCATCGCTGTTAATGCTTTTAATCTCTTTCAGCTGAGGACAGTAGAACTGCAGAAGCTGCATTAGACTGAATTCTTTGTCCTTCTTCAGATTCAGGTCTCTGAAAGGAAGACTGAAGATGAAATCAATGTCCTGATTGGCTCTTCCTTCTGCCCAGTCCAGAATGAACTTCTGCACAGAGATGGTTTTCCCGATGCCAGCGATGCCCTTTGTGAGCACAGTTCTGATGCGTTTCTCTTGTCCAGGTAAAGGCTTAAAGATGTCATTGCAGAGGATTGCAGTCTCCTGTGTGGTTTGTGTCCTGTATGCCGTCTCAATCAGTCTGACCTCGTGTTCATTACTGACCCCCCCACTGCCCCCCTCTGTGATGTAGAGCTCTGTATAGATCTCATTCAGGAGGGTTCGGTCGCACTGCTGTGCTGAACCTTCAAATATGCATTCAAACCTCTGCTTCAGATGGGATTTCAGCGCCTGCTGGGCTCTTCTGAGGGATTTATCTGCAGAGAGGAAATATGAGAAATAACAACTCCTACTCAATAACAGATTTTAAAGAGGAATAAAAAATATCTGAAATATTATGTCATAGTACTTGCCATAAATCAGAACAATGTCCATATTTACAAAGCGTAACAGACCTTTCAATTAGAAATCATCATAAATACAAAAAAAAATCAGCAAAAAAAATTACATCCTGTTACAGTTATACTGTATATATACTGACCAGCATTAAAAACGCACCACCATAATTTCATGATCAAGATACAACTTATGTATGTTTATGATGTCTAAGTGTTACAAAAGTGTCTGATGCCTCTGACAGGAGGGCCTAACGCAAAATTAGGTCTTTGACGGGTGTTTATGCCATTGCAGGCCAAACAACCTAAAATCAAGATTGTTGTCACCAGGGCAAAATCCAATGACATCAATTTGGTTCTCTTCACACAATCTGGTCTTTCAGAATGAGGAGAGTGAAAAAATCACTCTGGGGTCATTCCGTGTCAACTGAACCAGAGCCTCCCACAAAAAATTTTGATCTTGATAAAACTTTGCACATTTCAAGAGATATGCATTGGCAGTACTGAGGTCAAATATTTCAGCTCAATTATTGCTAGTTCCTGAAATGAAGCCTATTTTAGGGAAGGGGGGTCAATTTTAACAAAATCGCCATAATTTTGGAGGGAGTTTGAGGGCCTCAGAAATGGATTTTCAGAGGTAACAGACCCACAAGTTTCATTTTGTCATCAGAAAAATTGCTAAACTCTTGGCTTAAAGGAGACGTATTTTGCTGTATTTCCAAGGTTATATTTTGATCTTGGACTCCCCTAGAGTACTCCTGATCGTTCAAAGCCCAAACAGGGTCCTTATTTAGCTCATACTGCCATCCTCAAAAAACCCCATTTGTAGTCCATTGTAGTCTCTGCCTGAAACGCCTCATTGGGGTGGCTCTTCCGCTATGGCCCCCACTCCCCGTGTGCCCACTTTCTTCTGACTGGCCAGCTCTGTGGAGGGCGGAGTGGGCGGGACGAGGCTGCAGAACGCAGTTTTCCGGGTCCGCCTCCCTAGAGTGAAACTTGAGACACGGCTGCCATCTGATAAGGAAGCGGCGGGCAAATTCCGCAATCTAACGCAGTACATGTGTATAGATCTAATGAAATGAACTTCATCTAATAAACACAGTGGCGAAAGTGGAGGATTCAGTGCGAAAGTCTGGCAGCTCAAGCACGAATTTGCTATCGCTACAGTTTGCTACGGCAACAGCTGGTGAGTACAGTGGTTTTTCTACTCTCTAGCTAGGATGCAGGGAAAGCTAGAATCCACCCCATATTGACACATTTGTAGAAAGGGTCAACATGCCCAAGTGTAGACCGGAGACCGTAGAAATCCGGTGGGTCTGAGTTTAGAGGGAAACATGGACAGTGAGGAGCAGCTAAAAGTGGACCAACAGCTTATGGAGTGCTTCGGTGCGTATTAGGACCTGCTGGTTCGTATGCATAGCTGTGGTGTGTTGTTAGCGTGGAGAAATGAACAGCTTCTGCGCTGGCATATGACGGAGGGGCGAAAGCTCCAAGCTAAATGGCCTTTTCGGAAATTGCCCGTGGTAATGGTTTACTTATTGCTTCGGAATGACCAGCTTTTCCTTGCGGATAATGGGCGCGTTATGGATAGTGTGTGAGAGCTAGATAGAGCTCCGGTTATGTCATGAACATAATACAGGTTTTACAGACCGTAAGTTCCGTTTGCGTGAACCGTTGCTTATGTGGAGCTAGCAAATCGATCACTTTTACCGGAAAGAATTTAATATTCAATTGATGGCAATACAGAGAAATCGTTTGTTATACTGGACACGTTATAGCCTGTGCACTTCCCTATTGCTTTCACCGGTAGCATCAGAGGGCTTGCCCAGACATTGGAGATGGATCAGGTTGACCCCGGTCATGGATAAGTAAAGCGATCGTTTCACAAGCACCCAAAAACGCACCCCAAGCTCTGCAAAAACTACATCTGGTCTAACTGCAGCCCAACTCGGCAGACACATACAGCACCTCTCCGGTTAGCTTCAACTGTAGTGGCTACAATCAGGCAACGTTATGATGAAACTGTCACATTGATGCTTACCGAACTAACACAAGCATACCGATAATAATTGCTGCATATAAGTTAACCAGGAGCATTTTTAATTAGCAGAGCACGCAAACTAACATGCAGTAGCTGATAAGCGGTCATGACTTTGAATGTAATCCGTCGCGCGAAAAATTTATTTCGCGTCCAGTGTGAAAGCCGCTTAACGCGCCCATAACGCGTGTATTTGCGTCTTTGCATTGACTTTGAATGTAACCTGTCGCGCGAAAAATTTGTTTTGCGTCCGGTGTGAAAGCTGCTTAACGAGCCAATAACGCCTGTATCCGCGTCTTTGCATTGACTTTGAATGTAGCTAATCTGTCGCGCGAAAAATTCGTTTCGCGTCCGGTGTGAAAGCGGCTTGACGTGCCCATAACGCGTGTATTCGCATTTTTGCATTGACTTTGAATGTAATCAGTCGCACGAAAAATTAGTTTCGCGTCCGGTGTGAAAGCTGCTTAATGCTCTCATAATGCGTGTATTCGCGTCTTTGCATTGACTTTGAATGTAGGCTAATCTGTCCTGCGAAAAATTCGTTTCACGTCTGGTGTGAAAGCGGCTTGACGTGCCCATAACGCGTGTATTCGCATTTTTGCATTGACTTTGAATGTAATCAGTCGCGCGAAAAATTAGTTTCGCGTCCGGTGTGAAAGCTGCTTAATGCTCTCATAATGCATGTATTCGCGTCTTTGCATTGACTTTGAATGTAGGCTAATCTGTCCTGCGAAAAATTAGTTTCGTGTCCGATGTGAAAGCAGCTTTATGGATAGTACGCAACAGCTAGAGAGAGCTCGGTTATGTTATGAACATAATACAGGTTTTGCAGACCGTAAGTTCCGTTTGCGCGGACAAGTTGCTTATGTGGAGCTATCGAATCGATCACTTCTACAGGAAAGCATTACCTATTTAATCTCCGCCTTTTTCGGCTTTTTATTAGCCACAACAATTTCTAAAGGGGGATGAAATCATGTCAAGGTAGTGCAGAGAAATCATTTGTTATACCGGTAGAACTTCTGCGTTTCGCATTGCTTTCACGGTAGCACCAGAGAGCTTGCTCAGACATTTGTGAAGTATCCGGCTGATCCCGGTCATGGATAAGTGAAGCAATCACTAACTGTAGTGGCTACAATTGGGCAACGTTATGATGAAACTGCCACTTTGATGCTTACCGAAGTAACACAAGTATACCGATCAGAATTACTGCATATAAGTTAACCAGGAGCATTTTTAATTAGCATGGCACGCAAACTAACATGCAGTAGCTGGTAACCGAGAGGTCATAACTACAGAGACAAACCCCTGCAATACAGGTTTTACAGCTTCTGTGTCTGTGAGTCATGGACAGTCGCGATCGATACAGGCTTTATCTTCAGATATTTTACAAAGCCAGAGTTTGAGGCCACTTGTTAGTGCTAACTATCACTAGCGGTCCTGCTAGCCACCGTAACACATTAGCTTCTCTTACATTATTTGTTGTTATATCGTTACTTACAGCTTGTGGCTCCGAGCGCTTGATCGATGCAGTTGCTTCAGGTTTGAGAAGCAGCTAAAACGCTTATCCTGTGTCGAATTATCCTTTATTTATAAAGCTATCTTTGGTGAAATGCTGAGCACAAGCAGGTAACTTTCCCTTTGGCCGTGGCTGTTTGCTGCCAGCAAACAAAAAAAGCTACCCACTGATTTCTGGTGGCATCCTCTTTTGGAAGAGAAATAAGTGTTTTTCTTTGCGTCCAAAAGTAAACGGACAAGCAGCTTTGGGAGAGATACTGACAAAACTGCACCTAAAATGATCAGCGGTTCTTCTTTTGTATTTCCAAAAGTTTCGTTGCTACTAAGGCATAGTACGATCTGCCGTTGTTAGTGCCTGCTAGAATAGTTTCCTTTGTGGGCAGGTCCAGCGCTGTGATTGGCTCTGGCTAGGTCTGTACTAATTGGAAGGCACAACCTGATGTCAGGTTTTGCCTAAATCTCGTGAAGATCTCTGGAAGAGCTATTCAGACAGGAAATCACGTTCACGAAATCACATTCTTGGATTAAGGCAAAACCCCTGTATCTTATGTTGAGAAACTTTTCAGAGGTTGAGTATGGACAACTAACATTATAACATTACAAATATGTATTAAAAGAAGGATCAGCATAATAGGTCCCCTTTAAGCCACTTTTCTTTGCTCAGTGTGTTTAGTTTACCTGTACTGTGGCCTGGAAAAAAGCAAAAAACACCAATCATACTAATTTTTTCTAAATTTAATGTATTTATTATTCTGTAACTAATTAAGATAGAGCCCTGAGACTTGGTATGCAAACTTCCGATCAACTTTCTGAAGACCACAAAAAATATCAAAAATCACAATGGTTGTATTAAATGTTTTAATGACCTTGGAAGTTGACTTCAGAATGAAAAGTGCATATTTTGGGTCATTATAGGTGGGTATGTACACTGCCCGGCTGTTACGTCTCTCTGCTCCAATGGTGGTCCTCTGCCCCAATTGCTTTTTTTTTGTCTCTAACTGCCTTTGGTGGCGAATTTGTCTTCTTTCTTTTCGTTTCCGGATGTGCATCTGTGCCGCCTCACCACCTGATGTCTCCAGGACCTATATAAGAGGCCCTGCCCAGAGCCAAGATGGAGAGGGTTCGCTGACGTGGAAACATCAGCTTTTGTCCTGGCTGACCACTTTGTACTTCCAAAAAAACGCCACTTTCTTTTGTGTGTTCCCAAACTTGAAATAATTAAAAACCCCTAGAGAAACTAGAGCCTGTGTCGCCTCTCCCACTTTTATTTTGCTGCTTGCCTTTGTTTTGTGCGGGTCGGAACATAAATTGGGGGCTCGTCCGGGGGATTTTTTAATTTTAAGAATCTTCGGACTTAGCTGGTTTGGCCTTTTTTTTTCAGCGACTTACTGTGGGAAGGTAAGTGTGGCAGACTGGGAAGTTTTTTTGTGTCTGTGTTGCGAGCACCCTATCTTAGATTAGCTGGCGGACGGACATTGGTGTTCGTCATTTTATTATTTTTCCTTTCTTGTTTTTGGTGGGGTACCTGGGTGTGGGTACGTTTCGGGGTGCAGTGGTTGGCTTAGACTCAGGTCTGCTGCCCACCTCCGAGCTCAACGTTTAAAGGAGCCTCCCGGGGATCCACTGAAGATTATAGTTTAGGTTAGGTAGTTTTTGTTTAAGTTAGATGTTGGGGTGCATTGCAAATTGGGGCTCAGTTTGTTGCACAGCCTTGGTGTCGCTTCGTTTGTGCTGCACTGCGCTTATTGCCAGTGCTTAGTTAAAAAAAAAAAAAAACACCGACTGAACTTGGGCATCTGTGTGCTTTTTTCGCTCTAAAGTTGTGTGCCGCGTAGAAACTGTTGGTGTTTGAGTTGCCCACCTGCATACCTGTGGTCATTTTGTAAAGGGGTATTTTGTGGCCACTTCGTGATAGTGTATATACTATCTTGCGGCATTTTTGGATTTAGTTTCGTTTTAAAATTATCAACTTGTTTTTGTTTAATTACCATGTCTCTCGTTGACCAATTTCTCAACGATATGTCTGAGGATCTATTAGAAAAATTCACAGAAGAGCAGCTTCTCAAGCTTGCTGCCAAATATGACATGTCTGTCCGGGGCAGACAAGCGCAGTAAAGAGAAGAGTAAATCTCATTCATTTAAAAGTTCTTCCTTTCGTGGTAGTGAGAGGACCTACTCAACAGCAACTGTCGTTACAAGTATGATTGAAAGAGCTTGAAATTAAAGAGAAAGAGCTTGAATTTGAGCAGGAGAAACTGATAGCTGAGTCGAAAGAGCGTGAGCTGGAGGCCCAAATTGCCTTGAAAAGATTGGCTTTAGAGACAAAGGGCGAAATTCCTTTTGCAGACACCGATGGCTTTGACGTAAGCAAGTACATTCGAATAGTACCCTCTTTCAATGAACGGGATGTAGAAAAATATTTTCCACACTTTGAAATAGTCGCAATTGCGCTCAAATGGCCCCAGAATGTTTGGACGTTACTTTTACAATGTGTCCTTGCAGGGAGAGCTCAGGAGGTATATTTGGATATGTCTGTAGAGGACGGTCTGAATTATGAATTGGTAAAGGCCGCAATATTACATACTTATCAACTGGTTCCTGTGGCGTACCGACAGCGCTTCCGTCGTTTCCGTAAAAGTGAACAACAAACCTACATGGAATTTGCCAGGGAGAAGAACGCTTGTTTGATCGCTGGTGCGCCGCAGAGAATGTCAATAGTGTAGAACAGCTTCGGGGCTCAATGCTTTTAGAAGAGTTAAAAACTGTCTGCCTGCTGCTGTCGCGACGTATATCAATGAACAGAAACCAGCGAACATTAGTGAAGCTGCAATTCTGGCCGATGAGTTCACCTTGACTCACAAGATGAGCTTTAAAAAAAGTAGAGGCAAGTCTGCGGTTGCAACCTCTGCTTCTAACAAACCGCAGGAGCAGTTTAGTAAAAAAGATCCACGAAGCTAAAGTCCCGAACTGTCTCGTTTTTATTGTAAAATGCCTTGCCAAATGATTGCAGATTGTCCTGTTTTAAAGAAAACGTCTTCGAAGCCCGTTTCGACTTCGTCTAGATCAGTGCCGTGCGGTCGAAGGTTAGTTTGGTGAGGCAGAATCCTTCCCTTTGCTTGATTAGCAATCAGACGCTTAACTAGTTTAGTAAGACTATTCGGCAGAATGACGGGCCAGTTTAAATTTCCGCGGCGTTATTATTCAGTACATCGAACCTGAAATGCTCGCTAGACAGCAGATTTGCGCGTACTTGCTTCCAGGAAGCTGAAGCAATGTCATCAACAAATATGAAAACAGTTCGACTTATGTAGAGTTCAATGCTTAATCAATATACAAATTCTCCTTGAAATACGCGCTTTTACACGCAAAAAAAAAGCGGGCTCTTATTTTCAGTCTTCTGACATAATCCGATTAACAATGTTTAAACGAAATAGGGGAGAGCGGATCACGGACATTTCCCCCTGTTACACTGTAGTCTGGGGGTTGCTGTTTGGTACACAGGTACAGTCTCCCGCCATCCGCTTGGTATTTAAATATCAGAGCGATCGGACCTATCTTGGCGGAGAGCGACGACAAAACAGGATTTTTCCCTCGATGAGTAAAAAAATCAAGAGAGAGTATTTTCCGTTTTCAAGGTTTATGTTTATTAGTCGAGGACTGTAAATGTATAGCATCTAAAAGACCTATATGTATGCTGAATATCAGTGAATGTTTCATTTTTCATGCTAGCCTATGTAAGATGCTCGCCAGCAAAATATAGAGTGAGACTGTAGCGGGGCAAACGGATCACTGCAGTCCGGGTCAAACGGATCACTGTCCAATAATGAAGGACAAGAAATAAAGGAGCTGGTTTAAGTTGCAGAAGTATTGGAGCTGTGCATAAAGCCCATAAAGCCAGTAGATGGCAGTCATAAATTGGTTTAAACGGGTTACCAGACTATTCTATTCCCAAGTTTACATAACCGTTTATTTATGAATATTTTATCATTTCCCCTTAATGTCTAGAGAAAATGTCTTGTGGAAAGGGCTGATGAGAACAGAAAAACATTATCTGCAACATCGTACCTCAACTAAGGCAGCTGGATGACTTGCCTTGCTGTTAATTGAAGGAAGAACGTGCGGGAAGCGCCGGTGAAGGCGAGCAAAATGCAGAATGTAGCCTAATCACATGATAGCTAAACTGGTAGGGCTGCCAACTTTCTACGCAATCTCACGCATACGGTGTGAGTTTCAGATATTTTGAAGGCGTATTCACCGTAGTCAGCAATTATTCAACCAACGAATATTAATGAGATTCTTACGCGTAATTAAAGTCCTTGTGAGTAGAAGTTTCAGTTACACTTGCGTTACGGTGGATTTCACCGAGAATAACAGGGAGCGATTGTGACTCCAAACGTTGTGCACTTTTCCTCTCTCAGGGGTTGGAAGCAATGTGTGTTTTCATGATTGTTTAAATCGTTTAAACGAAATAAGACCATTTAGAACGTCTTTATGAAATTCCATTGCTTCCAACCCCTAAAGACAAACGTGATAATTCCAGAGTCATAATTGATTTCCACGTCTCTAGTGGTGAAATCCACCGTAGTGCACGTGAAACTGGTTAACTTCCATGCTCAAGAACTCAATTCCGCGTGAGAATCTCTCAAATACACGTCAATTGAAAAATTGCTGACTGCGGCATGGGAACGTGAATGTCTCTAAGAGGCGTGAAACTTGAGGCGAATGCGTGAGAGTTGGCAGCCCTGTGGTATGATATGAATTCAACATCTTCATTTGCTCAAAGGACTCAACTGAAGCTTAAATGAGTGTTATATGCAAATAATATAAGTATTTAATTGTTTTGTGGTCGATTTATGCGGCTGATCCGTTCGTCCCCACAGACAGGGGCGAACGGATCAACGCGCAGCTTCATTTTCCTGTCCGATTACGTCATACTCGTTCATCCAATCTTAGCAGACTTGGTTGGGATTTGTAGAGGACATATGTATGTTGTTCACAAAAAAAATGGTTACCTTAAAAAAAGCGTCTCTGTGCAGAGAGGGAAATACGAAAAAATGATCCGTTTGCCCCCGCTCTCCCCTACAGAATTACCGAGAGCCGAGAATTTTTCCTAATTGATTATTCAGATTTCCATCCTTGCAGTCTCGAATTGAAGCGTGAATGAATATTTTTGTCATTATCTCCTCTGTCAGTATACGGGCTTCCTATAGGCTTGGTCTTAATTGTTTTGATTGTCAATCAGACACAGTACGATGGACCAGGTACACAAAATCCTGTGATAAAAGTTTGGGTGACTGCCTTACCTCAATGCACGTCTCTGGCTTCCTGTAAGAAAGTACTCGCAAATCTGCAGTTTAAGTGAGCATTTCAAGTTCGATGTACTGAGTAATAACGCCATGAAACTTAAACTGGCCCGTCATTCTGCCGAATAGTCTTACTAAACTAGTTAATCGTCTGATTGCTAATCAAGCAAAGGAGAGGTTTCTGCCTCATCAAACTAACCTCCGACTGCATGTCACTGGTCTAGATATGCCACTACTCTTAATTCCTGGAGTGTTCTTGGCTCTAGTGAACGCGAGTCTTCATGTTATGAACCTTTTATCAGCGTTGGCTCTGTGTCTATTCCTGGGGAGAAGTCCGTTCCAGTGCGGATTCTCCGTGACCCCGGGTCCGCACAGTCTTTTGTTATTTTGGAGGGTTGTTGCCTTTGTCCCAGAACACTGCCACAGGCAGAAGTGTTTTAGTAAGAGGGATTGAGATGATTTTCACCAACGTACCGCTTCATAAAATCAATTTGGTTTCCAATGATGTTATCGTCGGAGTTCGTCCTTCCCTGCCTATCTCTAATGTTGATTTAATCTTAGGTAATGATCTTGCGGGACATCAAGTCTTTACTGGTTATAGCGTGTCTCCCGAATTCTCTCTGGTGCCGTCAATTCCAAATTTGATGACTGCAGCCTGCAATTCCCTGATGTTTTTCCATCCTGTGCTGTCACACGTGCCATGGCAAAACTGCAAAACGTTCCCTTTGGTGACGTGGGGTTGCACGACACATTCATGGTTAGCCCTGAAAAACTCCTTTGCCATGTCGTCCGCCCCACACCACAAGTCTTTGTCCCAGCTCTGCAAGAAAAACTTAGAACGTCACCTCTGACGCGTAATTAATTAATTGTTGCTCAGTCTACAGACCCCAGTCTATCTACTTTGTTTAGTATGGTCAGATCTGTCATTTCTGATGAGACTGAGACTCCTTATTTTTTTTTTTAAAAACGGAGTCCTGTTGAAAATGGACAACGCATGTTTCTGACTTGACTGTGAATGCTGCAGACCAAATTGTTGTCCCGGCTCCGAATCGTAATGACATTTTAAGCCTGGCGCATGATGGCCTGGCCGGTCATTTAGGAGTTGCAAAAACTTACGATCGAGTCCTACGGCATTTCTTTTGACCTGGTTTAAAACAAGATGTAAAACGGTATTGCCAGTCCTGTCATGTTTGTCAACTTATAGGCAAACCTAATCAAGTAATCCCGCCTGCTCCGCTCATTCCTATACCTGCTGTGGGCGATCCTTTCGAACATGTAATAATTGATTGTGTCGGGGTTATGATTCTGCTTTGTCTGACCATGTTTTGCCTATGATTCCGATTCCATGCCATGTTTTTGATCTGCCACTGTTATTGTTCCGGTTCTTGTTTTGTTTAATACCATGTATTGCACTTTGTCTCCCCTGTCTGGTCTCATGTCGTGTGACAGCTCATTGCTCGGATTGCGTGCCACGCTTTCGGTGTGTTTTCATATTTTCTGGGTTTTCAATTATTCCTTCTAATCTCGTTTGCTTCCTTCGCCTTGCTGTTCTGTCATTACTAACATTACTAACAGTTTGTTAGTTTTGGTTAGTAGTTTTAACAAAAATAACATTATTTATTGTACTAACTTACAAACGAGCACTAGGGATTGTATTGCTTCACTTTACTAATTGACTAACGAGCTCTCAGCACTCGCTCTATTCTAGTCTCCGCCCCTTGTCTTTACTCAATTTACTTTGTAGCGCTTCAGCGGATCCTCCACACCTGTTTAACTCTGTTCTGCCTCTCATTATCTGTGCATGTTAGAACTCCCTAACCAGAGCCATGCGTTCTTCAATAGGCTGTCTTTGTGATCCCTGTCCGTGTTTTGGCTTTTGCCAATTTCATGTGGTTAGATACTTCCTCATGTCTGTTCCCTCGTTAATTAGTCTGATCCTATTCACCTGTCTCCTATCATAGCATGTGACTTCCCCTACGTGTATTTAAGCAGTCTGTTCACTTCTAGTCCCTGTCAGAACGTTTTCCTTGTGCTGCGATTCTATGTCTTGTACTCTTTGTGTTATACTTCTGACTGGACCGTCCCTGTTTACAATTTTGGCTTTGTCTTGGATTTCTCTACACCTGTGTTACCAACCTGTTTTGCCCGACCCTGATTATTGTGTTTGCTGCCCTGTGTAGGATCTGGATTACGTCCCTGGGATTCTGATTTTGGATTGTGGACTCTGTACTGTTGCCTTCTGCCCTGCGGGGGTTCACCCCCCAGCTTCAATAAAACACCTTTTTGCTGGATCTTTTGGGTCTCGCGTTTGGTTCCTGAACGATGCCTCACAGTCGGACCTCTTCCCAAAACCAAAAGTGGATATCCGTATCTCTTAACCATTATGTGTACTGTAAGGCGCTTCCCCGAGGCTATTCCCTTGCAGAAGATAACATCTAAAGTGATAATAAGCACACTTTTGAAGTGTGTGTGTGTGTGTGTGTGTGTGTGTGTGTGTGTGTGTGGGGGGTGGGTGTTTTTTTTGGCCTTCCTCGCGTAATTCAGACCAATCAAGGCTAAAACTTCACAACGCAGACATTTTCCCAGGCCCTTAAAAAGCTCGCTATTTAGCATAATCTAGCAGGTGCCTACCATCCTGAAATTCAGGGGGCACTGGAGAGATACCATCAGACTTTAAAATCCATGCTGCGCTCCTATTTCTTTGAGCTTGCTCGTGACTGGGATGAGGGTGTACCGTGGCTACTGTTGGCTTCGCGGGAGGTTGTGCAAGACTCACTCGGGTTCAGCCCAGCTGAGCTGGTCTTTGCTCACCAAGTTAGGGGGCCATTGGCTCTGTTAGAAGACCGTAGGCTTGAAGCACCCAAAGCTCCCTCTGTTTTAGAACATGCTAGTAACTTTCGCTCTCGTTTACGCCGGGTTTGAGAACTCACCAAGAAAAATCTGAAGTATGTGCAATTCCAATCAAAGGCTCGTGCGTTGGAGCCTCATCCATTCTTAAGACAGATAAATATTATAAATGCCAAGGATATGTTGCTCTTTAATGAAGCACATTAGTTTCTTTGCACCTTATCTAAACCATATTTACACTGCTTTTGACGCCCCTGCGGGGCTGAAAACTTAAGAATGGAAAGTCCTTGAGACATATGTGCTCTGATAGCGATATCACACGCTCAGCTGCGCAAATCCCCATGGCCTTCACATTCCATACACCTTTCAGAATAAGTCTCATCGTCTGACTATTATTACTTTGCCACAACTCGTTTGCTTCTTTGACAGCCCCAGCAAGCCCACCTACTCACACACACACGACCTGCAAGCACTCCAGCTCGATGAAAAACTTTAGTTAAAACCTATATTCAACATAAAATTCTAGGATATACTTTGAAACTCGCATTTTCCAGCTTTCCACATACGATTTTATCATTTCTTAAAGTTAAAAAAACTTTAAAAATGATACATAATTGAACCTAAAAGACCCTGCTCGTTTATTCATACTGAAAGAAACAATAGCTGGTATATTTCCACTGCTTTAAAAACAAAGACCTTGCATATAATTTAACAAACTAAAGAAGTGTTGAAATTTATGAAAATGGGCGATCTATAATCAAGTACATCGGAATTTATTTAATTTATTTATTTCTCATTTCCAAGACTGGATGCAATACATTACAAATAAAATATTTATAAGTGATAAAACACTAAACATTATCAAATACAAAATACAGGAAATATTTTACATGGCCAGTTAAAAATCCTTAATTAAAAGGGTTGTGATGGTCCCAGTATACGTTTTATGGCATCATTCTGAAACCTTTCCAGTTTCATCATCATTTCTCCTGCAGGTATACACATAATAGTACGAAATAATAAGATGGCTTAATGGCATTCTTCCGAAAAATACTTCTGGAACGGTTGGCAGCCCTGAAATACAATATTGCTTAAATGAACCAATCTGCTGTTGTGTAAAAGAATAATAACACCCCCGTTAGTCTAAACTTTAACTGCGGGTCCTGAAAACTTAAGAATGGAAAGTCCTTGAGACATACAGTCGTGCCCAAAATAATTCATACCCCTACCAATTTTTGAGTATTTTCGAGATATTTTTTGACAAATCACATTTATTCTTGCACAAATGACACAGCAAGTTGACATCAGGCTACAAGAAGTACAGTAAACAATTTTCAAGAAATATATTACTTTTTGGTATTTTATTTGACAGATTTACAAAAAATGCCATGTCCAGAATTATTCATACCCTTTTCTCAGTAATTGATGGCAAAGCCTTTATTCATGATTACAGCCTCCAAACGCTTCCTGAAGTTGATCACAAGGTTTCTACACGTTTTGGCCCACTCCTCTTCTGCAAACTTCTCCAGGTCCTTAAGGTTTAAGGGTTTCCTTGCCATGACCTTGGTCTTCAGTTCCCTCCACAGATTCCGGATAGCATTGAGGTCGGCGCCCTGGCTTGGCCACTCCGAAACATTCACTTTGTTGTCCACTAACCATTTCTTGATGGATTTGGCCGTGTGTTTAGGATCATTACCCTTTTGGAAGATCCATTCCTCCCCAAGATCAAGTTATTCGCCGGATTGTTTGATGTTTTCACTGAGGATCTGAATATACTGGTCCTGTTTCATAGTGCCATTAACTTTAACAAGGTTTCCAGGCCCATTCGCTGAAAAGAAACCCCAGAGAATGATACTCCCGCCACCGTGTTTGACCGTTGGCACCGTGTTTTTCAGGTCGAACGCTTCACTTTTCTTATGCCAAACAAAAGCCACATCTCTGTGCCCAAACAGCTCCATCTTTGTTTCATCCGTCCATAACATTGACAGCCAGAAGCTTATATCTTCATCCAGGTGAGCTTTTGTGAAGGCTAGATGAGTTCTTGTGTGTCTGGGTTGGAGAAGTGTAAGTGGCGTAAAAAAGGTGAAACGTTCAACCCGAGAAACAGTGTCCCGACGGTCAAACATGGTGGCGGGAGTATCATGCTCTGGGGTTGCATTTCAGAGAATGGGCCCGGAAACCTTGTTAAAGTTAATGGCACTACGAAACAGGACCCGTATATCCAGATCTTCAGTAAAAACATCAAGCAGTTTGGCGAATAACTTGGTCTTGGGCAGGAATGGATCTTCCAACAGGATAATGATCCCAAACACAGGGCCAAATCCATCAAGAAATGGTTAGTGGACAACAAAGTGAATGTTTCGGAGTGGCCAAGCCAGAGCTCCGACCTCAATCCTATCGAGAATCTGTGGAGGGAACTGAAGACCAAGGTCATGTAAAGGAAACCCTCAAACCTTAAGGACCTGGAGAAGTTTCCCAAAGAGGAGTGGGCCAAAATCCCCATGGAAACATGTAGAAACCTTGTGATCAACTTCAGGAAGCGTTTGCAGGCTGTAATCATGAATAAAGGCTTTACCAGCAATTACTGAGAAAAGGGTATGAATAATTCTGGACACGGCATTTTTTGTAAATCTGTCAAATAAAATACGAAAAATAATGTATTTCTTGAAAAATTGTTTACTGTACTTCTTACAGCCTTATGTCAACTTACTGTGTCATTTGTGCAAGAATACATTTGATTTGTCAAAAAATATCTGGAAAAAACCCAAAAATTGATAGGGGTATGAATAATTTTGGGCATGACTGTATGTCCTCTGATAACGATATCACACCGACAGTTATGCGCATTCCCATGGCCTTCACATTCCCATACACCTTTCAGAATAAGTCTCGTCATCCGACAATTATTATTAAGTCGTTTGCTTCTTTCAGTGGCTGTCCTGCAAGCCCCGCCAACTCACACACACAGAGAAGCAGCCCCGCCCCCGCCATGGGGACTCTCCTCACTCACTCTGCCTTTGCACAGAGAGAGAGTGTAGACTTACGGAATGAGAAGACTTTGGAAACCAGCCTTATTTTGCAACAAACTTTCGTCAACTAACCTACAAAAACTTTCGTCAATCCTGTTCCGATCTTTAAAGATGCCTTTTTTCTCCACTCACATCTCGCGGACAGACTTTACCAGTAAATAATTTTATCTTTCTTTCCTTATTCTGCTCACATATTCACAGCTATTTCAAATGTACTTCATTCATTACTCTTCAGTTTTTAACACTTCTTGCTTTCATTTTTTCTCTTTAAAACACTATTTTACTAACTTTTTTTTGCTTTAAAACACTATTTTACTAACATGTCGCCAGCAACTTTAAAACGCTCTCCGAATTTTAACCCTCTTTCGTTTCCCCACGACCAACAAATGCTTGAAATAAAGTTTTACCACTTATCACTTCCACTTCCTCAACACTCAAATAATACATGTTTAAAAAGCACTAAACAATAATATTAATAATACAATTAAATAAATGCTTTGAAAGGGTTATCCCAAAAAACGTTAAACACGCTGAAAATGCATAAAATTAAATCACTGACTCCACACCTAGGGGAGCCAAGGGAGGAAGGAAGGAAGGAAGGGAGGGTGGCTGTGCTGAATTACCCCACGCAGCCAGGGGGGGAGGGGAGGGAGGGAGGAGAGTGGCTGTGCTGAATTACCCCACCTAGGGGGGGGGGGAGAAGGGAGGGTGGCTGTGCTGAATTACCCCACGGCCAGGGGGAGGGGGAGGAGGGAGGTGGCTGTGCTGAATTACCCCACGAGGTGGAGGAAGGAGGGTGGCTGTGCTGAATTACCCCACGCAGCCAGGGGGGGGAGGGGGAGGAGGGACGGTGGCTGTGCTGAATTACCCCACGCAGCCAGGTGGAGAGGGGAAGGAGGGAGGGTGGCTGTGCTGAATTACCCCACGCAGCCAGGGGGGGGGGGGGAGGAGGCGGTGGCTGTGCTGAATTACCCCACGCAGCCGGGGGAGGGGGAAGAGGTGGCAGAGGGGGTGATACAGAATAAACTATAATAACCTCATTAAAAAATGAACTCAAATGACCTTATCAACCCATCAAAAAGCCATCAATCAAATTTTGACAGAAACCAAATCATATTATCTCTCTGGTGTGTTTCTACTCATTTTCATCAAGTTCTCGCCTCATTAGCCATCTAATGCAGATGTTTATCAGCTGACTCAGGGTGGCTTTTGCCCTGCAACATTTTGAAAGACCAGATTTCATGAACAGACTCAGGCAGATGTTATTGCATTTTGCCCTGGTGACAAAAATCTTGATTTTTGCGTTCTCGGCTTGAAATGGCATTAAAATGCACCAAAGACCTAATTTCACATTTTAACAATAATTTTACAAATGAAGTCATTTTTCAAAACTCAAAGCAAACAATCAATCCATACATTTTTCATGACTTTAAAGTCTGTTTTCCAACTAATAATTAACGTCACATCACCCCCAAATGCTGAGTTTTATGGACAGTGATTCCTGTAAAATGTTTCTATCCATTATGTTTCAGGATGAAGTGAAACTCACTGACACAAATGACACTGGAATATCCACCAACTGCACAACCTCTTTAGAAGTGATATTTCACCATCATCCTTTATCAGACACTGTTCCTGAGGCTCCATGTCCCTCTGTTACAGACGACAGTATCAGATTTGACAGAATATCTGGCTCTGAGCCGAATCAGTCGGAGCCCGATTCTCATGACCTATGACCTCTCCCACAGAGGCTCAGGCAACACCGAGGACTGGCAAGACTCTGCAAACCTTCAGCAACAAAGTCTTGGTCTATTTTTAGCATATAGACACAACTGCATGTACAATCTTGTGCGAGCTGACAACTGATACAGCAGAGGAACATTACCGATGAACTTTCAAGAACAACTCCTGCCGAGACGACTCTCACTGCCAGTGTAAAAGATGCCATGAGAGAACGCCGACCTCGCACTGCATACAGAAGGCAGCCCAGACTCGCACCACATACAATGCAGTGAAAAAGTATTTGCCACCTTCCCAATTTTTCCTGTTTTTGCCTATTTCTCATTTTGAAATGTTTCAGATCATCCAACTAATTTTAGAATACAATAAAGACAACTTAAGTTAACACAAAATGCAGCTTTTATATGATTATTTCATTCATTGAAGCAGTCATTCTAAACCTGTATCACCCTGTGAAACAATAATTGGCCCCTAACTGGTTGTGCCGCCCTCGGCAGCAACAACTGCAATCAAATGTGTGGGATAACTGGCAATGAGCCTTTTACATTGCTGTGGAGGAATTCTGGCCCACTGTCTTTGCAGAATTCTTTTAATTTGGCCAAATTGCAGGGTTTTCGAGCATAAACTTCCTATTTAAGGTCCTGCCGCAGCATCTCAATCAGATTCAAGTCAGGACTCTGACTAAGACACAAAAACCTTCATTTTAATTTATTTGGAGCCATTCAGAAGTGGAGTTTCTTGCATGATTCAGATCATTGTCCTGCTGCAAAACCCAACTTCACTTGAGCTTTAGGTCACACACTGATCGCAGGACATCATTCTTCAGGATTTACTGGTGGTCAGCAGAATTCATGGTTCCATCAATTATGACACACTGCCCAAGTTTTGAAGCAGCAAAGCAGCCCCAGACCATCACACTACCACCATCATGTTTGACTGTTGTGATGATGGTCTTATTGTGGATTGCTGTGTCAGCTTTACACCAGATGTAACCACATCCATGTCTTCCAAAAATTCCACTTCTGAGTCGTTAGTCCACAAAATATTATTCCAAAAGTCAAGATGTTTTTTGGCAATTGTAAAACAAGCCTCTGTGTTCTTTTGTGTCAAGTTGTTTTTGCCTTGCAGCTCTGGCATGGGTGCCATTTTTACAGAGTCAATTTCTTATTGTGGAATCATGAACACTTTGACCTTAAGTGACGCAAGTGAGACCTGCAGCTCTTCAGATGTTTGTGCTTTTTCTTCTGACCGTCTGGATGACGCGTCAATGCACTCTGAGAGGAATTGTGGTTGGCTGCCCACTCCTGAGAAGGGTCACCAGCGTAACCTCTGTTCAAAATTTCTCCATTTGAAGATAGCGGCTCTAACTGCGGTTTGCTGGAGTTCCAGAGCCTTACAAGTGGACATGTGACTTTTTCCAGACTGATAATTATCAACAACTTCATTTTCCCCTGTTCTTGAATATCTTTAGATCATGGAATCATGCACAGCTTTTTGCCAAATTTACACTGACAGACATGTTCTATTGAAGTGATGTTTAGATTCAACATGGCTGACAGTAATCATTCCCAGGTGTGTCTCGTGAAATTGAACCCAGTTATCAATTAAATTTGTTTACTTTGTCAATTAAGTAACCACGGGGGCCACTGCTTTTTCATATAGTGACAGGTACGGTTGGATAGATTTTTTCCTTCAGTAAATAACATTTACAAGCTGCATTTTGGGTTGACACGGGTTATCTTTGTCTAACATTAAAAACAGTTTGATAATCTGAGACACTTCAGTGTGATGAATATGCAAATAAAGAAGAAATCAGGAGAGCGGGAAATAGTTTTCCACAGCACTGCACTAGAGGAAACTCCAGCTCATTCATACTTTGACCAAAACCCCATCTACAGCTTCATTACTGCTTTTCCAAGGACAGCCCACAGTCGCCATTGGAAACAAGGCATGAGGGCAGACCTCAGTAAGACTGAACATTCAGGCTGTAGCTTTAGTTCTGTTTAGTCTTAACTGAGCTTGATGTGAATTGTTGTGTTGCAGAAACAGTAATTTGTCATTTGAATTCTCTTACAGTGCTGCTCATCTCTCTCCAGTGAGTCGGCGAGATCCTTCTGCTTCATGTTCCTCAGGATGTGGAGAGTGATCTTTAGAGACCTCTCACTGCCACAGGCCTCCAGCATCTTCTCAACTATGTGCAGGACCTCAGGATCCACCTGCTCTCTCTCACTGCATTCTGGGTAATCATGATCACTCTTGCCTCTGGAAAGACTCTGAAAGCACTCTGGGTAATTCTGCCTCAGACGGGTCTGAAACAGCTTCAACTTTTCATCCTTCTTCAGCTTCATCAGAGTGCGCAGGAGAGACTGAAATAAACAAATAAAAAGAAGTGCTCCATCAGTGTGAAATAAACACATGAAAAGGTGCGCTTTAAAATATAGAAATAAACACATGAAAAAGTATGTGTAAATAAACTAGAAATGGCTTAATTTTAAAAATAATGGCTTAAAGAAAATTTGTGTGCTTGCTTCAGCGAGAAAAGTTGAAGAGGTTGGCTTATAAAATGAAGGTGCTTGGAAACTGAGAGGCAAAGGAAATTGCTGAAAAATGTTCAAAAACTGCTGAAATGTAAACACAAGACTTTAAAGCTGAAAGTAATAGATTAAGGAATTCTGACTTTTCAGCTGCATCATGACTGAGTCTACTCCGCTTCAAGCCAGCTGTAAAAAAAAGGTGAATTGGAGTGAGGTTGATGCATCTCTCTCTCTATGGCTCTGTGTGAATCTAGGTCAACGCAGTGCATGCTGAGAAATTAGCTTTTGGCGGAGCAAACATGTCTTTGCTCGCTAAATGGCTAATAATAGCAAGCTGCAGGATATCGTTAACACGTTGTGATATTATTCACGGCTCCCTTATTATTTCTGTGCTATTATAAGTTAATTAGCTTGCGAACACACAGTGCACAAAACATGTTCGAAACGGGTTGAACTTGAGTTTTGAAATTGCCATCACTGCAGATGACATAATCATGCTGATGTTAACTATTTAACTACTCAATGAGGATGGAAAAGTTACGTCTGCTGGCTTAGCAAGGATGGCACTTATGGTCATTTTGATACCAGTATTTCGCCTGTTTTAGATACGATCGTAAATATATCTAGGTAGTGCGAACAGTTGCTTGTATATACAGGAATAGGAGCTCAAGCAATTTTTTTCTGCGTTGCAATTTTTTACTGTATTGTGTGTTCTCATGGATCCACCCTGTGAAAGAGTGGTCTTTGCTGCCATAAATGTGCTCTCTTGGAGCTGGTTTGAGCGACTGTACAAACAACAATACCAAAAATTCTTTCACTGAGTTTGACGCAGAAGAATGAGATTTGTCTAACAGACGTATCAATCTTAATCCGAACAAGGATAATGCCGAGGCCAGGAAAAAGTCCAGCAGAGGGCAGAATTGAACTGCAATACCGCTATGCCACGATTTCGCTGAGCCATTTGAGTTAATGGCTAAAGCATTTGGTCCAACGGAGATTTTAGCTAAGGCATCTCTTACATACTACTGCCTCTACCTCAAAGATATTAAGTCCAATCAATGAAATGGAGATACCATAATAAAGAGGAGAGTCTGCTTGCAAAATTTGTCAAAATTGTGTGTGTAGCGCAAAAATGTGGGAACCAGAGCAAGTTATAAAACTGTGTTTTTCAGCTTACCAACCAGAATTTTCTGCCTCATTTAATATAGGAGTTAATGGAATTTCGGTTTGTGCTCCCGTCGCTTTTCGGCCCATACTGCCAAGACCGTCTGTCTGATTGCTTGCATAGTTACATTTTCGTGACCAGCAGAACTTTTGCTACAACTTGGATATAAAAATTTTAATGTGGAGTGAAAATTGTGGGAGTTACAGCAAGTTTAAGAGAAGACTTCTTGACGATTTTACAGCTGTTTGCCACTCTAACAGTGATGTCACCACGCTGTTCCCAGAATGTATTGTAACAGAGAGTATTTTAAAAAATTATAGAAGTTACGTAAAATTTGAACAGTGAAGAAATTATACAAGCTTAACTTAACATTTCTAGCTAAAAGTATGACGCAGTAAAAAAATATCAGAAAATAGCTAAATCTACTGAATCAGCACAAAAATGGCTTGATTTAATAGGGCCCCAAAAAATGACTTTTAAAATTAAATATCTCAAAAACTAAAAAGAAAATCAAAAATCTGTACTGATGCAACGTAATTCAGAACAAGCTGAATTTTTTAAAAGTTTAACGGAATCAATAGCTGAAACGGTGTAGGAGGAGTTAGTCGGCCAAATTTAGATGGAAGAAGAAAAAGAAGAAGAGGAAGTAAGAGGATAGAGTGAGCTGCTGCTTCTGCTGAAACAAACGCACAATAAACACACATTGATCAATCAGCCTAGAGCTGTGCCTGTCTTAGACAGGACGAAAAAATGGCCCCTCAGATTTAGTGTGTCATTCGACTAAAGCAGCTGTTACCATATACTGTCCACTCAAATGATTCTGCTTATGATAAATCAAACAGTTCATCACAATACTGGATTTGCTCTGCACACCCCAATCAGTAAATGTGTTGAACTGAGGGCCCATTTGTTATGAAGTCTGGTTGAAGCCCTGCTCTGTCACTCATGTTAGGGACCAGCAGAGTACGTCTGGGCTGTATGTACTAAGTCATCCATAATGGCTCTAAAGAATTCCCTCAAACTTTGACTCAGGAGATAAAATATTCTCTCCAAAAAAGCAGGACCTGTGTTCTTCATGCAAAAAGAGATCAGATGCTTTTACGCAAACTCAGCAAAGACAAAGCGCCATTTTAAGGAGCCGATCTTGATTCGAAGCACTCCCAGGTGCCATAAAGAGGAACTACAATGATGTCCCCCGATAGGTCTCCCTCAGCCAATAGCCAGCCTTCATAGAACAGCTGAACTGGAAGCAGTTATAAACCTGCTCATGCCTGCACTGACATTATATTAAAAAGGAAGATGCATTTACACATATGAACATGACACTGCTCTAGCCAAAGCTTCTCAGCTGAACTGCACATTCATGAGAAACAGCTTTATGTGATACACTGTTATTGCTTTCACTGACAAAGGGCCATAACTCTGCAAAATCTTCCTACAAAGCTCACCGTCGATAGACTTCAGTTTCACAATAATATGATTCCATTTGGGAGTTTGGTTCCAGTCAGCAAAACTATTTCCCAGTTAAGGAGTTTACATATAAAAAAGGGCCATAACTGTAAAAGATTGTCTGACGCTGCTCATTCTCCATAGGCTTATGGTTCACTATATTATGGTGCTGTACGCACAGTTTGGATCCTTTCATCAAAGTCCTTTTCCAGGTGTTCACAGATATACGGATGGACCCTTGGCCTTTGGTCAAAATTAGCAGAGGGTAAAAATTGCAAAAAAAAATTCAAGTTCCTTCAAACTGTGGGGAATCTCTTGTGTGCAGCTCTCTATGGGTAATTCCACAGGTTATTAATAATACTGAGGTCTGGAGCCAAATGTATAAAGTATTCAGAGTACAGCTTATGTCTCAGGCACATCAAACTCACGAAAGATTCTGTGTTCATCTTTAATGTTATAAGTGCCTAATATTTAATATCAATCAATGCATGTACGAATAAATGGCAAAATGTTCCAGTTTAAGATTCAAAAGATGAGCAACATAATGTATGATAAGAACGATGCAGTTTGCATCTTAAAGATAACTTTGTTTCTAATAAAAATTGAATGTGAACAAAGGCATGTTGCTAAAAGTTGCATTTTCTAAATGTGCAGTCCAATGAAGGCATTCTATTGGCTGATTTAATTCCTGAAGGAGGTCTGTCAGAGTGACATAATCACTGTTCCGCTTTAAGCTGGATTTATGGTTCTGTGTCGAACCGACGCCGTCGCGATGCAGGGCCTCTGCGGCGACGTGAACCCCCAGCGCAGAGCCTCTGCGTCGCCTGCCGTGCACCTCGAAAATTTTCTAACTGCACGTCAAAGCAACGCAGACCACAAGGGCACTGATTGGTCCACTCTACTACATCAATTCCGGTGCTTCGCTTTCCCGGTTTTTTTTTTTTTTTTCGGTTTTCATCTAGCGGTTTGGCGGTGAATTCCTTCGCGGCACATCAAGACGCAAACAACCTCAACGCAGAACTTCGAAAGGTCCACGACGGCGTCGAGGCAACGGCGTGCCCTTTGCGTGGAGTCCACGCAGAACCATAAATCCAGCTTAAGGCATCTCACGGTACTGTGGCATGAACTGGGATCAGTTCTGAGAATGACATGTATTCTTTCCTTATTCTTTTGAGTACAGACAGTGTATTATATAATGCTTAAGATAATTGTGCTCCATGAAAACAGAAAAAGCTCAATTAAAATATGCTTTAAAAATTCAGATCTTACCTTTTTTGGGAAATATAATGTCTCTGAACTCATCTTATTTAAAGAGCAAGGCAGCAATGACTGCTGGACCCTGTGAGAAAAAAAAACAGTTTTTCGGGAAACATCCACTTACTGCAGCTCCAATTCACAGCACACAGAGACAGAGCTTCCAGTTAAACTCATCCTCTTACTGCAGCTCTAACTCACAGCACATGGAGACAGAGCTTCCAGTTAAACCCATCCTCTTACTGCAGCTCTAACTCACAGCACATGGAGACAGAGCTTCCAGTGAAACTAATCCTCTTACTGCAGCTCTAACTCACAGCACATGGAGACAGAGCTTCCAGTTAAACTCATCCTCTCACTGCAGCTCTAACTCACAGCACACGAGACAGAGCTTCCAGTTAAACTCATCCTCTTACCGCAGCTCTAACTGACAGCACATGGAGACAGAGCTTCCAGTTAAACTCATCTTCTTACTGCAGCTCTAACTGACAGCACATGGAGACAGAGCTTCCAGTTAAACTCATCCTCTTACTGCAGCTCTAACTGACAGCACATGGAGACAGAGCTTCCAGTTAAACTCATCCTCTTACTGCAGCTCTAACTGACAGCACATGGAGACAGAGCTTCCAGTTAAACTCATCCTCTTACTGCAGCTGTAACTCACAGCACATGGAGACAGAGCTTCCAGTTCAATGGTCCATGAGCGATTTTTCCGTCAAGTTGTAATATTCTTGCGAGTCAATGAGGAAGTTTTATGAACCTTTCAGCAAAAAATTGCAATAAATGAAAATTTGTGGGCCATTTGCGGCTTGTTATTTTCTCCCCTCTGAAGAACAAGCTGTTTAGAGTGGGCGTCCCCTAACAGATGAGATCAATATCTCGGGGTGCACACAGCATGATAGAATATACACAGGATAAACAAACCCCAATGCTCTCACCAGAGCTGGTGTATTATCACCCAGCCGTTGCACAAAGATTTGCTTTATTTTCTTGTTCCAAAGAGTGGAAAAGCAAAGCTAATGTTCTTTATGAAGAGGACTTGCCTTTTTTGCCAATGTTAAACATATATTTGGTATTGACATGTGATATACTTCACTTATAACACCTATTGATTTCGGTTGCCATGGCGACAGTATTGGTCGAATAATACGCTAAAAAGGGGAGAAGCAGGCTTTCTGTGGCTACACCCATGCAGTCACATCCGACCGGACTGTCTGGTTTAGCTACAGGTTTAACATACAATGATAAGGCGCTTGACTGCCAACTAATCCCTAAAACAGAAAATCATACAAACATTATGATAACTTTTCATACTCTCCTCACCACAAATGTTGCAACAAAGCACAGATCACATTATTGGCGCTGTTACACCAATAAACAGCATTTTTTAAAATGAAAGTAATCGGTCCAAAATTTGCAGCCTGTACTGCGTCCACAAGGAAATCTCTATGTTTTGCCACTCATGTGCGTATTATGCAGCCAATGCTGTCACCATGGCAATCAAAATTGATAGGTGTCATAAGTGAAGTATAACACACGTACATTCTAAATTAGCCTGCAAACAGGCCCACGGCTGGATTGGGGCGAGAGAGGCAAAAGTGGGCCTGCAATGGTCCTTTGATGATTTGAGTACCTACGTTCAGATCTGAATGTAAAATACTGACTGGTCAATTAGGAGATAAACCTACAGTTTTTTTTGAACATGAGGTATTTATTGTAGGATAGATACCTGGAAATTTCATTCGCGAGGTTTCAAATGTAAATTTCCAGGTATCTAGCCTACGATAAATACCGAGCGCTCGAAAAAAACTGTTGGTTTATCTCCATTCTACCATGACTCTTGTCAACACCCCTACGAAAATATGACTTACTGGCGTGATGACACACAGTTCGATATCTCTTTGGCTTGCTAGGTAGGAAGCCAACTAGTTTGCTAACGAGTATGACAGTGTACGTATTGAAATTGAACTGCAGCCTTTATAGCTCGCTAGCCAGTTGGCTATGTAGCTAAATACATTGGCGCGCTAGCTATACTATTGCTAGCTAGGTAGCCAACTAGCTCGTTAGCCAGTAAGACTGTACGCAAACTGTAGCCGTATTTTGTCAGCGTAATCATGACGAGGTCTTGATTCAAAAACAAGCCCAAAACAAGCGCAATATAAATTAGAGGACACTAAGACGGTGTACACCTGGGGTGGAATCTCTTTTGTTTTGTTGAGCGGGGGGGAGATTATCTTTCATTTAGTTCTGCAACGGACGAGGAGAGAGGGCGGATTCTCTCACATTACCCGAGAGGCTGTGAGCAGACAGAGTTGATCAATGAATCGGGGGGAAATAGCAACCATAAACGTAAATGTACTTCAGGAAAAAAGAAGCCCAAAGTCGCGTATTATAAGCGGACCTGGCAACTCTGGTCTTGACCCAGTGCAAGGTAGTTTACCGGTGAATAGATACCTGGTGTTAACCAATCAAAATGCAGAATTCGCTGGAATGAATGGTAGAATTTAGAACATGTGGTTAGGGGGTTGAATGGGGCTGCGGGAGGGAGCAGGCCACACAGACAGAGCAGGTAGGTGAGAACTATGCTGAGCAGGTCAGTTTGTGACGTAGAAAACAGCAACATTATTAAATTGTGTGTTTCAAATGCTAAAGCACAAAAGGAGGGTTTTGCAGCTACACTGGGTGTGTTTAAAGTCAGCCTTGTCTGGAATGTAAGTGCAGTGGAGACCACTGTACAGGAGGAATGAACTGGGGAAAAGCAATTTCCACAATATGGCTCCTAAAAACTCATGAGTTCAGCGGCAGCTCCATCTCACAGCTTGTCTGAAACAATGTAATATGCCCTCGATCACCATAGAGCCGTCATTAGCACTGATAATTTACACTTGATCAATTACCTTTGATCATCAGTGAACTTTCCACTGAATGCAAGGGGATGAGCCATTGAATGATCACTCTTCATAGATAAACCACTGGGTACAGGTGATCCTGGTCTTTCTGCACAAACCCTGTGAACAAAACATGGAGACAGAGCTTCCAGTTAAACTGATCCTCTTACTGCAGCTCTAACTCACAGCACATGGAGACAGAGCTGCCGGTTAAACTCATCCTCTTACTGCAGCTCTGACTCACAGCACATGGAGACAGAGCTTCTAGTTCTCACACTATATTTGCAGGGCTTAGAGCTCAAAAAAAATTGCCATGCCGGAAAATGAAATTACCGGGGAGGTCGTCCTAAATTTGAGTTGCATCCTGACGCACTTCGTGATAGTAGCCTGTCCCTCATAATACAGAAATACGTAAAATCACAATACAAGTGCTTCTAACACATTGACACTGCCTGACATTTGTCTTATAAAAAACATTCACTGAGGCATGAGCTTCGGCCGACGAGAGGAGTGACCTGATTAACGTTAACGTACACTACTGTGGGGAATGCAGATGTAAAGAGGGAACGGGATGCCCTTACTTGAGAAACTGATTGCGAATAACTAGGAGCAGCAGCCTACGTCTCGAGACACTTAAATGGACGACAGAGCTGACGTTGTCTCTAGTCCCAACTCAGGATTTATCCATAGCTTTGAGTTTGCTTTACGTTATCCAGTATTAATGCAACACAGCGTTATCTCTGATACAGACATTGACGAATCATATAACGTTACCCCGGATAACGTAACTGAATAAAGAGAGTGTTCTTGAGTTTGCAACACCTTAACTTTGTTAACTAAAAATAATAAATCAATAACTAATAACGCTGCAGCACTGCTCACAGCCCAGTGTGAATTTGATGAAGTCAACTAAACTTGTTTGCGGAAACTTGTTGCCGACATCGTCATCGAAGAAACGAACCAAAATATTCAGAATTTCATTGTTGTTTACTTTAGTTGCTTAGTCTATGTTTCACGAAAACATTGTTTTCTTCAGCTTCTCAGTCAGACGTCTCTTAAATTCTGGAGCAATCCCGTGTGCGGTTATATTGGTTTGAGACTGACAGGCTAGCTAATGCCATCCTATCTTCCGCTAACTTCTTACACAGGCGGACGATGCATTATCTCGGAAATCTACTGTCGGACTTCGTGTAAGGTTTTCTGTCATGAGGTGGTCATCAATGACTGGAATCGAAAGAGGAAGCTAGCTGGTTAACTATATTGAATGCGCCGTCCACATTTGTTCTGTTGCTGTGAGCTAGCATAGAAATCTTATTTATCGAATAGGTTACAGCCACGTTAAAACTTTACTCAAACCATGTGGGTATTTTAAGTTGGCTGCAATGTTCTGGTAATTCATGGATTTCAGTCACGTGACGTTTCTGTTGTGAGCGCCATCTTGAGTACCTACCAGGGACCTAGGCACAGCTACGACCATAGACTGTATGGGCTACGATGAAGGATGTCTCAGTCTTTATTTCTCCATAACAACAGACTAACTCTACATTATCCCACTTATTACACGGCTTATGAGTGAAATTATTAATTTCAGACGTAATGTTGATCAAAATACGACTTTTCTCGATTTATAAATTGCATCATTTCGCGAATCTGCAAGTCCAGTCACTTCTCCGCTGTTTTGCTCACCCTCCTCGGTTGTGTGTTGGCCTGTGACTAAAAACCGGTACCTGGTCCCGCCGAAAAGGTTGGGTCCCGGGAAAAAAATTGCGATACCCGTTTCCCGAAAATCAGTACATTGATTGTGCACACGATAAAATGATGGGTAATCATTAATGGCATCACCCAGACATTCGCTTATGTAGGCTACATTATTTATTCCTGTAGCTCACGACTGTCGTGCGCCAACGATTAGCTTATCAACTTACTTGAATGGGAAACAGATGGAGAATCAGTCAGTGGCAATTTGGAGATTTTAATCAAGAATGTATTAATCCCTACCTCCTTGGTCTAGTCAGCTCGTGCTCGCTAGCTGCCTTTTCTATCTCATCGGCGTCATGGTTTTTTTTTTCTTCTTTTCAATAGTTATGATGATGAATTTTGATGATATTGATACAAATTACATGATACATTTATTGTTGTTGTGATTGATGTCCCGGTTGATAGTAATAGTGATGATGAATACGGCGATTCGGTATACGGTAACGATTGAAGTTGATGGAATAATTATCAAATGATGATGATAATGAGAAAATGGGAAATTCAGGGGTGCAGATATGATTTTGAGTTTTGACGATGGGATTGTTATGATGGAAAAATGAAATACTTACTATTAATGATAATAATGACGTAAGTCGGACATCCGTACACTTTGATATAGGAAATTAATTTGGAAAATACATTTGGAAAGTAAAATATCGTATTCGTCAAATACCTGATCAGTCCATCCAATGTTCGTGAGTTGACAATGAAATACCACCTCGAACAAACTTTTTGTTGTAAGTTATCTGTTTCTCGATCTTTTTTTCTTTAGTGTACGTAAACCAGTGGCGTAGCCAGAACTTAAAATTGGGTGGACACTAAACATCTCTTTAAAACATATATTCATTTTGACTCGATCGCAGTCATTTTTTCTAATTAACTATACATTCAATCCGAAAACACTCCGCACTATCAGGTGCTGCTTGTTCACCTCGTTCAGGCAAAAGACAATCATTCATTTGGATGCGCAATTTTGTGCTTTTCATATCAGTGGCGTAGCCACACCTGAAAATTGAGCGGCCACACAACATCGGTTTATTACAATTATTATACCTAACTTGTTCTCAGCCATTTTCCTTTCTTAAAGCAATTTCCATTTATATGAATAATCAACTGGCAAAAAAAGACACTGCTTCTTTCGTGGTGCGATCTAAGGGTGACTAATCAATAGGCATAATTCAGTTCAGCAAAATAAGTTACTCATAAGTTGTGCTTAGTTTTAATAATACTTTTCGAGAGGTAAACTGTTCTGGAACTTCCGCGCTACCTTTTCGGCTCATCAGGCGATCTAACCTGTGCTTCGTGATCGATTGAATTATTCAAACTGAACCAAAGACAGAGATTTGAAATGCACAAAATTACGCATCCAAATGAATGATTGTCGTTTTGCCTGAACGAGGTGAACAAGCAACACCTGATAGTGCGGAGTGTTATCGTATTGACGGCATAGTTAATTAGAAAAAAATGATTGCGATTGAGGCAGAACTAATTGTTTTAAAGAGATGTTTATTGCCCATGCAATTTTAAGTTCTGGCTGCGCTACTGACGTTAACGTGTTTGAAACTTTGAGGTAAAGAATTAACACGGACATACATGCCTCGTAGACGAGAGCTGTGACACCGGGTCCGAGGCTCTGATCGCAGTTTTGGTTTCCAGCCACAACGTGGAAGGAGCCTCCACTCTCCCTGTAACTAGTTACAAGTCATTTATCTAACATCACAATTAGTTTGAAGCTGTTTAATGAAGGTAAAAATGAAACATAAGGTAAATATCCTGCATAGTTCTTCTCCTCTGTCTCCTCCGATCAGAGCGGTGTCCCTAGCAACAGCCTGTTTCACTTAGCAACAGTCTGTTATACAGAAATAAAAGACCGTAAAATGTAGAATCAGAGTGTAATTCATTAATCAAAATGCAGCATTCAAAAGAGCCGTATCATAAAAAATGTTAATCCACTCTTTTTGTGAGACTTCTTATCACAGCCCACGGGGCAACAGATTGACGGCCTGTTGTAAGTCAGTACCCAAAATGGCGGCGCCTAGAGTTTGAGAGCGGTGACGTGCGTCTATGACGGCAACCTTCCTTTTCGGCTAATTCACCTTTCGCTAAGCCCCGCCCCCCTTAGTCATTGTTGCTAAATCCGACAAAACTTCAGTTTCAAAGTGGCGTTTTTGACAGCTCAACCAGCGGAACTGCTGTCGGGCTTTAACAAAGCAGCAAATGCGGTTTCAGACGGGAGTAGACAGAAAGGGTTGCAGTATGTTCATGCACAATGTAGGAAATCTGGACTTGGACCCATAGACTGATTTATACAGTCTATGTCTATACCACGGCATTAACTATAATGTATCAGCTGATTTTATCTAGCGGGACGGCTGTAACATTTCTTATGTTTTCTAGCTGCTTAACTTAGCTAACGGGTTAGGTAGTTATGAGAGTGTAATTTTAGGTTCAACGTTTGCTCGCTAATATTTGGGGAACGGTCAGGTCGTCACTCTCCACAATCAATAGTGAGTAGTGATTTGTCGCGATGACTGTACCCTCTGAGCGGTATTGCTTCATGGCCCAGGAATTTAGCCGATCTGAATAAATGACTGCGTTTACATGCACACCATATTCCTGTATTAATCGGAATATGAGAATATGAGAAATGAGAATATTCCGATTGCGTATCTGTCATGTAAACGCGTGCAATAACCTGATTAAGGTCATTTTCCGATTCGAAATATTCCGAATAAGACCCCTGGCATATGCCTGTTTTAATCGGCATATTGGGTCATGTATACACCTTAATCGGAAAATGCCCCCGAACAGAATATTCAGTTACGTCCAGTAGCGGAGCTACAGGGGGGGCAAAGACACGTCCCTTTTAGTCCTGGCTAGATCTCAATCATTTTCCTTTATTGACGTCTTTTCCAATTATCGAAATTGGCAACTGAAGACACGGTTTCTCACCGTATGCGTTCTAACAGCGATGAAATCATGGGCTAAATTCAGCGCAGAAAAATAATTTACTTATTAATTGGCCAATGCTTCACGTGATTGAAGTGGTCCGTGTTCCAATGAAACGCGGACTTTCACTCTCGGTATTTTGTGGGTTGATTTAAAAAAAAAAAAAAAAAAACAGTGGCACTCGGCAGTTAAATAGCCTAGGTTATAACAAGCGTGCGGCTCAAGCCATTTGCGTGAGAGTCGACAGGTAGGCTATGCAATTTTGAATAACGTAAATTTAAATACAGCAAATACGCGTCCAGAGGAATGATTGTCGTCTTACCCAATCGGGGAGAACAAGCAGAACCTGTTCAGTGCGGAGCGCTCTCGGAGTGAACCTTTTGTTAATCATGAAGATGACTGAGAACAGGTCAGGATTTATAATTGTTTTAAACGGCTGTTTTGTGCAACCCAATTCTCTGTTCCGCCACTGTGCTGAATTTAACCCGCGATTTAATCGCTGTTAGATCGCATGTGGAGAGAAACCGTGTCTTCAGTTGCCAATTACAGTAATTGGAAAAGACGTCAATAAAGGAAAATGATTGAGATCTAGCCAGGACTAAAAGGGACATGTCTTCGCCCCCCCTGTAGCTCCGCCACTGGTTACGTCTATGCCTGTTCAATTCGCAAGCAGTTAGCATTTTTGGAGGGAAGAGGAGATGACTGTGTGCATTCAGATAATGAAAAACATGAATACAATGGAATATATCGATGGGCGAAAGCACCGTAACAATGATGTCTTTAAGGTGTGCGAAAAGTGGAGAGAGGCTGGTTTTGCATGAACTGCCAACCAAGTTAAGCATCGCTGGAAAACTCTGAAGGCGGCATATTCCAAATCGAAAAAAAAAATAATACAGGCAGGGGCTATTTTCACGCACACCCCCCTCCAACCTCTCTGGGTAAGGAGTGTCAGTCTTACAAGTGCCCCAGGCACAACGTTTAACGATAACTATGTTTTAGTCCACAAAAACGAGTGGCGAAAAGTACGAAAATCTGAGACGCCTGCACTAGATTCAACGGAGCGCTGTCATGAAAGTGTCGGAGTTCAGTCGGAGGCAGTTGTTGGCTCCGCTGTGATTGGCCAGTCTGCATTCTAGGGCGGGGCTTAGTGAAAGGTGAATTGAATTGACCAAAATCACATTCACATCCCCGGCTGAGTCAGTTTGCTAGAAGTGAGTGGCACACGCTCGTCTCGCCAGTACGAAAGCGTTTAGCATTATGACAGACGTGTCCAGTGCTCGTATTTGCTGTTAATCATTTTGCGAGTGTTTCTCCCGCAATATAATTATTACCTCAGCGGTTCAGTATTACTCGATCGGGATTTAGCCTTGGTTTGCGAAAATCTGTTTCTGCTTTTAAAGGCGCGATTGAGCCATATAAAATACGTGGTACTGAATTAGAATTTTTTAAATGGTACCTTTAGCGAATATTCCCTCCCCTTTTTCTTGTTTGAGTTGCATATCTTAAGATGATGCGAATGTTCCTGCTCTGTATTGGCAAACGGGAGACCCCAGCTTTTAGTGAACTTGTCAAGTATGTCTGCCCAAAATAGCAAAAACATGGATGGGATGCTAGGATTTGGGCTGCGTCCCAGCTCTCTGAGGATGTATTATCCTTTCCTATACTTATATCTGTCCCCCACCTGGATCTTGAGCATGTAAGTATGTGAGACCATGGAATGTATAGAATTTATTTACAGTCCATGTGTGAGACCGACGACTATATCGCGCATGCAGACAAGTGTCAGCTCGATAGGCATGCCTATTTATCGTAATTGGCCCTGTACTCGCCTGGAAAAAAAATTACGCGCCCCAATCTGCCTCTATCGCCTAGTAACATGCAATACTCATATGCTATTGGTTTAGAGTTACATCACTTAGATCAGCCTCTAAACAGTGTTTAATGTGATTGGATAAACAGTTACACATCGAAAACTCAGGGTGCGTTCGAGCTCGTCTGCAAATAAGCCAGCTGCGCGAGATTCCCGAAAAATTACAAGAGAATCTCGCCGAAGTTGCGCGAGAAGCCCTCCAAACCCTGCGATATCTGCAGGATCTTGCAGCTATCGCAGGGTTTGGAGGGCTTATCGCGCAACTTCGCAAGATTCTTATGTAATTTTTCGAAATCACAAGCAGCCGGCTTACTTGCAGACGCGCCGGGACGACGCACCTTCAGCTCACATTAAAAAAAAAAAAAAAAAAAAAGCCCGATGGGCTCACGCTGAAAAAAATTTCCTCACGCCAGAAATCCGGCGGGGCACCAGAGAACTTTATGCCCTGTATTTGATTCATTCATGTTTACCTCTTTCTGGGAGGGCTGAGGGCTCCATCCTCTGGCTCCTCTGTGTGGCTCATTTTTGAAACAGCGCCCCCAGCTGCACTAGACTGGAACACACACAAAAGGAGATCAGACCACAGACCACACAGGGGGACTGGCTCAAATTAGCCAACCTGAAAAGACATAATAAGATAGCGCCCCATGGCGAGGGTATCAAACTGGTCCTAAAGAGAGCCGAGGGGCTGCAGGTTTTCATTCCAGCTGAGCAGAAGCACACCTGATACAACAAATCAACTGTGCAGGCTGAGATCAGCTGATTAAATTAGTTGTATCAGGTGTGCTTCTGCTCGGTGGGATTGAAAACCTGCAGCCACTCGGCCCTGTTATGGATCAGTTTGATACCCCTGCCCTGTGGTAAGCCTGACCCACCCAATCTCAATCTAGTGAGAGAGGGAAATTATTCCACTCACTGAATCATTAGCTGTGTCAAAAACAGTTTCCAATTTGCTACTTCATTCTTAGAGGACATTTCTCTTTCCCTGCATACAGCAGTTCACTACAATATCAACCTTAATGCATCACAAATGCCCTTCAAATTGTTTTCGTCAAGATGGTGGTCTAGTATTTCTTATTGTCCTGTCTTATGACAGAACATACAAATTTTGCAGCTGGAAATCATTGCTAAAATGACAGTGCAGATGGACAATTACTCTTAGTGCATCCAAATAGTCTAAAATTGGCAGCCTTTTTCCCTTTCCTCTCAGTTTTTCCTTGGCCTCATTAGTAAAAGTCACGTGAGTCAAGGGAAAGTTGCCGGGATAATTTTAAAGGCACCTTGGGACTAGTCTCCGAAAAATTGGATATACTTTTCGTTGATAAATCATGGTTTCTACAGTGATGATAGCCAACACAATTTATAGGAAAACTTTGTAACACAAATGGTGCATCCATTCATCCGCAGCTGTAAAAGACTGTGGCCCGTAATCAATCTTCCCTTTTTTCCCAGGTTTGTCTTGCGATTCCTTGCTAGAAGGAAGCAGCAAAGGATCTTTGCCTCCTTTCCTTCAAGGAATACACAGTTTGGATGCTCCTTGTCATGGCCATCAGCCAAGCGATTTTCTGCTCATGCCCGTTCCTGTGGAGGACTCCGAGCTCTTTCAAGAATTCAGATACACCCTTCGTCTCATAGCCAGAGCACTGATGATGTCGTCCATTGTTTATGCGAGGAGGACGGCTTCTAGTGCATATTTTAGTTAGCTTAGTAGTGCTGGCCAAATTTGAACAGTTGTTCCACTCACAGTTTCCCAGCGTACGACTCCATTTATAACTGTCCATGTTGAGTACAGAGAATAATGAAGAAATGATCAATGTCAGGCACTGCTATTATTCTCGCTGATCAACACAGCTTCCAGAAACCACAGAGTGTTCGATCTCAGGGTATACATCTCAGTCTGTTTATGTGATTTGTCCTTGCTCTTGGAAACTCTCTTGAACTGGTAGTTATTCTGGATTTTTGTTCTCCTAGCCGTCCCAAAGCTCTTGTTTCTGCTGTGAGGAGCGAGGATGGAGCTCTGAGGAACCAGGTGCGAGGAAACACAAGAGCAGCCTTCCCAGAAGACTTTTAGCTGGAAGCCATGATGTCAATGGTTTAACTAATTAGCTTAGGCCTAAATTTAAATTAAATGTAATGTGACTAAGTATGAAATGTAATGAAATAATCAAAATTCAATTTTAAAAAATCAATTTTTAAGATCAATAATTAAGAATGATAAATAAGAGTGGCATATCAATAGTGGCCTAAGTAAGAAAAAATTGATAGAGCAAGAATCCTGGCAGTAGATAAAGCAAATGTTGGAGTATTTTCCCTCTGTAATAGGACAACTTTTAAAAGGTTGTAAACTGGTGGAATTGAACTTATGCCGAATTTGGGTCTAATTTCAGTACTGTTTCACCATTAAATCTGCAAGCGAAAGTGATGATGAATAAATTCATTTTCTGACGTCGATTCAATAAAGTTAACGTTGACGCATTGACACTGATTCAAGACTAGCTGGGTTTACATGGAGCCTAATATTCCGATTAGAATCGGTTTAGATGCCCAAACCGAATAAAAATGCTGCATATAAACCCCTCATTAAGAATAAACAGGCCGAAACCAAATGGAATTTCATTCGGTTGCAGAGGGGTAGAATATTCCTTTTCCCAAACTGATTCAAAGTAAAATTTTATCATGTAAACGGTGAAACGGAAAGTTGTCTGGCTGCGTTCTGTCTGCGCATGCTCCGTCTTGAAGTGAATGCGTGAATGCGCAGTGGGGCCATTCTCTGAAATATGAGCCTGGAAGGGCAAATTTTCAAATAAGATCCATCAAATAACTAGTGCATTTGTTTCTAACAACTATTATTCTAGTTAAGGATGGGAAATGCCAATTTCAGAAAAATTGCATTTTGGGGTAAAATTTCCCAATTTTAAAGTCCTTTAGTTTTTCACCATTTTTTGAGATATGGGTCATTCTTGAAATTAAAGTCAGCTTTTTGTGATTTGAATGAGTGTCAAACTCAGCAGCAGAAATAATCTTTTGTTGAGGTTGTTATTTTTCAACTTTTGCTGCAAAAGTCCCTGCAGACTTAAAAGTTGCCCTTTTAAAGGGGTCAAAATATATGGTGGTGAATGACGTCACACACATAACGCATGGCAACAAAAGTTTTTATAAAATTAGTAAATCTTAGGGAAGATATGAAAAACCTGATATTATAAATTAATACCATACCTTCCATGCTTGGAGGGCATAACTTCCTCAGTCCCACAAATAGAATCTGTTTTATAGCCAAAAATGTACCGGTCACACACGTAATGCGGTGTTACATGAGTGACATTTGACGGTACATGTGTGACCAAAGTACAAAGCCTATGCTATGACAGGACATCAATGACCCATTTCCTTTATTTTTAGACTAATAAAGGTTTAGTTCACACTTATGCCAAAAGGTAGTCTAGGTTATCTCTATCCAGAACAACAACAACATCGACTAATGCCTTCAACATGAAGGTCAGCCACCCCAGCACTTGACCTAAATATTTTGCCAGATTTTTGCAACTTTGATGTGAATACCCATGTGCAAAGCAGGAAAGAATTTAGATGCAATATCGTGGAATATGTGAGGTTCAGAAAGTAATGGGAAAATGCTGTTAGTTGGATTAAATGAACCCCTTTGCGCAGAAGCCAAATATGGCAATTTATGCGTTACCCCATTTAATGCTTTATAATTCAAGATTTAAGCTTTATAGAAAGGGGGAATATGGCTATTCCATTGTATTTTGGTTTATTTTCATGATCTTGGTCGAGAAAAGGGGCTGCAAACACAAAAAAATCTTCACGAAAAGTCTACATTGAAATGATTAAAAAAAATAATACTGAGGATTGAAAAATGGCTGGGGGTTAAAACATTACATTTTTGAGGATCATAAACTCCTTGACCACAAGTATTCTTCATCTGAGCATTAAATCTTATTTGTGTTATGTTTGAGTATTTTGTGTACAGCACTGTATATCATTTGTAAATGGAGATTTGTTAGACACTATGTAAATACCCATTATGACTGGTCAGCGATTTGTTTATTTTGGTTATCATTTAGCACCCTCTGGTGGTATGTCTATAGAAAAACATGATCTGATGCAATACCACTTCTTTGTGTTGAAATAGACTAGTGCTTTCTAGAAGCTTCTGGCATCTTCCTGCCTGGAGGGGGCGGGATTACCCAGGAATCCTGTAGGTCTTTCCAGAATGTTGCTAGTCTATATAAATGCTGTGATTTTGGTCAGTGCAGGCAGAGTTTTTGTTTTGGCAACAGAGTGACATAGTGAGATTAGAGTGTTATTAAAAGATTAAACAGTGGATTATTTGTGGAAGTTTTTTTTTTTTATCTGTGAAGAATAAATTTGTTTAAGTTGTCATTGCTGGTTTTCTTTGTTGTGATTTTCAAGTCATAACATTTGGCTTCAGAAGAGGAAGCCAAATGAGGCCGCTCTCCAGGTGGCTCCTTAAACACACACAGCCCTCAAAATGGCTCACTGTCAAATCATAAAATAATCTTTTTTTAACACAAATCAACTTCTGATGCATAAAATTCAATATGAATTCATGAATGTCTGGTTTAATTTAGCAAGAGTTTTTCAACATAGGCGCAGCTGGACATCAGAGGTCACCAGTACCCTCTCCAAACCAAAAAAATGCATGATAAAGTTCAGACTTTTGTCCATTTTGCTACAAAGCCGTATCAGAAAGCACACTTCCTCATTAACGGAGCTTCTTATTTTATGGTCAGAACGTTCACTCTGATGGAAAGCTTGCTGTTTACAATTCCAATTTGAAGGTGACTAAAACTAACCTGTGAAATGTTTATGTTGTTCACTTCTGTCCACCATAATAATACTGCCAAACCCAATATTCTTAATCATGAACATTGGCTAGTACAAAGGATGTACGTTAAACACCTCCATGCTTACTTACAAGGACCTACAATAGTCACATATATGATTTTATTTAAATGAAATAGACTAATGTATTGCAGGATTTGCACGCGGTCACACACGTAACAAAGGCGTCACACACATAACACATGCAAAATAGGTTGTAATATGCAAATGAGCAAGGTGTTTTTATTAAAGTTTGAATTTATGCAAACGGGAATAACTAATTGCTAAAGTTGATGAAGCCAAAGTGTCATAATCTTTGTTCAAATCACAGAACTTTTGGAATGTAAATTAAATGTTGCAATTGACCCATTTTCTGTGTCACACACATAACGCAGCCTCTTTCTGGTCCTGTACTTCCAATGTTTTAAGCAAATATCAAGTTGATGTACCACATTGATAGTTAAGCTCGGGTATCTTGCGGGTATCCTATATTGATCCCCATCTGCAACCCAATTAAAGTACCGTAAAGTTCCGTGTATACGGCGCACCTGTTTTTACGTCGGGAAATATGAAAAGTTGGGGATGCGCCTTATATACGGGAACAACAGAATCGTGGCAAAAGTTCCGACATACATGCAAACGTACACCCGATTTTATAAGGTCAAACTGGGGCTATATGCGCACGTGAGTTTGCACGGCTTAATAAATGGAAAAAAAATTACTGATTCAACATTTTTTAAATGCAGGATTTAAATTTTTATCTATGAATGAACTTTTTCACATTTCACTTTCCATGATAACGTTAATGCAAATAACCATCGCAGGGGCGCCGGATTCACTTAAGAAGTGGGGGGGCAAAAAGTGCCATGTTGTGTGTTCAGCTCATTCACAGTGCCTCTATTCCTTGCACCTCATCCATGCCCCTATATTGCAACACTTACGGTACAAAAAAATAAAGAGACGTTTGGCTCATTCCCGTTAACCCAGACACACATGCCCCAAATCCATCGCCTCATCTTTCAAACTAATGCTTTGGACTTTTCATTTCAATGTACATCATGAATTAACGCGTAGTGAGGTCCGTGGCTGGGTAGGCAGGATCAGCCAGAGCTTAAATCGCATAGTATATGCATGCAAAAATATGTATTAAGTAGAACTCATTATTAAAACAACTGCCAAATCAATCAAGCTTTTGACATCGGCGGATTATAGCGCGCACACTATTACTCGCAAATTGTAATCGCACACAATTACGCATTTGTTTTTTCTACATGGATTAAAGCGTAGTGATGGGCAAAAATGAACGAATCTTTTTGAACGACTCTTTTTAGTGTCCGATATGTACCGGATCAGCCTGTCAAATGTCCGAGTGCTGAAGTGAATCCCTGACTTCTCCCACCAGTTAGACTCGCCCACTCGTGTAATATTCTTATGTTTAACCTACTAAAAAAAAACAGACCGGTTAACATGACAGGTTCTTTATTCATGCGTCCATCTCCCCCGAGTTACCTCAAACAATGCCCCCACGCCTAACCCCTGACGTATCCAAATGAGGTGTCATTTGACCAATCACATAGCTATCACATCTAGCCGTAGGATATTACATCTCCCTTCTTTTGTAATGAACAAAGAACATAACAAAACATAACGTTAAACAAGGAACAAAACTCTGCTGACTAAATGATTCTGCATTTGGAAATAACAGGTAACTTCGTCCGGATATCAAGGTAACAACAGGTAAGTCCAGCAAAAAGTATTCTCGGCTTTTCAGAACATATACCACGTAAGTAACAGGTAAGTGAGGTAAGGTTTCTGCATCTGGAAATAAAACAGTTAACTTCATAACGTATAGTAAGCGTTAAGTATAACAGGTAGTTTAAACAACTTATTCACGGCATCTCAAAACAGATATCAAAAGGTAGTTAAATGTGTAATTACACCATTTCTGAACAGGTAAGTTATCAGCAGTTACATACAGCATTTCACTTGACATCTGTATGTGCTACTTTTTTTTTTTTTTTTTTTTTAGCACATGTATAATACACCCTTCACTATCACAGGTCCATCACTTGTCTCGGCTGGACTATACGCCCAGACCTAGTGTGGGCATATGGTGCTGGCCCATCACTGGCAGGGCCCTCAGTGTCAGTGGTGTCTGTAGGTAAGTTCTGAGTAACCGGAGTGTCTGACCTGTCACTCATTTCAGCTGTGTGTTCTGGTGCAGGAGTGTCTGACCTGCTGTCACTCACTTCACCTGTGTGTTCTGGTGTAGGTTCCTTGGTCTGCAGGAGGTGGCGGCGGTTGCGGCGGTAGGTTTGACCCTCACTAGTGCGGATGTGGTAAGATCTGTCGGTATGTGCCGGTTGCATGATGGTTGCAGGTTTCCACTGTCCGTTGTCCTGCCGGTAACGTATAGTGTCCCCAGCCTGCAAAGTTGACAGCGGCCTGGCGCTCCGGTTGTAGTACCGGCGTTGCTGGAGTTGCATGTGTTCTCGCCTCTTTCTGGCGGCAGTTGGGCTGATGACCTGGGGTTGTAGTTGTGCTGCTGTGGTGGGGAGGATGGATCTCAGCCTACAGCTGTTGAGCAGCTGGGCCGGTGATTTGAAGCCATCCACTGGAGTTGTCCGGTACTGCTGTAGGCTGAGGTAGAGGTCCTTCTTTTCCGCACGTGCCTTGTCCAGTATCATTTTGGCAGTCTGGACTGTCTTTTCTGCAAGTCCATTGCTTTGCGGATAGTGTGGGCTTGTTGTTGTGTGTTGAAGTCCCATGCGTTTGCAAAGTTCTTGAAGTCCCGTGAGCTGTATTGTGGGCCGTTATCTGAGATCACCCTTTCAGGGATGCCATTCTGGGAGAACATGGCTTTCAGCTTTCGGATCACCGCTGATGAAGTGGTGGAGTACAGCCTCTCGATCTCAAAGTACCTGCTGTAGTAATCAACAGCTACTACATAGTCCTCTCCATTCCATACAAACAGGTCAGTTGCGATGACCTGCCATGGTCTCTCTGGGATTTCGTGTGACAGCATTGGCTCTTTTGGGTTTGATTTCCTGTGTTCCAGGCAGATAGTGAACTTTTCCACCATGGCCTCTATTTCTTTCCCCATTCCTGGTCAGAAAAGAATGTCTCTCGCTCGGAGCTTGCTCTTCTCCATGCCTAGGTGTGGAGTGTGTATTGCTGTTAGCATGCTGGCTCGGAGAGAGTGTGGGACGATGATTTTTTCTCCTTTGAATAGGATTCCATCCATCTCTGATATGTCATCCCTGTGGTTTGAATATTTGGCAATGGTGGGCAAGTATTTCTTCCCTATCTCTGGCCATCCAGACAGTGTCGTCTATTTCAGCATAGTGAGCTGAGGATCCTGTTCCGTGGCTGCTCTGATGTCAGTAAGCTTTCGGTCGCTCACTGGAAGGTTGCTGACAACTGTGTGGACCTGAGTGTCCATGCCCTCACTCAGAGTGTGGTCGTTGTAGGCTATGGACTTCCTGGAGAGTGTGTCTGCGACGGGAATGTGTTTACCTGGGCGGTGGATGATGGTGGTATCATATCTCTGTAGCTGCAGGATCATTCGTTGTAAGCGTGGTGGGGCAGCTGCAAGTGGCTTTCTCATGATTGACTCCAGCGGCTTATGATCTGATTCGACGACGACCTGGCGCCCGTAGACATACTGGTGAAAACGCTTACACCCAAAGAGAACGGCAAACAGTTCTTTCTCAATTTGAGCATAGTTCTCTTCTGTGGCTGTGAGAGATTTGGAAGCGTACGCGATGGGCTTTTCTTCTTGCAGGAGCACGGCCCCCAAGCCATTTTTGGACGCGTCGACCTGGAGCCTCAACTCCTTGGATGGGTCAAAGTAGGTGAGCACGGGTCCTGGCTCCCGTGCGATGAGGTCCTTAATTTGCTGGAAGGCGGAGTTGTGTGTTTCATCCCACACAAATTCACTGCTTTGCTTCAGTAGCCGGCGGAGGGGTGCATTTGTAGCAACCAGAAATATGCGTTAGCTAGTTTCTATACCAAAATGAAAGAACAACAAACTCTAAAGGTGGACCAGTGACTCAGAAGCTCTAGGCCGCTCAGGAGAAGTGGGTATCGGCAGCTAGGGTGAAACAAGACACCGACCCAAGGGTTGAAATTGAAAAGGTAAGAAAATGTAACATTTATTTTCTTTTCTCTTAGTTCCTCCTCTCTTTCTTCAATTACTGTGCATTTCTTATCAGAGTAATTTTCAGCATAGGAAACATCAAATAAACAACAAATGAAATACCCTCTCACTCCGGTGTTATCTTTCCCTTTTTAGGATTATTTTGAGATCCACCTGTCAGTTAAGTGCTTGGTTTATCAGTATTTCCTATTTTACATTGAGGTAATATTTTAGCTATTAACTATTAGTTAGGCACTCATTACATTGGTGTTTCCCATTATGTCTTCTTTTTTTTTCTGGGTTGGCCTTAGAGTCCTATTTTGTAGTGCCTTTAATTGAACAGGCGGCTCCTTTGATTTTAGATTCTCTCCCTAGCACCAGAAAACCAACCAGTACCAACTAGCAAACATATATACACAGAAAAAATGAAAAAAGTTGTTTCACATCCAAAAAAAAAAAAAAAAAAGTTAACACATCACATAACCGTATCTTCAATAACAAAACTAATACCATGTTAACAATGCAATGTTCAAAGAGGTCAATTCAGCGAGTCACTGCTCAAATCCAGACATAGCTATATCAGTTCAACATCAGACTGCCGTTTCCTGCAGACTGTGGAACGTAGTGTGATAGTGTCTTTTCCTCAGTCAATGCTCCTTATGTGGGTGAGTAAATGGGATTGAACTACCACCTTTGATGAACTTCAGTAATTCAAATATCTCTCCTTAAATTCCAATTTGACTCGTGGGCTTGGCTCGCCACTTCAGCACCAACTGCACCTTTTCTCCGACGAAAACCAGCTGGACTGAAGACTCAGATGATCTTGCAGAATCTCGCACTCCAACAACAACCAGGGAATGGAAAAGGAAGATCTAGAAGGCCTGAAAGACCTGGCCTTCAATTTAGAGAGCCAGGAAATGAATTACTATATGAGTCAGATAACTGCTTTTCTCTACATCTAGTAAATTACATAATGTACCACACAACCAATTTGTGACCTGAACAAAGCAAAATAAAATTGTCACTCCTCCTTTTACAGCTTGTCATGTCTTTTTTTTTTCACAATTAAAATTACTCTTGCAAAACCTTGCAAAGCTTAGCTTAAACACACTCAAGATTTTCGTCATAACATGCTTAATAAACATACAGTATAAACGGTTGGTAACCCTCTAACACTTTACCTCAGTTCCAAACTGCATAACTAGTGTGTTGCCAAACAATAGCTGCTAGTCAGCATAACGGCATGAAAGAATACATTCGTGAAAAAAAATCGGCAATAATTGCCCATTTATAACATACTGGAACGACACCAGGAAGCCTTGACCGCTTTAGCTAGCAGCCGACCCGATTACAAAGTTTAATTTTAGAAGCAGTAGCAAGCTCGCTAATACTAATGCTAACGCGGCTAGCGTCGAGGTTGCTAACGCTAATATTTAGTCAGTTTCCTTATTATTATTTCACCCTGCTTCCCGATCTACTCACCGGGAATATCTTCCGACAGTTAGCAGCAGGATTGTTACTACTACAGGCCTTTTAGGATTCAATGAATCTATTTTTATTTTATTACTGAGCACCACACGTCTGTCTCATTCACTGTTCATGCAAGAAAAGGAAGTGCATTGCGTTTCTGCCTGAATTAACCCACTGGAAGGTGAGGGGTTCTCCTTTTTGTTAATTGGCTTCTTGGATCCAACTTACTGAAGCGCTACTGCCACCTGTTGCTCCGGAGTGTAGACCAGCCTATTTAACTACCTGTATTTAGAGCCCAAACTGCAGATTAGTTTCCACATATGTTAATAATCTATTTCTAGATCACAGGGTTCTGGTAACCGGGGGTTACACACTCCCCTCTCAAAGGTGTGTACGTCCCGTGACACCTAGTCGGCTGTCTGCTCACAATTGGTTGGGAACGACAAGTACTAACATCTGAATACATAGAACTCTCTAACGTCTCTGTAAAAGCTAGACTTAATCCCTGGAAAAGTGACTGCACTATGGACACAAGGGGGTTCCCTAGCTGAGTGTAGTGCAACCTTTCTGGGGAAACTGGGTTGCCTAGAGGGGCACTTAATGCATCTCCACCTTCTGCAACCCCAGTCATAGAATCTTGCTTTCAGCAATAATCTCTTTTCTAGCTTCCATTTCTGGTTCAGCGTCAATTTTTTCAAATTCTTTTCTCTTCATTTCCTCCTTTTTCAACCAGGGTCAGGTAGGTTTCCCTTTCAGGTTCTCTGCAACCTTTCTGGGCTCTTAGTCTACTGGGTTGCCTAAGAGGGGCACTTAATGCATCTCCACCTTCTGTTCCCTTTCAGGAATGGTTTCTCTTTGTTCAGGTTCTGGGTTCCCCTTCAAATTCTCTTTCTCTTGCAGGGTCAGTTTCAGGTTCTGGTTCCCTTTCAGGAATGGTTTCTCTTTCAGGTTCTGGTTCCCCTTCAGGTAAGGTTTCCTTTTCAGGTTCTGGTAAGTCAGCAACCTTAGGTGGTCTACTTGCATTCAAAACGTCAGTTTTAAGCGGGCTGTCTGACTCGGTTTGAGTTTCCGGGCCAGCTGGCCTATCTGGGCCTGCTGGAAGCTCATCTATAGAATCAGCAACTGTGTTTTGAGGGGTGCATTCAGTCCTGCCTAGTTGCCAACTGCTATCCACACGTGCGGGCTTTGCAGTCCAGTGCTCGAGAACATCATCATCAGACTCATATTGGCTCACATCTTTATCCGCATCAAGTACAGGAGGATCTGAGCGAGTACTCTGGCGCGTTCTGCGACGTGAGACTGATTCAGGGGTGGTTGGATGGCTCTCGCATGCAGGGAGGAATCCGCAGGGCAACAAGAGATCCCTGTGTAGCGTCCTCAGTGGTCCTGCTTGGTTCTCAGGCCTGACGGTGTAAACAGGGAGATCGCTGAAACGTTTCATCACTATATGAATTGCAGGTTCCCACCTATCAGCAAGTTTGTTTTCCCGGAGACGAACACTCCTTATCAACACGCGATCACCCACCTCAAGTGCAGATTCTGTGATGCGTCGGTCAAATCTGGCTTTGTTTCGTGCAGCATTTTTAGCAGAATTGGTGGTGGCTAGTTTATAGCTCTCCTCCAAATGAGACTTCAAGTTGCGCACATACTCTGAATGAGATGTCTGAGGATCTTCTCTGACAGGGACTCCGAACGCTAGATCGATGGGCAACCTAGGTTGCCTCCCAAACATTAGCTCGTATGGACTGTACCCTGTAACTTCACTTTTGGTGCAATTGTAGGCGTGCACCAGTGGTCGTACAAAATCACGCCAGTGTACTTTGTCCTGGTCCTTCAAGGTTCCCAACATGCTCAAAAGCGTCCGATTGAACCTTTCAACAGGGTTTCCCCTGGGATGGTACGGCGTGGTCCGGACCTTCTGGATCCCAGCCAATTCACACAGCTCTTTTATGGTCTTAGACTCAAAGTCAGCCCCTTGATCGCTATGTAGGCGCTCTGGAATACCATAGTGGACGATAAAGTTTTCCCAGAGACACTTAGCCACCGTGCGAGCCTTCTGGTTGGGTGTGGGCACTGCCACAGCATATTTCGTGTAGTGATCAGTAATCACCCGGACACTGGTTGTGTTGCTCCGGTCAGGTTCGATCGATAGAAAGTCCATGCAGACTAATTCTAATGGCCGAGTAACCTGGATGTTGACAAGCTGTGCGGCCTTTTGAGGCAGGGCTTTCCTCCGTACGCATCGTTCACAAGTCTTTATCTTTGCTTCCACTTCAGCAGACATCTTGGGCCAGTAAAACCTGGATCGAAGGAGATCGGTAGTCCGCTCAATCCCTAAATGACCCAGGTCATCATGTAGACTCTTCATAGCTACTCCTCTAAGCTCTTTTGGTAGGACCAGTTGAAAAGTAGCATGTCCTCCTTCTTTCCTCTTTCGGTAGAGAATCCCCCCTTTTAACTCCAAACGTGGCCATTCTCTTAACAGCAAAGGGAGTTCAGGAAGTTCTTGTCGCACAGTTGGTAAGGGTTTCTGTCCAGTTTCCAGTTGTAGTATGACCTCATTGAGGCTGGGATCGGCTCTTTGCTTCTCCCGCAACTCTTCCCTTGACAGGTGCTGGATAGTGGGTGTCCCATCGGAACTTTCCTCTTGCTCGAAGATGGCAGGAATGGCGTCAGCATGCATAGCAAGGGACTCAACTAGTGCAATACATGGCTCACAGGATTCGTTACCTGGATTGTGACAAAGTAGGTGGCGGCCACAGACCGCTTGGACTACTTCAGGTTCCACCTGGGTGAGATTCTCACTATCAAGGGAATGATGCGAGATGAACTGGTGGACTCGTTCACGTTCTTTTTGTGATGCAGGATCATCCATTAGCCTGCCGTGGGGACGCCTGGACAGACCATCAGCATCCAAGTTCTCCCTGCCTGCACGGTAGTGGAGTGTGAAAGAAAAGGTAGACAGAGCTGACAGCCATCGATAGCTGGTAGCATCCAACTTTGCTGAGGTAAGTATGTAAGTTAATGGATTGCTGTCAGTGATGACAGTAAACTGATTCCCATAAAGGTAGTCACTGAACTTTTCCGTCACACTCCACTTCAGCGCTAGAAATTCCAGCTTATGTGCCGGGTAGCGTGCCTCACTGTGGGACAGCCCTCGGCTGGCGAATGCAATTGGTCTCATCTGTCCCTCCTGCTCCTGGTAAAGGGCGGCCCCCAGCCCAGTGGTGCTGGCGTCTGTGTGTAACACGTAAGGTAAGGAAGGGTTGGCGAAACCTAGAACTGGGGCAGTGGTCAGCTTTTCAATGATAGTATCAAAAGCTTGCTGGCAGGCAGGTGTCCAACGGTCATTGAAAGGCTCTTTTGGGTTGTGATACTTCCCACTGTTCTCTTTCGGCCTCTTGGTCTTGCGCAGAGGTGGGTATCCCACGGTTAAGCCAGTTAGTGGCTTGGCAATCTCAGCATACCCCCGGACAAACCGCCGGTAATATCCTGCGAACCCCAAGAATGACCTCAATTCCTTCAAGTTCTTTGGTCTAGACCAGGTCTTAAGAGCACTGGTCTTGTCGAGGTCAGTCTCGACGCCGTTCCTGGACACAATGTGTCCTAAGTACTTTACGGATGTCTGAAAGAATTTGCACTTATCAGCCGACAGCTTCAAGCCGTACGTTCTCAGACGGTCAAGGACCCTCAGTAATCTTCTCTCATGTTCTTCCAAGGTCTCTGAGAATACAATGATGTCATCTAAAAAGACAATAGCCTCCCTCAGGTTCATATCGCCCATGCACTTCTCCATAAGCCTCTGAAAAGTGCTTGGCGCGTTGGTGATTCCCTGAGGCATACGCTGGAATTCCCAGAATCCCAACGGGCACACAAAGGCAGTCTTGGCTTTGTCTTCTTCCTCCATCTCTATCTGGTAGTATCCAGATTTGAGATCCAGAACAGAGAACCACTGAGATCCATGAAGCACTGTGAACGTTTCCTCCAGGTTCGGCAAGGCGTAAGCATCCTTTACCGTCTGAGCATTTAACTTTCGGTAATCGATGCAGAGCCGTACGTCACCATTTTTTTTCCGGACCACCACGATGGGCGATGAGAAGGATGACTGAGATTCCCGAATGATGCCGGCCTCCAGCAGCTCTTGGAGGTGCTTGCGGACAGCCTGGATGTCCTGCGGGTGTATGGGGCGAGCTCTTTGCTTGAATGGGGTCTCGTCGTGAAGGTTGATGTGATGTTTCACTTTGTCAGTCCTCCCATAGTCCAGGTCACTCTGTGAGAACACATCTGGCATAACCCTTAACTTCTGCTCAATCCTCTCCCTCCATTCAGCAGGTATCGGGGAATCCGCAAAGTTGAAGGCAATTGGGGGAACTTCTGGCCGGTCAGACTGATCAGCAGGAGGACCTTTGGTCTTGAGCTTGCCCACCCTAGGAAGCACTTGTTGGATAACATTGAGTTCCGCTAGGACACTTCTGGGTGGCAGCGTTATGTTGTGCTGTGTCTCATTGGTCAGCACCACAGGTATTCGGTAGGGTGCTCTGGTTGGGAGGGTGAGCAGCCCACAGGTGACTAATAGGCCTCCAGGAAGGGAATAGGAGCTTGGAGGTTCCACTACTGCCCATTTCTCTGTATGCGCTATGCACATGCTCGTGACTCCTTCCATCACAACTCTCTGTCCTGCTGGAATAATTTCAGGTGAGTTCCCATGCAGTCTCACCGACCCGATGTATCCATTTGTGGTCTGCTTTTGCCTAAGGGCGAGTGTTTTCAGCACTGCTTGGTAGCCATGTGGAGGCTGATGGGGTACAATGCCTGCCTCACTGTACAGAGTGTACATTACATCTAATGTGTTAGTGCCTATTAACACTGGTGACAGGGCTGTAGCACGACAATCTGGAACCACAAGGGCTATGGTAGGTACCTCTATGTCTACGCCCAGAAAACTCTTTGGGAAGGTTATACTGATCTCAACGTAGCCAGTGTAGGGAACTGTCTGGCCGTTTGCACCTTCAACCTCAAGCAGATCATTTAAGGGGTGAATCATTCGTGAGGCTAATTTTTGATCATAAAACGATTGAGAGACAGTGGTCACTTGTGACCCTGTGTCTAATAGACAGCTACACTCTTCTCCTACAATCACAGCTTTTGCAGTGCATCTAGCTCCTACTAACCCTTTTGGTAGATGGCCTCGGCCACTTGGAAGAGCTTGCTTCAGGCTCGCTGTTTGCTTACTAATGGGACGTTTCCAACTTTCTCCAGCTCCCGTCAGTCCCTCAACCGGAGCTGGTTCTAGTTTGAAGGCTGTGTGCTGGGAGGGCCACTCCTGGCCTCCCACAGAAGTTGTCTCTCTTGTAATTGCTCCTTCTTGACTGCAACCAAGGCTGGGTTAGAAGGCTCACTGCAATTGGGTGCAATGTGCCCATCCCCACCACAGCGAAAGCAGTACCAGGCTCTTGGCCTCCCATGCTGCATTCTGGCTGCAGGGTCACCTGTCCTGCCACCCACATCTGTTTCAGCGGGGGCAGGGGATACTTGAGCCTTCAAGGCCGCCATTTGGAGCTGTAATTCTGTTATTTGTCTCTTTAGATCCTGTACCAGGGGATCAAGCTGGGGTCTGGCTGTCTGGTGGTTCTGTGTCTTTAGGCCGGCTATTTGACTCTGAAGCCCAGCCACCTGCTTCTTTAAGTTTTGGGTGTCACACAGTGCATCGACTACTGGACTATTATGCTGCCTGGTTGTGATCTCTTCTTCAAAGGTGCAGGCACACTGAAGATGTGTTGCAGCCCGTTGCCTGGGGGGGCCAAGGTGTTGCCGCATGCGTGCAGCCTTGGAAGCCTGTCTGTCTTCTTCTGTGCGGAGAAGCAGCAGAAATTCTGGAAAGGATGGTGGGTGATGCTTCCTCCTCTCCAACTGAAGGCTAGCAAGCAGGGAGCCATCCCAACACCCTCTGCAAAACTGCCTCAGCAGGTGCTCATCCTGTTCAGCAGGAGCCACGCCCCCCCTCTTTACAGCCTGGCTGAGAGTCACCTGTAGTCTGTTCAAGTAGTGGGAGGGTCTCTCTCCAGCGTCTTGCAGTATGTTCATGAACTTGGCAAAGAGCTCCTCGCCATCATCAACAGTGCCAAAAGCAGAATCCAATAGCTGCAAATAATCACTAGGAGAAGCTTGGGGGCCCAACTGTTTGACTATATCAGCTGCAGGAGGAAGGAGACTTTCCAATATCTTTCTTGTCCTGTGCAAATCAGATATGGCTGGATCTTTAAGCATGAGCTCGACATTAGCTCGCCAGCTGTCATAATCCACTTCACTGCTGGGGTGTGGGGATTTCCCAGAGAATGCCCGAAACCTGCCAGACATGTGAACTGGAGAGGCGATATCCACATTCCTTACCAGGTGCTCCACTACAACTCTTTGGATTTCTGGCGGGTTGACATCACTGATCCCAAGGGTGGGGGAGTTCTTAAGTCCGGCTGAGATGTGGGGAATGGAGTTTTGAACTCTGGGGGTGGGGTCAGCAGAAAATGCTCCTGGTATCAGGCTGGCAGGAGGCAAGGTAATTGGATGGACTAAGGGATGCGCTGCTACATTGTCATCAATAGCCTGACAAGCTGTTGTAGGCTGAGACTCAGAACGGGAGGTGTCAAGACTGTCCAAAGCATGCACTTGCCTGACTGTATTTTGGGTGGGGTCCATCGTGGGGTCGTCATCAGCTGTTTGACTGGTGGTAGCGGTGCAGGCCGCGGCACTGAGCCTAGCAAGCTCTGCCGTAAGGAGCTCCTCCAGCGTCTTGCCAGTTGATTGCGCGACTGCTTGCAACTGCTCCAGGTAAGTCTTAGTCGTGGTGCTGCTCACTTCAGGGGCATACACATCAGCGAACAGTTTTAGGTGGTAGCAGGTTGCCTCATTACCCTGGGATTGGAATGTGCCAGGCAAAACAGGCTTGAGCGACTGTATTGCAGTATTGTCAGTGTACTCAACTACTACATGTTCATGGAACTTAGTATTAGGAGCGTCTATGTTAATAAATCTAGCGATGGAACCATACTGTTTCAGATATCCAACGAAGTCTTTGTCGGATTCTACACCAAGGGACCCAGTAATTATCAGAGCGTTCTGAACTTTTATATTAGCGGACTGAATAACATCCATTCCTGTTTTGATAATGTGTCGTCACCGGAACTACTCGATAAGACCCAACTACTCCTGGCTGGCTCGCCAAGTTTTCTGTAGCAACCAGAAATATGCGTTAGCTAGTTTATATACCAAAATGAAAGAACAACAAACTCTAAAGGTGGACCAGTGACTCAGAAGCTCTAGGCCGCTCAGGAGAAGTAGGTATCAGCAGCTAGGGTGAAACAAGACACCGACCCAAGGGTTGAAATTGAAAAGGTAAGAAAATGTAACATTTATTTTCTTTTCTCTTAGTTCCTCCTCTCTTTCTTCAATTACTGTGCATTTCTTATCAGAGTAATTTTCAGCATAGGAAACATCAAATAAACAACAAATGAAATACCCTCTCACTCCGGTGTTATCTTTTCCCCTTTTAGGATTATTTTGAGATCCACCTGTCAGTTAAGTGCTTGGTTTATCAGTATTTCCTATTTTACATTGAGGTAATATTTTAGCTATTAACTATTAGTTAGGCACTCATTACATTGGTGTTTCCCATTATGTCTTCTTTTTTTTTTTTTTTCTGGGTTGGCCTTAGAGTCCTATTTTGTAGTGCCTTTAATTGAACAGGCGGCTCCTTTGATTTTAGATTCTCTCCCTAGCACCAGAAAACCAACCAGTACCAACTAGCAAACATATATACACAGAAAAAATGAAAAAAGTTGTTTCACATCCAAAAAAAATAAATAAAAGTTAACACATCACATAACCGTATCTTCAATAACAAAACTAATACCATGTTAACAATGCAATGTTCAAAGAGGTCAATTCAGCGAGTCACTGCTCAAATCCAGACATAGCTATATCAGTTCAACATCAGACTGCCGTTTCCTGCAGACTGTGGAACGTAGTGTGATAGTGTCTTTTCCTCAGTCAATGCTCCTTATGTGGGTGAGTAAATGGGATTGAACTACCACCTTTGATGAACTTCAGTAATTCAAATATCTCTCCTTAAATTCCAATTTGACTCGTGGGCTTGGCTCGCCACTTCAGCACCAACTGCACCTTTTCTCCGACGAAAACCAGCTGGACTGAAGACTCAGATGATCTTGCAGAATCTCACGCTCCAACAACAACCAGGGAATGGAAAAGGAAGATCTAGAAGGCCTGAAAGACCTGGCCTTCAATTTAGAGAGCCAGGAAATGAATTACTATATGAGTCAGATAACTGTTTTTCTCTACATCTAGTAAATTACATATTGTACCACACAACCAATTTGCGACCTGAACAAAGCAAAATAAAATTGTCACTCCTCCTTTTACAGCTTGTCATGTCTTTTTTTTTCACAATTAAAATTACTCTTGCAAAACCTTGCAAAGCTTAGCTTAAACACACTCAAGATTTTCGTCATAACATGCTTAATAAACATACAGTATAAACGGTTGGTAACCCTCTAACACTTTACCTCAGTTCCAAACTGCATAACTAGTGTGTTGCCAAACAATAGCTGCTAGTCAGCATAACGGCATGAAAGAATACATTCGTGAAAAAAACGGCAATAATTGCCCATTTATAACATACTGGAACGACACCAGGAAGCCTTGACCGCTTTAGCTAGCAGCCGACCCGATTACAAAGTTTAATTTTAGAAGCAGTAGCAAGCTCACTAATACTAATGCTAACGCGGCTAGTGTCGAGGTTGCTAACGCTAATATTTAGTCAGTTTCCTTATTATTATTTCACCCTGCTTCCCGATCTACTCACCGGGAATATCTTCCGACAGTTAGCAGCAGGATTGTTACTACTACAGGCCTTTTAGGATTCAATGAATCTATTTTTATTTTATTACTGAGCACCACACGTCTGTCTCATTCACTGTTCATGCAAGAAAAGGAAGTGCATTGCGTTTCTGCCTGAATTAACCCACTGGAAGGTGAGGGGTTCTCCTTTTTGTTAATTGGCTTCTTGGATCCAACTTACTGAAGCGCTACTGCCACCTGTTGCTCCGGAGTGTAGACCAGCCTATTTAACTACCTGTATTTAGAGCCCAAACTGCAGATTAGTTTCCACATATGTTAATAATCTATTTCTAGATCACAGGGTTCTGGTAACCGGGGGTTACACATTTATTTCAGACAGACTTGGAGCAAATCGAGCCAGGTAGTTCACCATCCCCGTAATGGTCTCCAGCTCTGCCTTGCTCTGGGGTGGCTCCATCTCCTTCACAGCTTTCACCTTGTCAGGGTCTGGCTTAATGCCGTCTCGTGTGAACCTGTGCCCAAAGTAACTGACCTCTGTAACGCAGATCCTGCTCTTTTCGGGGTTCAGCCGCAGTCCCCTTTCTCTGGTCCTCTCCAGCATGGCTTGCAGGTTTGCGTTGTGCTCCTCCTTCGTCCGCCCATAGACCAGGATGTTGTCAACGATTGCAGCGACGCCCTTCAGTCCCTCATAGGTCTCGTCTTTTTTCCTCTGAAACTCATCCTGGGCTGAGATGATGCCGAAAGGCGGATGGAGGAACCTGTATCGGCCAAACGCAGTGTTGAATGTCGTAAGCATGGAGGACTCATTTGTTAGCTTAATGGCCCAGTAGCCTGACCTTGCATCCATGACACTGAAAAACTGTGCACCTGCCAGTCTTGGAGTGACATCCTCCAGTGTGGGGAGTGGGTAGTGAGGTCTTTTGATAGCTTTGTTTAGCTCGCGGGGATCTAGGCATACTCTAAGTTTACCTGTATGGGGCTTCTCCACCACCACCAGTGCGTTCACCCGGTCTGTAGGCTCGGTCACTTTGGCGATGATTCTGGCCTTTTCCATGTCATCCAGCTCGTCCTTCAGGCGGCTGCGGAGGGTGAACGGGATTCTCCGTGGTGGGCACATGACTGGTGTGGCTGTGGGGTCCAGGTGTATGCTGCATTCACCTGGGAACTGTCCGACCCCCTGAAAAACATCTGCAAATTCCTCCATCACATCACAGGCTTTAGTTTGTGTTGCATTCACTGACAGGACTAGTTTGATAAGATCCATATCAAGACAGGCCTTCAGTCCTAAGACAGGTGGAGCTTTGGTGGTGACTATGTAAAATTCAAGTGTCATGGCAGTGCTCTTGTATTTACAGCTCAGATTGCATGTCCCTTTTACATCCAGTGGCTCACCACCATATCCTGTGAGGCGGCGTGTTGTGGGCTTCGTTTCTACATTACTGAACAGTTTGTGAAATCTTTGAGCTGGGATTATGTTGACTTGGGCACCTGTATCTAACTTGAATTTGACCTTGTGATTTTCCTGCCCAATTTCCATCTCAGCAGTGGCCTGCTCACTGTCTGTGCCTTTTGAAACAGCGTCAATGTACAGTTCATCCAGTTCCTCAATATCACTGTCTTGGGCGTGAGTGCCCTCTACTGCATACACTGGCCTGGCCCTGCGTTGCTGCTGAGATCTACATGCCTGGGCGAAATGGTCAAACCTTTTGCACTTTCTGCATTGACGTCCCCTAGCTGGGCAGTCCTGATGTTCACTGTGCTCCCTTGCACAATTCCCACACGTTTTGTAACGTGGTCTGGCACTGTCTCCGCTGCTTTTAGAATATCTCCCTTGTTGACTGTACCCACTGAGCAAGCATACGTCCAAACAACGTCTTTTCGAGGTCTTCCACAATCGTCTAAATGACGTCCCCTGAGGAGCCAGAATGAAAGTTTTTATGACGTCTTGACATCCTCTGGATGTCCCGTATTAACGTCCACCAGACCTCCGCACAAGGTTAAAAATTAGTTCAAATGAGGTTGTTCTGGGCGTCTTTTCAATGTCAACTGCACACTTATTTTAGAGATTCTTGACGAAAACAAAATACATAGTTTCTGTCTCCTCCCTCCACCTACCTTATGATGCCTCCAACTGGTTTATTGGCGCTTAGCTGTCGTTCTTGAACAATTGTTATGACAAGTGAAGCTCTTTTTAGCGGCCGTGACAGGATTCAATTCTCCGAACTGTTTATCACTGAGCTATACTCGCTACTGACTGCGCCACGAAGTTAGGTGAAAGACACTGTGTAGTTAAGATGTGTTTCCCAATGACTACTTTCCACGGGTCATTAAACGAAGTCATTACAACTTGTATCCATAATACGAAAAATAATGTACTGGACTTATAGTATTATAGTGTTGGAAAAATAAAATAATTAAGAAAATTATTACCATGAAATTTTGTATTTTAATGTCATCATAGTCGTCTGTTTTTTGTTTGCTTGTTTGTTGAAAGTGGCGACTCGCCCCGCAGCAGGCTTAATTGGGGGAAAGAGACCGGCTATCTGCAGTGGTGCCGACAAGAGAAGCAGTTCTGCTATTGGCACCACGGCAAGGCGGATAAGAGAAGCACTTCCGCTATTTTCCCCACAACTGGGCCAATAAGAGATTTCATTTTATTATCTGCCCCAGTCTTTGAACTTGCTGTAGCAATCGAGTTTCGCGAGGTTTTGAAAGGTTTATTACTAACAAACAAACAAGGCAGCGGCTATTCGTCCAGTAGCACTTAGCGCACGTAGTGCGAAAGTTCAAAGTTTGTTTAACGACCCGTGGAAAGTAGTCGTCGCAAAACACATCTTAACTACACCTTGCCTTCAACCTAACTTCGTGGCGCAATCGGTAGCGACTATAGCTCAGTAATTAACAGTTCGGAGGATCGAATCCCCTCATTACCGCAAAAGCTTTGCTTGTCATAACAATTGCTTAAAAGCCACTTCTAAAAGCTAATAAACAGTCGGAGAGAAAGGGAGGTATCGCGAGGGAGGAGACAGAAACTATATTTTTTTTTCGTCAAGTATCTCTAAAATAAGTGTGCAGTTGACGTTGAAAAGACGCCCAGAACGACCTCATTTGAACTAATTTTTAACCCTGTGCAGAGGTTCGGTGGACATTAATACGGGACGTCCAGAGGATGTCGTAAAAAGACATCATAAAAACTTTCATTCTGGCTCCTCAGGGGACGTCATTTAAACGTTTGTGGAAGGTCTCAAAAAGACGTTGTTTGGACGTATTCTTACTTGGTGGGTAGTTAACGCTACCCTTTGGCGCCTCTCTGTGCGTCTTGACGCGGCCCACAGCATGAATGGCGTTGCTATCAGCGTTAGCTGGCGCGGGTGCTTGACTGTTCATTGCTTTCATTTGTCCCAGGGCTAGCTCGTGTGAGCGAACAATGTCTATTGCTTTTTCTAAATCAAGTGTAGCTCCATGGCTGAGTAGCTTTTCACGTAACTTATGAGAGTTCGTTGCGAACACTATCCGGTCCCTAATCATTTTGTCTGAGTTAGCATAGCCACAGTCCGTGACTAGCAATTTCAAATCCATCACGAATTGCTCGAACGGCTCGCTAGCACCTTGCATTCTCTCATGAAACTTATATCTGGCGAAGATTGGGTTTGCCTTCGGGGTCACATATTCCTCAAACTTGTCATAGCACGTTTTGAGTAACTTAGCCTCCTCTGTTCCGAGTGTCCATGTATTAAATATGTCCCTACCTTTGTCTCCGACCCAGAGCAGAAGGTAGCTGCACTTATCCTCCTCACTCACAGCTTTGAGCAGTCCGGTGAACATTAGCTGCACATGCTGCTTGAATCTTCTCCACGATTCCGGTAAATTAACGGACTCCCAGTCCAAAGTCGGACTCTGAACACCAGAGGAATGCATCCTGACTGAATGGTAGGCGATGAGTTCACGATAACTCTGACACCATGTAATATTCTTATGTTTAACCTACTAAAAAAACAGACCGGTTAACATGACGGGTTCTTTATTCACGCGTCCATCTCCCCCGAGTCACCTCAAACAATGCCCCCACGCCTAACCCCTGACGTATGCAAATGAGGTGTCATTTGACCAATCACATAACTATCACATCTAGCGGTAGGATATTACAATTCGTACCGCTCACAGGCTGCTACGGTACCGATATGGCGCGTTTCCACCACGTGGTACCAGCTTTGCTCTACTCTGCTCTACTCTACTCTACTCTACTCGCCTTGGTAGCGGGTACTTTTTTGGGGTTGCTTTTTCATTAGAGGATAGTACCGCCTCAGTGGTACCAGCCATAGATATATCTATAGAACACTAGATTGCGCATAGAGTTCGCTCAAGTGAAGAATCTGGATATGCACCCGGAAGTAAAGTTAGCACGTAGACTCCCATTCATTTTCGCCTACTTTAAAATTCATTTTTAAAAACACTTGCGTCTTGATCGGTGTTATTTTTGGTATCGCTGTGCTGAGCAACATTTTGTCTCCCTAAATATGTGCTTTTTGGAGGATGGAAAGCGGCACACTTACTAAAGGGAAGATCGAAATGTGACTCGGTGTCAACGTTAAAGTGCGTGCAGAAAAGTTGACTAATAACTTGACCGAGGCTTTTAATGACCCTCTGGTAAGATAATTGCTTGGAAGTATTCGTTGTTATAAGAAACGTTAATAAATGTTTTTTTACATTTTCAAATTGCTGTCTGATTTCTTCACTTCATTGTACCCTGGTTGAGCATATTTGCCACATTTACCGAATCGTTTATATTAATTCATATGGTTAATGCCGACGTTGAACGGAAGCGCTAGTTAACTCTAGCAGTGGAGGCCGACTATCGTAAATGTTTAGCAAACGTTAAAAACAAGGTAAATGTTAACTAGCTAGCTTGCTAGTTCGTATTTTTTATGTTTATGTTAATGTAGTTTGTTACTTAAAATAATGCGACCAGCACGCCTCAGTTTTAACAGCCAAGCCTTTCTCTCCTCATCTTTTGGAAATCTGTATATACAAACAAAGCAACTCATCCACTGTTTTTAAATATTTTGCAGGTAAGAAATATTGCCGTTTCATCTCAATTACAAGTAGCTAGCTTGTTAGCCACCCTTTTGATTTTGTTTACCTTCAAGTCAACGTAGTATCGCAAAGGTAAGGTGACCAATCAAGGTAGCTGGTGACCGTTAACGATAGGTAGCGTTTGCTTTTAGTCAGCGGTCTTTTGAAGTCTGTGAGATGGCTAATTAGCTTATTAGCACGAAAACGCGATTTTTTTTCAATTAAAGTAATAAATTCGCGTCTCTACGTTAACTTACGCATGAAACGATTTATTACAGCCCATCGAATGAATATTGCTGCAAAACGCAGCCGCACATCTCGGCATTTCAGCGATTATATTAACTTATTTGAAATTTGCCTTGTAGGAAACCATTCATTTTTATGAAGAAGTTGGGTGTATCAATATGGCGGCCAGGTGCTTCACTTTGTGTAATGTAAATATGACGTCATCAGTAATCTAGTGTCTTAAAAATATATCTCTATGGTACCAGCTCGTCGTTGCGACGCAGAAGGCCTATGCTACCACCGCGACGGCATCCTTAGTTATATTCAGTTTACTTTTATTCCGTCGATTTTGTTAAATATTTATGTGTTTAAATTAGGGGTCGCGCACTACCATCACCACGTTATGGCACTGAAGTCCGCGAGAGTTTAATTGTAATTTCTGTTTGACATCGTCCAGATGCATAGGATAGCAGCAGGTGTTGTGTCCAATTTGTTTGCGCATTAAATAACGTAGCCTACCACCTAAAAACGCAAAGCAATGATATCCTTAAAAGGCAAAGAGTATTCATAGTAAAAAAAGGCAATATATTCTCAAGGCATTTGTGTACCGTCAGTACTCCATAATGTAACTACAACCCCTGGCAAAAAAACAAAATATGGAATTACCACGCACCGAGGATGTTAATTTACCTTTTTTCCCTCATATCAAAGAAGCAAATTACACATATGACAAAACAATTATTGTTCATTTGCTTGACATTAAGGCTTCATGAAAAATTTCACTTTGAAATTGAAAGCAAAACATGTAGCAAATGCGCAAATCGCAGGAGATGGCAGAGTATTAGAATTTATCGCTTTACGATGCGTCATCTCATCTGATACCTCTCCTATGTACATAATGCTTCATCAGCAGTCGCAAAGTTATTTTCCGCCCAATTTTCGTGAAATAGGGGCAGCATAGTAACTTTTCCTAGGAGAATTAGAAGAACAGAAGTGGACAATTCCGTTGTTACTAATTTTGCTACGAACAGGGTGACAGACATAGAAACCCCGCCCTTCTCTAAACACTTATCGCCGTCGCACGGGCGAAGAAATACAGGTCACAGTGCTTATTGTTCTACTATACATTATAATGAAGTTATTGTATAACTTTCCACGGAATACATTAAGACAGCAGCACACTCCTCAAAGTGTTATAGACCTATGTAAAACACACTAAGGGTTACAGCTCTATTTCATCCTGTAAAAGTTTCCTATTTCTTTCATAACATTATCATATTAAAATTATTATCTTAATAATGGTCATCATCAAGAACAATAAGGCATAATGAGCAAATGAACGACACATTAACGTAACTTTATTAGGATAATCTGAAATTTTGTGAACAGCAAGGAATTGTGGGAACAATAATCAGCGAGCGAGTGGACATATTAAAAACAGTTGATCTGCGCTCACGTTCATGGCCATTACCCAGAAACATGTGCTGTCTCAATGTCAATATCAACAGCAAAATAAAATTATCATTGTTTGTTTTATTAAGAATTTTCCAAAAAGAAATCTAAATTATTTAATGTTATAACGACTTATGTTCAATTAAAATGATGAATAATGCATCGTGATGACATCGACTTGCCAGCACCATGACTGAGAAATGAATGCCGTTGCAGGGGTATAAATATCCAGTCGTAAACTTCATTTCTGCGACTCTCTTGCCACTGGAACTTCAGTGCAATTGCATTCTTACTACCCCCCATTGTTGCGCCACTGGACAGAGTAGCGCCATGTCGAAATTATGCTAATGAAGACAGCGTGACAACAGACTGTGCATGCGCAAACCTCCTAAACTGATTAACTTAAAAAGAAAGTGGGAGGAGGGTAAAAGGGGGGGCTGCCCCGGCGCCAGCGAACCATCGTAGAAGCATGGAACTACAATGGTAGAATGCAGACAGAGAGGAATAGAGGTTTTTTTGCGGGATAGAAGTCCTGTCTGACGCGCCATTTACTTGTCTCGAGAACTAAGCAGCTCGAGCTTATTAAGTGCCCTAGTGCATCTTTATTGTGCTATGTGGCATTTGGCTACGGCTCAGCACCAGCACGGCATTTGTCCTATCAAAGTGTTCCCTGCAACTCCGCAAATAACTTCCCAATGCAATGTATACGTACCACTCTGATGCATGCAAATATATGCATGCTGTCCTAAAGTCCCTTATGTAACGTGCACGCATCTACGGCGCGAGGCTTTCCAAGCTACCGTCTTACCTTTCACTCACGGTAAATGATAATGACCGAGTTACATAAACTACCATCAATGAACTTACCTTTCGTTGATGGCTATATCCTCTGCATTAACCGTCATTTGTTATACTCTGCTTCTTTGAAGATTGACATTTCTTGACGATAAATGAGAATGTACGAACCGACATGTTCCATTGAATCATTTAAATAGCGCTTTAGTGACAGGTGGAGGGATTACGCTGTGGTGTAACTTGAGCAGGTGTCTCTCCCTATTGCTCTCGCTTGCTCTCTGCTTTACTCTCTCTCTTTGGAAGGTCCGGTGTGATTACCAGGTACCAGTGGCTTGACCGCGGCCTGGTATTGATCACCGAACCAGCGGACCAGGCCGATCCCTTTAGGCAGTTGGGGCTAGGTGGGTACCAGTGGCTTGACCGCGGCCCACTGAACCCCAACTGCGGAAGCCAGGAAGACCCAGCGCCGGAAGACCCCCGCCAGAAGACTCCCCGCCATCCGGAAGAAGCACTACTGCTGTGGAACGCTCCTTGCCGGAGGATCAGGGGGAAGTATTGCCTGCTGCCCGGAGAGATCGCCCGGACAGGGCTTGCTCTCCGGGCCAGCCCCTTGTTCCAGTCTAGCCTTCGCTGCCTTTTGGGGCTCTCCCTCTGTTTCCTCCAGGCCTCCACAGCAGAACCACCAGAGCTTCCCCGGAGGACGAGGCGAGGAGCAGGCGGGAGAGAAGTCCAGGGGACCCCCTCAGAGTGACAGGGGTGCCAGAGGATCCACCACCTGAAGGCAGCAATCCTGAGGATTGGATCAATGCTTGGTGCCCACTGGAGGAAGGGAGGTCCTCTTGCAAGCTGTGAGGTTGTTCCTGGATCAGCCTCTTGTGTTTTCTGGGCTTCTCTGGGTATTGGTAGCTTTCCTGAGAGTGTGTCTTCCTGGTTTGCTCTTCCATCAGCACGGGTTCGCCTGGAGAGGGGGAGAAGATGGAGCAGAGGGCTGCTCAGCCAGGAGACCGCCGCCACAATGCCGTCAGACTAATACTACAGTCACAATGTAGTGAGGAGGAGAACAGCAGCCAAGCAGCCCCCCAGCCAATGGATGGAGCAGGGAGTGCAGTGGCTCTAAGCACTCCTGGGCAAGCATCCACCGGGGGGCAGAGTGGAGCTGCTGCTGCATCTGGCCGAAGAGTGACAGGTATGACTCGCCTGGAATTTAGCAGGGCAGTGTTGCAGCGAGGAATGGGTTTTGTGCCAGCGGACTTGAACTGTCTGATTAAGGTTCCTGGTAATGCTGACATCTTTGAGGTGAGTTTCAGGAATGCAAGCATCCTGGAGAGGTTCTGGAACCTCTATAGAGAGGGGAAAGACAAGGTTCCCCTCAGTCACTTCTGTGTAGAACCCCTGTCTGACACGGAAAACAAAGTGGTCACTGTGCAGTTTTATAATGAAGCTGTACATGACCACGATGTGAGTACGTGGTTAGGCAGGTATGGTATTGTAAAATCTGAGGCCCGGAGAGTGCTTGATGAGGACGGAGTCTGGACTGGAGCACGTAAATGGCTCGTACAACTCAAACCTGATCCCTCTGCAATTGGGGGGGTATGCCACATCCCCAGCACCATCACGCTGGGGAGGCACAGGGGCGTGGTGTTTTACAATGGCATGCCCAAGCTGTGCAGGAACTGCGGCGAGTTAGGCCACTTAGCCGCAGCCTGCACAGTGGTCAAGTGTAAAACCTGTGGAGGCGAGCATGAGACCAGGGCATGCCAGGATCCGAGGCCCTGTAACTTGTGTGGGGAGAGGGGGCATCTCTTCCGGATTGTCCGCTCTCCCCTCGCAAAACAGGGCCCCGGAGCACCGCCCCCAAATCAACACCTGCCCCCCAATCCCCCCAATATTTTCTGTTCAAGAAGCTCCGGTTCCTGCTCCTCGCACTAAACCGCCCACACCTTCCCAGCTTGAAATTGAAATTGGAACCTCCACGCAAACCGACTCACTAAATTCCCCCAAAGACCCAATCATTGGAACCACTAATATCACTGATCCTTCTGTTCTGTCATCAACTTCTAATACTGTCACCGATCTGGCTAAAGTGGAGTCTGTCACGGACACCCTGACCACGGTGGACGTGTCAGACTCCTCTTCTTCCGAACAAGACTCTGATTCCATTACCCCCTGGCAGCAGCCTAGAAAGCGAAAGGGCAAAAGATTGAGATCACCCCCTACAGTTTCAACAGCCCATCCACCAACTCCACCAAACCCAGCTGCCGTCAAATTTCTAATGGAAAAAAACAAACCCCCCTCTAGAAACTATGAGAACTTGGTCCATAACCCACATATTGAAACCCGCCCACAAATTCTCCCCCGCCCTGCATCACACCCTTCCACATCTGTTGCAACTTCTACATCTCATCACTCCCTCATTCCCAGTAAAGGTAAAAACGACCAGCCTGCTCCAGTCCAGACTACCGGTAAGAAAAAACAAGCTCCACAAGTTTCCTCTCAAGCACCTCCAGGGACTGGGGGGAAGCCTGGGGCCAAGACATCAGGGCCCACCTCTTCAGGCAGGAACCAGTCGGGCAGCCTGGAGGGGAAAAACACGAGCCATGGTCAAGGGGTGAGTGAACGCCCTAATAACCCGGATTCAGTTTTTCATCGCATAAACAAAATCTGTCAGGACATAGGTAATCATAAACCCGGAACACATGACAAACCCAAACAATAATCCTATATGGCTCATTCTTTAACTATTTCCACAATCAATACAAGAAGTATTAAAGACCCAATCAAACGTTACGCTGTTTTTTCTCACCTTCAACAGGTTCCCTCAGATGTTGTCCTTCTTCAAGAATGCGGCATTCCTTACCAACAGATGGACGACATTCTGAGGGAGGAGTGGAGGAGGGGAGACTCTCTTTGGTCTGGGTCCAATATCGCCCGCGCTGATGGGGTCGGTACATTGATCAAGAATCCCTTTGTAAAAGTAATATCTTGTAACGTCATAGAGAGTGGGCGAATCCTCGTCACTGGTTTGGATGTCGGGGGTTCCCCCCTCAGGGTGGTCAATGGATACGGCCCCACCAGCGTGGCCGAGAGAGTCTATCTCTTCTCCAAACTCCCGCCATTACTCCACACCTCTATACCGGTTGTCGTGGGGGGCGATTTCAATTGTACCCTTAGAGATGAGGACCGCAGCTGCCCAAGGGCAGATAGATCTAGCAATGAGCTGCGGTCCCTCATAAGTGACTTCTCCCTCCACGACGCCGGGGGCGTTTCACCACCCCAGTATACATGGGTGAGTTCTTCTGGTAGCTCCTTTTCCCGTATTGACTTGTTTCTGCTCTCCCCAGGCCTGAGGATGCAAGCTTATTCCATCCAGGCTGTGCATTTCTCAGACCACCACATGGTGACCGTGTCCCTGGCCTGGGATAATTCCATCACCGTGGGTAAGGGGCTCTGCCGGATGAACATCAGCCATCTCCAAGACCCCCAGGTGCGTCTCTCCTTCTCGAGAAGATACCTGGAGTGGGTGAGTCTAAAACATCTTTTTGACTCCCCGGTGGAGTGGTGGGAGATGGTGAAGGAGCGAGTGCGGGGCTACTTCCAGGCAATCGGGCGGAGGAAGGCGAAGGAAAGGAGGGCAGCGTTTGATCGCTCTGATGCTGCTCTCCAAAGACTGAGCCTCCTCCAGTCACGAGGCCTGGATGTTAGCAGCGAGATGGCGCAAGCTCGGCTGAACCTCGCCACCCTCTACCGGGAAGAGCGGAAAAAATACACCTTCCGCTCCAAACTCCAGGCTCTCGAGGAAGATGAGAGATGCACACGGTACTTTTTCCGCAGGGCGCGGTCCCAGACTAATAACATCTTGTCTCTCTATAACAGCAGAGGTGTGGTGGTGTCTGGAGAGGCGGAGATCCGGAGGTGGCCAGGGTTCTACGAGTGCCTTTACAGTGAGAAGGCCTCGGATGCGGCTCTCATGGACACCTTCCTGAACCGCCTGGACAGACGCCTGGGTGATGAGCAGATGATACCAGAGTTGAGCACCGAGGAACTCACCTGGGCCGTGCATTCCTTAAACCAACATAAAGCTCCTGGCCCTGACGGAATCCCAGCAGAGTTCTACCAGGTCTTCTGGGATCTCCTGAAGGGGGACGTGGCGGAAGTCTTCAGAGCGGCGTACAGGGAGGGCCGGTTGGGTGATTCACTGAGGCAGAGCGCAGTTGCTCTTGTGCCAAAGAAGGGGGATCTGAAGGACCTCCGTAACTGGCGGCCGATCAACCTCCTCTCAGTTGATTATAAGATCATGGCGAAGGCGCTGATGAGGAGGTTCCAAGACCTGATTCCATCGGTGATCGGACCGGACCAGACGTGCAGTGTGCACGGGAGGTCCATAAATGACAACTTGCTCCTCGTGAGGGATTTAATTATCCACTCCGGGAGCGCAGATCCCTTGGGCCTTCTCAGTTTAGACCAGGAGAAGGCTTTTGACCGGGTGAACCATGTGTGCTTGGAGCGGGTGCTAGAGAGGATTAACGTCCCTGGCCCCTCCTACGCTGGGTTAAGATCTGTCTGACTGGCATAACGGGCAGAGTGGTTGTCAACCAACAGCCCTCTGACCCGTTTGCCATCAGATCTGGCGTTAGGCAGGGGTGCCCTCTAGCAGCCCTCCTGTACGTCATCTACCTGGAGCCGCTATTGCAGGCCATAAGGGCCACACCGGAGGTGGTGGGATATCCGCTTCCGGGGGCCCGAGGCCAGCGGCTAAAGGTGATGGCGTACATGGATGACATTACCATCGTCACCACAGATAGTCAGTCCATCACTTCTGCTTCCAAGGTGTTGGACGACTTCTGTGAAAGCCACTGGTGCCCTGGTCAACAGGCACAAGAGTGAACTGTTCTTGTCTCCCTTTTGGAGTGAGTTCCTAACCGTTTCTTTCCCTGTACGCAGAGATAACATCAAGCTCTTGGGGGTGACCTTCCAGGCAAATGGTGGAGGAGAGGAGAGCTGGAGGGAAGCCCTCCGCCGCGTCCAAAACAAGATCTGTAGCTGGAACGCGCGGCCCTTGACCATGGCGGGTAAGATCCTCGTCCTGAAGGCAATAGTCCTCCCCATTCTTCTCTATGTGGGGAGGGTTTTTCCCCAGACAAAGCCACCAGCAAACAAATTGCCCGGTTGGCCTTTCGTTTTGTCTGGGGGTCCAAAATGGAACGTTTAAAAAGAACTACCCTCCTCAAGGAGGAGAGGAATGGGGGCCGGGGGGTTCCAGACATTGTTACAATCATTATGGTGCAGGGTCTGGCCGCCCTTGTCCAGAGCACTGGGAAGGGGGGAGAAAAACGGCAAGTGCCTTTATTAGGTACTATGCCACCCCCTTCCTTAGGGCGATGGGCTTGGGCGTGCTAGACCATAAAATTCCGTATTGCTGGGACCCACCTTATGTCTATCAGGCCTTAAAGGACTTTGCCTACAGGACGGGACTGCCTCGGGCTGGCCTCACCTCGTGGAGCTATAAAAACATCATGGCTTATTTAAGATCAAATCAAACAGTAGAGCTCCCGAGGGGTGGTCCGACCCAAGACCCGCACGTCATCTGGGCAAATGTCACTCACAGTTGTTTAACAAACAAGCAGAAGGACATTGCCTGGATGACGGCTCATTGGTGTCTTCCCACCAGGGTTTTTATGTACCGCCGGCACTTGGCCCTAACTGAGCGCTGCCCTCACGGTTGCACTGACCAGGAGAGTGTACATCACCTCTTCTGGGAGGGCACCGTGGCCAGGCGGGTCTGGGGCCTTGTTTGTTCCTCTGTCTCCCTGAACAGGTTGCTGCCGAGGTCCCCCCTGACCGCTGAGCTGATCCTGTACGGACCACCGCAAGGATGTAAAACACCCACAAGCCAGCGTCAGTGGAGGATCATCGGCATCATCAAGCAGGCAATGTGGGAGACAAGGAACATCAAGGTCTTCCAAAAAACATCTGTGGACCTGGTCACTCTTCGACGAAGGATCCAGAGCCTCCTTCAAGACGGCGTGTTGGCGGACTACAATAAAAACAAGGACCTGGCGCGGGAGAAATGGGGGGTGGACCACTGGAAAGAACTGGTCATCTAGTCCACCCCCCTCGAACTGGAGGGACACCTGCTCGAGTGGAAACCCGGGCATATTTTTTTTTTTACGGGCCATGTAGTGTATTTTGTCTTTTTGATGAGTTTCATGAGGTTTCTTTGCGTATTAGAATTTAAAGCATTATCTGTTTTTTTTTTTAGTGAGTGTTGTGTGTCTGTTGCTTGCCTTCTTTTGTGAGATAAATTTTATTGTATTATGTTTGGTATGTGAATAAAATATCCCCTTTTTTTTTTTTTTTTTTTTGGCTGTAATGGGTTGTTTAGGGGTTTTTCTTAGAATTATTTGAGTGTATTTTTGTGATTATTTAGTATGGTTTAGTGGGGTTTTTCTGTATATGGCCTGTATCTATTTGTTTATATAAAATTTTGCTTTGTTGGTTGTGATATTGTGTTTTATGATTTTGTAAAACCAATAAAGCCAATTTAAATAGCGCTTTAATCCCTCCGGGCGAAACGATAAAGAGTGATTAAAGGGATAGTTCTGATTTTTTGACATGAAGTTGTATGACATCCTCATTAGCAGTGTCGTGCATAAACAGTGATTTTCCCCCCTTCTGCGTCCCGTGAGCGGAGTTCTGGCCCGGTTTTGGTGTCGTCGGTTTTGGGAAATCACGATGTCATGAAAACATAAGCCCAAATTGGCTGGCTGACGTGAGGGACAGTTAACGTCAGGCCTCATGTATTTACACAGAAACTGAGAGAATACTAGCAAAAAACGAACGAATGCCCACAGTATAAATAAATTTTGATTATACATTTTATTTTGTTGGTAATAGTTGTATAATCGCATTATTACACTTGAGGGTGTGCTTGACCGTCATTCTTGTCACTTCAGTGATGCTAACGGCCGCATCACTGTCGTGACAAGAATGACGGTCAAGCACACTCTCGCGTGTAATAATACTTAAAAAAAAAACATAAATCATTTTAGGCGACTTCAGTCCAATATTTTTTCTTTACATGATTTGTTTCATTTCAACAAAGAAAATGTCACTCCATAGATTTGTTCTGCTTTTTATTAATTCCTGACTTGCGAGTCATTTCTCCTTCTTGGTTGTTCCAACCTGCAAGGAAAAATAGACAATAAAATTTGTTATAAATAATGCTGCCGTTTCATCGTGACTGCGCTGGTTGCGATAAGAATTTGCCGGGGGCTATTGTGGACATTTAGCAGAAATTTTTGGTAGGAGAACCAATATATTCCCGCCCGATAGATAGTGGCATATGCGTGGGCATACGCGCTGTCGGCATATTGGTTTATGTCTTGCTTCTTGCGCCTTCCATTTTTCGCTGATGTCCGATGAATAATCACTTCTCATGGAGGAAGTTGAAAAGGAAAGGGAAAAAAATAGGACAAATACATGCGGCATTCTAGGAAAATTTTGAGGAGAGATAATATGTATGACACACGGAAGATTTGGGTGGAAATTTGTATGATTTTTTTTTTTTTTTTTTTTTTTTTTGACAAGTCCCAAAGTCGGGGTGCGCCTTATAAACGGGTGCGCCGTATACACGGAACTTTACGGTACAGTGCATTGAAAAATGTCAAAAATATCTTCCAAATGTCACTCACGTAACGCGAGAATCACTCAGTGACGTTTCTTCACTTTCTATTTGCAAGTGGCTTCCAAGTGCAGAATGCAGAACTGGTCAACGCGGAGTGGTTGTTTTTAATCAAAATTCTCGAAGAATGGAAAATTATTGCACACTTAGACGGTAGGAAAAACAACAGTGAACGGTTTATAAAAAAAGGTCCACGAAAAACTCAACGAAGCCGGGATAGACCACAACGTCAAACAAATTAGAACTGCTGGAAAACTCTGAAGACCGGTGTTCTGACAATTTGTGCTGCCTTGTCAAAAAAAAAAAAAAATGCTATCTTAATGTAGGGTGATCGTAAAGTCTTTGTTTTGGCCTTAATATTGCGATATAAATCAACTTACAGTGGCAGCTTTGTTATTTGTTTGCTCATCATAATTTACGCAGATGCATAATTGAGTTAAATAAGTTTTTTTTTTTTTTTTTTTGAAGATAACATTCCGCACGTCATTATCGTCTAATTTCGGCATTTTCAGGAAAAGCCAGCTTGTACATGCAATTATTTGCCTATAAGTCTAAAAGCGCATTGGATACAAAAAAAAAAAAAAAAAAAAAAACTCGATTTGTAAGATATTTTATGATATTTAAGATGTGAGAGACGAAATAGAGCCCAAGATTGTGGGTTTGTGCATGCGCAGAACCGCGAAGTAGCATATCTTGATAGGTGGCAGAAATTGATAGAACACCTACTATAAACATAAACAGCGCAACAACGAGAATACTTTTTCATCAGTCTGCGCATGTCACGCAGGGTTACATTACATTTCCCCTTTTTAATGTGAAAACCGGAATGGAAGAATCTGTGAGTTCACGTTAGTGATGGTTCTTTACTTAGGCTAGAGAATAGACCCTCTCGGTTTAAGGACGTGAAAAAGCGAGATTTGGAGAGCGCATGTTCTTTGCAGATTATGTGGGGCAGAAGATGCACAGATCCCATTTAAAGGTGGGGAATTATAAGTTCTTTCGCTTTCCCCATGGTAAAAGGCAGTTTACAGCGTGGATTCGGACTATAAACAGGAATATTTTTCGTTCGGGAACATTCTAGGGTGTGCAGCCTACATTTTGTGTCTGGATGGCGAGATTAAAAATTCTGTATTCAACCAACTCCAAATATCGATTGATGTTTGGGTACCCAGAGAAACATTAGGATATGAAAACACGTCAAGCGTACGTCCAGTTAAGGAAATTTAGAGTTTATTTTCAAGTGCTGCTATTCCTGTCAGTTGCATGTCGTTAACGGCGGCTGTCATGTCACTGATGACACACTGGGTTGCTAGGTCAGGCGCAGCATATGCATTCGTGATATTAAATATTAATGTAAAATTCTAAAGCCCCTTTCTCACTGACAAAACTCCACTAAAACATATTGGCGCCCCCCTTTTAAAATCGTTCTGGCAAATAAAAAGCCGGGAAAAAGTGGAGGCTGGATCCGAAATTCTTTTCCCCTGACGATATAGCTAGACTACGCTCTATTAGTTTTCTCCTCAAACTGAAAGCATTGACTTCTTCAGCGCAACAGAGACTTGAGAGACTATATCGGCGAGATACTGTCAAGGCAAGTCCTTGACATTGATATTTTCAGCATAGATGAAAATCCGAAATCAAATGTGTAGCGTTCAGTCAAACAGTAGCCTAATGATATGGCCTTGTATTTTACATGTGAACCTGCGCACTTATCCATGTTAAGAGGCGATTAGGATCATGTGTACTTGCCGGTTGTTTTGAACAATGCGAATTCGTCGCAAGAGCACTGTAGTCATTAGCTGACTTAAGGCGTGGGACCCAATCATAGTGGTGTTAGTTTTGCGGACGAATAGTGTCATTAACACCGTGTTAATGACATTATTCGTCCGCAAAACTGACTGGCAAGCAAATGCCACTTTGTTGGCTATATATAGCAAGTTATTATGAAATCGTAATCACAAGAAAACCTAATTATTATTGCAAGCAGCTAAATGAAAACCACACCTAAGTTCTCTAATGTGAGCCCCTCAGAGCTTACCTAGACTGAAAACGTCGTATGGCACTAACATTCCCCCTTTGGCTTGATATTTTTTTGCGTAGAGTTTAACATCTACTTAAAGGCATATATAGCCTATAGGCAGGGGTGAAAGTAAGATTAGATTCTTGTAGGAACTGTGCTACTCAAAAAATTTTTTTGCTTGCGTGCTTTGCATCATATTAAAGATATTAAAGACTGCTCTTTTCTGACTTTGAGATTCTTAAATTCATCATAATAACAGCCTACTGTGTACTGTTGTGTTCTGACATAGTAACATTGTCAGCCATTTTCGTTAGAAGGATAGACTTCATGGCCCATCTCTGGTCTGTCTGCATAGCCTACCTGCTCCATGTTGTTCTTCTGCATCTTCCTCCACCTGTTCCTCAACTGCCACCGTTTTATCATCTCTTTCTCTCTTTTTTTTTCTAAAATTTGCCATCTCCAATCTCACCCAAATCTGGTATATCCAATTAGGGAACTATGTACAAGTACTTAGGCTTTTTCGCATATGCGGCTCCTGTTCCCAATTTAGGAGAGTAAAACAGCTCGCGGTTCTCCTCTGAAGCACGCGCCCAATAGTCACTGTTCCTAAGGCATTCACTGGTTAAAATTACCAAGCTCAGAATTGGGGCGGAGGACACCCGACTAAAAAAAGTGCTTAGAATTTTCTTTATGAGCGACCGTCTGGTCAACAGGGGTCGTCTAAGGGACCTACATCTACATAACCCTACCCAGCAGTCTCTTCTCAATTTACATCACTGTAACGCATTGGCTAATTCGGTACTTCTTCTGAGGGGACCTGCCGACCACTGCTGGCTGGTACGAGGCGGGGATCGAACCCGCGCCGTGATGGTTGCTTCGGCTTCGCAGCGCGATGCTTTTCCATGTGAACAGTTGAACAGTTGTGTTTTACCGTTCCCTTTCAAAAGGATGCACGCGACCCCTAGCACCCAGCGTTGCATCACCTAGGCATCCAGCATCCAATCAAAAGAACGCATTAAGTATTCTCTCTTTCCGCATGTGTTTGCGGAAGTGACTGGTGGACTACTTGCTCGCATGGCAGAGAGTCATTCATGATTTAGATTGTTAATGGTGAAACCTCTCAATTTATCACTTGGGGATTTTTCTTTTCTTTCTTTTTTTTTTTTTTTTGCAAAAATGACTGCTCACTGCTGTCTGCAAAAATCCACAGAACTCGAGTCACTACCATTGGATTAACGTTACAATGCAGAGTGTCGACTGCCTACAAGTTGCAACATATCACCGGAAGCAAGTAGCCTTCTACCAGTGATAACGTTTGTCCAGTGCACTAAAATCTACTTCAACACGTCACAGGCGGCACATTCTGTTGATGATTTTCATGTATTCATCAAATTTATATTTATTTCGGAGAAATTCGCTTGAAAATTGAAAGGGCTCGCGTTATGTGCAGGGGTGAAAGTTGCTCTTCCGAGGCGTACCCCTGCCTACCGGCTGTAGAGGACTGCATATCTCTTCCCGGTACGGCGTACCACTGCGTTCCAGCTTACTTTCACCCCTGCCTATAGGATCGAACAAAGCCAGTCCCTTTTCAAAATGTGGATACAAAAGCTGGCCACTGCAAAACAATAACACCTTGAAACAACAAAAGATTAAACAATTAGGCCTATTTGATGATTAGAGGACCAACTTAAATAACTTATAATATCAACCAGTACCTTCACTATTTATTTCCGATCAGATCGCTCTTTCCTTTTAACTTGCGTCGGTGTGAGATCGTTTCGTTTATAGGGAAACACAGAGCAAAGCCAACATTATTTGGGTCAACGAAGTGGGGCCAGTCCTGACAAAATGAGTAGGCTACTGCAGACTCTAGTGTGATCATTCGGGACAAAGTTCTTCCGATTTATAGCTCGAATCCACGTCTGTCGTTGTCTCTTGCCACTGAGAACACGAAAAAAAGCCTTATGTGCCCGTCTTTATGATACCGGTTTATGCACCTCTCTATGCAACAAATAGCCACTATATTTCCTTTTGCCCCACATCAGCTATATTGGGCATGCGCGCGCGGACTTCCGGCCTTAAACCGAACTGGTCTATTTTTCACTTTTTTCTACTAGTTCTAGTTCTTCTGAAATAAATGCGGAAAATATAAGGCGCCGCGACTGTTCAGTCCTGCCGCGTTCATTCAAACACAATCATTCAGTAATTTTAATCCAAGTAGAAATTTCTTTTGACGGAGTGGGAAGGGAGCGGATGTTCCCAATGTTATTAATCATATCGTTTCGTAGTTCACAGTAGCTCAAACGACGTTTGTCAAGACTGGCTTAACAGCATGATAACTGGTGACGGTAATGACACTCCGAAGTCCACGCACCGAATACAATCATATATCTAACGTAAATAACTGCTGCTTCTGAGTCTAATAGCAGGGGAATCAAGTACCTGACTCCACTCGATCATGAGGAGGCCTATTATTCCTTTAAATAGCCAACTACTATCAATAATCACTTCATACACTGCATTTGTCCAGTAGCAAAAAAACAAAAACGCATCATTTAAACGAGTCCAGCAATGACCGCAAACTATGACCGTACCGCGTCCCTCCACGCCTGTCTTACTACAGCAGTTGAACGTTTTAAAAATGTCACCCTGTACTCTGGAAGTAACTAATTTTCTAAAATTAAGCTCACAAAATACACATATACAGTTTTATTTTCTTGTTTTAGCAAAGCAGGGGAGAGTGTTGTCTTAATTAACTGACGATACTCATTTTTAAAGTGAGATTAAACTGGAGTTTCCGGAGCATGAGTGGACTGGATAGGCTTACTCCTTCTTGTTATGAGACTCGTTTCTGTCAAAAATATCTGTGCTTTTGACCTGAAAGTCGATGAAAACAATGTTATTTTACGACAAACTGACGATTTTTCGTCATCATAAGGTTTCACGTCTCACTGAAAACGATGACAGGTGAAATAAGGGCCGTGGAAATATTTTCTGGAAAAGTGCTAAAATAAGTCTGACTTCCCGGCAGATTCTTTCTCCTCCCCACACCTCATTTACCTCTGACTCCTATTCTCCCCATCCCACTCCAGAACACGCGACTTACTTCGATACTTTAACTAAATTTAGTTTTTCTGTTCCTTCACCTCTTCTCTGTCCGTCTTCTTCCAACGTTTACTCCGAAATGGCGCTCCTATTTCAGTTTCACTTTCACTTTTGGGACTTCCGGTTGCGCAGTTTTATTTATTTATTTATTTATTTCATTTTTTTATTTAAATTTTTTTTGCGCAAGTGCATTTAAGGATACCTCTGGAATTGGCATAAATCTTACCTATTTTACCTGTCAGACTATAAATAAATATACTCAGAGGCAATGAAAACGCAAAACCAGTTTGGATTCAAATAATTTTGTGACTCAAATTTATTTTCTTATTTTAACAATTCAGATATGTCGGGTGTGTTGACTTTGATGACTTAAATGTGTTAATGGGCCGATTTGGACAATAATAAACAGATGCATTAAACATAACGAGCACAAGTTGAAAATGAAAAATCACAACAAGACTGAACGGAACACAGATTTAAAAATGAACTCAAAAGAACAGTCAGTATCGGGTGTGACCCCCACCAACATCCACACAGGCAGTACAACGTCTCCTCGTGGACCTGACTAAGCGTCTTAGGTTGTCTTGGGGAAGTTGTCGCCACTCTGCCTGTAGTGCATTCTGGAGTTGCTGCCTGGTTTGAGGTCTGGGTACTCTTGATGAAAGAGCTCGTCCCAGTTGGGAATACTACACCCAAAACCTACTGATGCTGGACGTACAACACCCAAAATGGTGAGCCACTTGCCAGGCACTTACTCTCACCTCTAGCATACCCAGGGCCCTGTTCCGTTGTTCAGTCGACAGACGTGGCATAATGACACTTAAAAATGTTTTTTTGTGTGGCTTTTATCATGCCTTTATATAGGGAAGACAACGCCTCCTTCATTTCAACCACTGTACTTGCACAACTCCTAATCCCATATGTTGTACTCAATATGGATTAATGAGAGTCCAACTCACACTGTTGAGTTACATAATGATCATTCATGTGTAACGAGGTACACATTGTGACCCCAATGGTCACTTAAGAACTCAAATTGGACTACTCAGGTAGTAAAAATAAACCAAAATTTTGAGTGTTGCGTTTTCATTGCCTCTGAGTATACTTTCAAGCAAAATCATGGCTTTCTGGCCTTTATCATTGATTTTAGGCTCTTTACTTAGAGAGTAAGGCCATGTCGTGGTTTTAATTCTTATGCTGCGTTCGATTTGGCTCGGAAGTTAGAAGTCGGGGCTGAGAATAACGTCATAACCGAGCTGACTGCGTTCCATTAAGCAAACCCCATTTTAGGGTTTACAATGGTCAGTTGATGCAAGTGTTCGGATGAAGATGTTTCCGGTATTGACACATCCTAGTTTTTTCATTGAATGTTGGCCATACCCTAAGGCAAATTTCGGCAAATTCCCTTAGTGTGTCATGGGCGGGAACTTTGTCAAACGTATCGTTGTTTACACACATGACCGTTGGAAATATCAATTTCAGAACATATTGTTTGAACAAATATCTTCCTATCTCAGCAGTATGACATCAATTTCAACAAGTTCTTTTTTCATTCAATAGGGAAATATATCAGCCACAATTGATGTATTGATGCATTGATAAGCACATGAATATAATCATTGGTGACACTTTGTGGGGCCCCAGAGTGGGTGGCCCCTCCCAAAAGCTAAAAAATGTTAAAAATATCATTTTTTGTCATAAAGAAAATTGATATCGCAGATTTCTCTGGTGGATTCATGAACCCCATGGAGTGGTTTATCAATGCTGAAAATCATTTTGAAATCGGTGCACTCTGAGAAGTAAGGGTACAGCAGGAGTCCATTTCTGTTCCCCAAGGTACATTCAGCGCTTATGTATGCCCAAGGGCTAATTATAGGACCTCAAGGTACCTGTGTGAACCTTTTTAGGGTCTAAAAGGTACTTTTACATTCCAAAACAAATAAGAACCTACTTCTAAGGGTACAACAGCAGTACCTTTGAGGGTACTGCCCCAGTGACAATGTACGTAAAAGTACCTTTTAGACCCTAAAAAGGTTCACACAGGTACCTTGAGGTCCTATAATTAGCCCTTGGGGGTACATAAGTGCTGAATGTACCTTGGGAACAGAAGCTGACTCCTGCTGTACCCTTACTTCTGAGAATGTGGTTTGGGCCAGAATTGGACTCCACCCTTAAGAAATTTATTCAAGTGTGCTATTAGTATACTTCTTCTAAACTAAAAATAAGAGTATACTTTCAGTTTACTTTTGATGTTCTTATTAGAGATATACTTAAGGATTACTTCGTTAAGTATACTTAGCTTATACTGATAAGCACACATAAAGTCTAGATTCTAAGTATATTTGGCTTATACTTGCACCTAAACTTTTGATTGAGATATACACAAAAGTATAATAAAGCATTAAAATATTCATGCCTAATGTTCAAGTATACTTGGCTTGCAGTTAGGCTACTGTCAAAAGAATAAGCATATCAAAATATTTTTTTACCATACATATTGGCTTCTGTGAAGTATACTGCAGTATAGTTTTACTCAGTTTTTACCATCTCATGAACTTACATATTCCACATGTAGGTTTGCAGTAACAAGTCAGCTTTGGGGTAGCATAGCAGAGTAAATAGCACATAGGTGGAGCTGAACTTGATTTTTATGCAGTGTTATCTACCCACACAGAAACAGAAACTGAGGTACCGTTCTGGAACCAAATGCGAGACCAGGAAGTTGCAGCAAAAGTGATTTTATTGTAGGTGGGGGGGGGGGTAAACCCCCACAGGGCAGAAAGCAACGGTACAGAGTCCACAATCCAAAAATCACAATCCAGTAGGGCAGAATCAGAGTCGAAAACCAGGGCAGCAATAACAGTAATAACAGGTCGGGCAAAAACAGGTTCGGTACACAGACACAGGTTTGTCAGAGAAGCAAAAGCCAAAATCCAGTGGGCGTAATCCAAACCGTTAACAGGGCAGCAAACACAAAACTCGTAGTCGGGCAAAAAGGGTTCGTAAACAGATGCAGACAAAAGTACCAAAAAGCAGAGCCAAAAATCGAAGGTCGGACGGTCCAGTCAGAAGAGAAACACTAAGAGTACGAGGCGAAAACGATAGCAGCACAGGGAAACGTTCTGACGGGGAACTGCAGTGAGAAGACAGCTTAAATACACTCAAGGGAAGTCACATGCTATGATTAGGATCAGGTGATGAGGATCAGACTAATTACGTGGGAGCAAAACATGAGGGAGAACCTAACCACATGAAATTGGCAAAAGCCAAAACGCGGACAGGGAACACGAGACAGCCTATGACAAGACATACAGCTCCAGTTAGGGAGTTCTAATGTGCACAGATAATGAGAGGTAGGACAGAGTGGAGCAGGTGCGGAGGATCCGCTGAATTGCAGCAAAGACTAAGTGAAGGCAAGAGGCAGAGACTAGAACAGGGCGAGTGCTGAGAGCTTGTTAATCAATTAGTAAGTGCAGCTATACAATCCCTGGTGCTCGTTAGTAAGTTAGTATTATATACAATGTCAGTCTGGGTTAGTAACTTAAAACAACGAACTGTTAGTATTGTTAGTAATATAGAAAAGAGAGGCGAAGGAAGCAAACGAGATTGGAAGGAATGTTTGAAACCCAGAAACCATGAAATCACCTAAACATGTGACACGCAGGACTGGGGAGAAGCTGTAATTAACAAAAGACCAGACAGGGGAGACAAAGTGCAATGAAGGGCATGGCAAAACATGGACCGGACTATAACAGAAAAGTGGATCGGGAATGGCAAAAACGAAAACATGGCAAAGTACAAAAACTAAACAGAACATGGCAAAAACCTAATAGACATAATCATAAACATAACAGGGAAAGGAGAAAACATAACAAACATGGCAGAATCAGAACAGACAGAGCAGAATCATAACATAAACATTTGTCTGATTTTGAGAACAAATTTGACAATTCTTCCAGTATTAACGGACTTGATACATACCCTTACAAAAAAGTATATTTGTGCATACTAGTATACTTCTTTTAAACTAAATGGGAAAAGTATACTTTGAGTTTACTTTTTATGAACTGATAAGATATACTTAACAAAATTATACTAAAGTGTACTTGGCATAAACTGAAAAGTATATACAGTGGTTACCCATACAAAAAAAGAAGTATACTTAATGTAAACTTAAAGTACCCATCTAATTTACATCTAAGTTTTATTTTGTACTGCAAGTACACAAGTGAACTCTTGAATATACTGTGACTGAACTAGTTGTATACCTCTAGCATACTTTTCCGTTTATGAAAGTATACATTAACCTTCATCATACCAGCCAATTTTACATACAAACTTCCAGGCTGAAATCAACACAGTAAGAACAAATTCAATGCAGCAAACACACATAACTTTATTGAACAACAAAATCCACTACTGCTGAATATCAATGATTATAAATGCAATAACATTGCAATAACTAGCATACATTTAGCAAATTATAGCACCACAAAAGAAATTTTGGGATTATATACATGATTTTTGCAGCTCATGCAGTTGTAAAACATTCTGGATTTTAACTTCTGTCTTTTCTTACAGAATTTAAAACAAAAAAGTAATTGTAAAATAATTTAGGGCTTTTGTTTTGTTGTGTAGGCCTTAAGGCCTCTGCTGCTGTGTATCTAGCTTGTCTTTGTCTGTTGGCCATCATAAATCTGAAACAACCAAAAACAAGTTAACTTTCAGTGTGCTATTCAATTATAAAATAAGACAGATAAGTTTTACTTTGGGGTTCGTTTGGACCCCAGTAACAAATTAATACCTTCACAATGCAACAAGCTGATCTTCCGGTGCTTTAGTGTTTTAATTAAGACATAAATTCTGACAAATTCATAAAACGGTGAGGCAGTATGTCACCTATTTTTAAAATGGCAAACGGATATATAGGTGCGGCGTCCAGATGGACCCCACTTGGTAGGATGAAGGTTAAATTATAATGCAAGTAAACTTAGATATACTGCTAGTTTATTAGGTATACTTCTAGTAAACTTTTCAGTTCATGAAAGTATACTGCTAGTAAACTTAAAGATGAACAATTATTTCACTAGTTATATACTTCTAGCACAATGTCTAATTTATAAAAGTATACTCTGAACTATACTGCGAGTAAATTCAGATGTACTACAACTTGTTATATACTTCAAGCCAACTTTTTAGTTCATGAAAGTACACTTTGAAGTATACTGCAAGTAAACCTATAGGTAGACTACTAGTCCACTAGTTCTATACTTAAAGCCCTCTATAATTTAAATTTAGCTCTAAACTTTCAGGGAGCTAAAAGTTTTTTGTTTTTAAACCGCAAGTATACTTCAAAGTCTTCTTTAAGATAGCTTAACATCATACTCACAGCTTATGATTATTGCACTCTAAAATATATTACTGTTGCTATTCAGATATTATTTAACGTAAGTAGACGAGAGGTTACCTCATGTACTCTACAAGTAGACAATGCTTAAGTGCATTCTGCTTTAATTTACAGATGAAGGTCCTTATAAGAATTCAAAATGAAACACATACTCAGGATTGAGAACAAAATTGATTCCTTTGTAAAATACAGTTTCAAACACAATATTGTATTGGAGGCCAAAATATAAGAACACAACATTGGCAACTCATATTGAAATCCCAATTCAAAACAAAAAAATACCTCTTTCTCTCATATGGAGCCAGAAATATGCATAAAATATGAATTAGCAATGCCTTCAGCCTGACCAGTAGGCTGAAGAACTCAAGCAAAGGCTGATGAAATATTCCGAATGAGTACACCGATGAGCTGTTTTTTGGTTAATGGAGTTCTGTATCACAGTTAAAAATATGACTGACTAAAGAAAATATGCAGCAGTGCTGTATACTTGAAAGATGGTATATTCTGTTTAATAAATGATTTAATCATTTTTAAACATGAGTGTGGACATCAAAGCCCTGCATATTGTACCTGTGCTGTGTTTAAGATGAGCTATCAGTTCAATCTAGCTGGCCATTATGTGCAGATTCACAGATATATGTGCACAGTATTTCCAAACATGAGGTTAAGAAGACTGGAACTTCAGTGCTATCTGGTCTGATATGGTGACAATGAAATGTCTGTAGTAGTTTTATAACTAGCAACCATACCACAACTTGATCTGCACCAGCTGTGTGGCTGAAGCTAAGCAGGTGTGGGCTTGGTTAATGCTTGGATGGGAGACATCCTGGGATAATGTGTTGCTGCTGGAGCAGGTGTTAGAGGACCAGTAGGTTGGGATCTTCCCTCTGGTAGAATAATACGCAATATTATGAGACGAGGCTGAAGATCTTTAGTCTTAGGAAAAGGAGACTTAAGGGTGATCTGATTGAGGTCTTTAAATATGTTAAAGGGATTAACAAATTGAATTGTGTTGGACTCCTTCGGCCAAGTTTTGTTAGTAGAACTTGGGGTCACAAATGGAAGTTGACCAAGGGTAAATTTAGCACTGATATTAGGAAATATTTTTTCACCCAAAGAGTAATTTTGATGTGGAATATCTTGCCTGACCATATTGTTGAGGCAGAAACCTTGGGAATTTTCAAGAGCAGGCTTGACTTAAAGCTGGATACCATTGAGTCCTTGAGTATCTGAAGTGATATATTCACAATAGTAAAAAAAGAAAAAAAAAAAAACTGTTGAGCCTAATTGGGCTGAATGGCCTGTTCTCGCCACTCATGGTACGTATGTTATGTATGTAACTTCTCTGGATTTTTCGCGTTAACTGTTGTGATGAAGAGAATTTAATGAAGAGAATGGGCTGCACTTGAGAGGGCAGTGTTCACAGAGTTAAAGTAACTTTAATCAATTAAAATGACTGAAAACAGATTGAGGCTAAAGATCAGCGTAAAAGCTTGTCTTACGCCCTCCCTGCTTTCTGTCCTTTCGCTGCCACTGCTTGTCTATGATACTTGGGGCCAACTCTTGATTTAAAAAGAAGGGCCCAAATTCCCTGCGATGCATCTGCTTGTGATTGGCCCTTATGTTATGTACCCCAATCACAAAGCATGTCATCTGAAAGCTAATATCAATGGGCTATGTCTCTACTGCACTCTTAAATTAGGAGTGAGAAAAGTGAGTAACTGATAAACATGCAAATTAACCTTAAACCTGAATGCCCCTAGTACCGGGGGCAATCAATTAATGTCATAAATACAGCATGTTTCCAAATAGCAACATCGTCATGCGACATGTCCACTTTCAGGGAAGAAACTCAGCGAAAAGCTAATGATAACCATTTTTACTTCAACCGAACACAATTCAAGCACCAAGCAAGTAAATAAGCATGTAGCACAACATAGGATAAAATATCAGTGCTCCATCACTAGCATTTCTACTGAATTTGTGCTATCCATACAAACAATACATCAGTCCACAGAATCCAACAATATACGACGTCATTTTAAATCGACACCATTGCAGGCATACACTTTACATTCTACAGCAATGAACAAATATTGTTTCTTATCTTTGATATTTTGTAATAAAAAATCTGGGGGTAAAGGGTAAATCTGCACTGGCTATTGTTAGCCCAATGTGTGTGTGTTATGCCAGTTTCCATGCATGTTTTTTTCCGGGGCACTGCTTCAAAGGATGTCAGCTCCAGAGCAATCCGCTTGCTTGCAATATATTTTCCTCTCCGTGATCGGCTTGTGATCCTGTCAGTAAGAATTTGCTGGTAGCCATTTGATTCTATGGGCTCTGACATTTCCAACGAGCCCTCCATGACCGTAATCACCCAAACCTGGCCTGAGATAGAGCCTTATGTTCCCGGTGCGTCTGACTGGGAGTCCAAACGCCATTAAGCACATGTACTCAAAGAGTGCTGCAATATAAATGCTTAACTGGTTTGCCTTTAGTATTTTCGCTGTAATAATCCACTAAATTTTCAAAGTCGTTTTCTGACTGAGAATCCTTGGGCCATTACACGCAAGTACTGAGAGCGCAGCAATACAAGCGTCAAATTGGGGTGCGTGATGTGTTTTGTTGTTTCACTCTTCATGCTTGCAATGAGACAAAAGCAAGTCAGTCCGCTCAGCTAGCCTAGTTGTTAAGGCAACAGGCCCTAACGTGGGAGACCCTGGGTTCAAACCTCTGTGAAAAGTAAATCATTTTTGAGCAGAGGAAGCATAGTTCTTGCATAAATAATTGAAGGGGTGTTTGCTCTTTTTACTTTTTATCCCCCCGGCAGCATTAATGCAGGGGGGATATTGTCATCAGTGTGTCCGTCTGTCCGGGCGTCCATCTGTAATAATACCTTGTCCGAGTCATATCTTGGAAACTACACATCCGATCTTCACGAAACTTCACAGATATGTTCAGCATGATGTCTAGATGTGCTTTGGGGGGCCAGGGGGATATGCCATTGCCAGATGGCTCTTGTTACTATTTTTTTACCATATCTTTTTATCTATAATTTAGTTAATTTGCTTGTTTTATTGAAAATAAATCTGCTCCAGTGGAGTCATACTTCATTTCCTTTGAATGTATTTTCTTTGAATGGGAAAATGTAAACAGGACTGGCTGAAATATAAAAAAAAAAAATAAATAAAATTTATTTTTAATGAAACAATAAAAAGGTTGTACCATAAAGTTTTACAGTTTGGTATCTGAGAAATCTGTAATGGCGCGCAATGCCCAAATTGCCCATTTGGAGAGGCTATCTAGACATTCCTGCACTAAAACCTCTCTAAATTTGCTCTGATTTACTTGATTAGAATAAACTTTGGCACAGATAATGGTGAGATTCTGTGCTGTAATCTTTTCGAGGTTTCAGACTGCAACTAAATAATTTCAAAAGGGATAAAAGTAAAATTTTGTTTGGCAGAATGATCGTTCATTTATGCTGTGTTCCATCTTAATTTATGCTGACTCAGGGACATATGTACGATTTTCACACCATGACAAAAATCCCCTATATGTTACCTTTATTATGATACCAAGATTATTGATATGGGCCTAGCATTTGCAGAGATGTACTCATTTCATTTTGGGCATGTCATTTTCGAGCTAGAGAAGTTTTTGTTCAGATTCTGCAGCCTCAGAGGGAAATGAACAAGGGATGACGGCGAGATTTAGATCCCCTTCTGTACTGCTCCATATCATTGTGAATAACACCAACGCAGACTCACCAAATGAGCACATAATGTTTTAATGCCTTTTTATTCATTTGGATTATTTTTCAAATAACCTCCAGAAATCTTAGCCCATCCAAGCCCACAGTCGAAGGCTCAGTCATGACTGGAGGCGATGTCACGAGCGAGAGGCGGCGGTCTCATGGAGCTCTTGGTGGGAGCTGAAGGCCAGATTGAGGAGGCGCAGCGCCCCCTGGTGCTCGGGGCAGTCCTTATACACCCGCTGCACGATGGCTTCCACAGTCTACGGGTGGGCAGACAGGCGCTGGGCTGTGGAGCTCGCCGAACTGCCTCCCCCTCTGCACAGGGGGCGGTACTGCCCCCCCAGACTGCCTCCAGGTGGCGCACTCGCCCCTGCAGCGTGACTAACTACAGTCGGTTCTGTGGGGGGGGGGGGAGGGAGGGAGGGAGGGAGTGAGAGGGGTGCAGAGTTTAGGGATCAGGGAGCAAGAGACCTGCGACACATTTCCCACACAGCTCTCCATTATGATGTCACAGTGATGAGGGGAACTTATTTCTGTTTGGGAATGAATTCCTGGGGACTCCAGTAGAGGCGCAAACCTTGTCCTTGGTGTCCTGTGGAGTGCACAGCTCTGCGTCCAGTGTGCTACAGGCACTGCGCATGTCGGTCAGCTGCTGCTGCTTCTCAGAGACAGTGGAGCTCAGGGCCTTTTGAGTTTCCTGCAGCTCTGCCATAGTGCTGTCACACTCCTTACTCTTCTAAACACACACACACACACACACACACACACACACACACACACTCACAATGTATATAGTGAGTAGGGCAAACAGTGAGTATAGTGTCTGTAGTAAGCATAGATTAGACAGGGCTGTACAGTGCGACATGAAAATTGGTCCGTGCGATGAATGAACGAATTATTGTAGCACCGGTGCAATGAGAGACAGAGGCGTTTTGCGTGTGCGAGAGAGCCAGAGAGCGAGGCGTGAAACAATGCCACCTTGCTAATGTACTTGGTAACTTGGTAGTTGTAGTCTGTCATATGATTAAGAGACACGATCCCACCTGCCTATCCAACACAATTTCCAATTATACCTCCGCTTTCAGCGCCATTCCGCCGCCGCTACTTTAGAATGGGATTTCTCTCTCTCTCTCTCTCTCTCTCTCTCTCTCTCTCTCTTTGCACCGAGTTGCAGTCAACGAATGGTCTCCCCATGGGTCTCCCGCTCTGTCTACGAGCGCGAGCGAATGGAATACTGCTAGAATGTCAAACGCTCCTGATGTCATGACAACCACAAAAGCGCCAGCACTTTCTTATCATTTTATAGAATTTTAGAATGAGGTGAGACCACTTTACGTTAACGTTACTGGAGCTGAAGAACAAGAAAAAAGGTCTACGTTATTATGGATCGATAACGTTAAAATAGATTGAGCTTAATCATATAGCTGTAGTACTAGATAAGATAAGAAAAACCGCTCTGCGTTTCGTTACGCTGTTAATATGTAGCTAAACTGAATGCGAAGTGTAATGGAGTTGGCGCAATGCTAGGATGACTGCGAATGAACTAACGTTTCCATTAAGGCGCTGACGGAAGTTACATCTGTATTCTATTAAATTATGCTATTCTGTTATGTGATAAACAGAATCTTATACTCTTCGAAGTACCACAAGAAAGTTATGAAACCAGCTAAGAAAATTTTACGTATGTTGCGAGCTTTAACTTTCATATGACACGTCCTCTCTAAAGAAGAGTCTCAATGCCGCTGGCGTTACAGTAAATGAGCATTGGCGATGTATTCTCTATGAGTGCGTTTAGTTACATAGACTTTAGTATCCCGGATATGGTCGGGTTTTTGAAGAATCCCGTTTTTGCGTTTGTGCGTGTAAACACCATATCCTTATTTCAGAAACCAGGATAAATAATTAAATATAGCCTATGTACAAATATATGTAAAAAAATGTAAAAATACATATTTTATAGTATATGTACTAGTAAATATGTTATATATATGTACAAATATATTATAAAATGCATAAAAAATGTTATAATACACAAATAAGTAAGTATTTGTACAAATATATATAAAATAAATGGTATTGATAAATATGTTCTAAAGCTTGATTTGCAGTCAATTGTCTTTTTTAAACTTTTTAAATTGCTGATTGATATTCACACGGCACACCATCCAGGGTACATTAAAAAAAAAAAAAAAAAAAAACCTTTGCCACCGCTGCTGAAAAAAACCTTGAGGAAACACTGCCATTTTAAAAATGCGTTCAGCTGGGCTGGCTCAGGTTGATGAAAGCGATAACAGAACATGAAAAAATAGGGTACATTACAGTTTTGAATAAAACCTGTTCCAAACGGACCCGCGAGGATGAATCCGACACAAAGTTAAAAGCACAAACTGACGACGATGAAGACGCAAGTAACGTAAATGCGAACGCAAAAGGGAAAGTACACAAGTACATCCCGGAATGGAAAAAAAGATTTTTCTTGGCTCCTTTTCAATGAGAGAGATCAGTTGTTGTTCTGCAAATGGTGCACGCAGGCTCCAGGAAAAAATTAGGAGTGATAATCCATATGTTTTAGGAAACAAAATTTTGAAGAGAGATAACGTCTCTTATAAGAGGTTCTTAATATTTCGGTGAGTTATGTGCCTGCATTATATTTGAAGTTTACGTTGTTTGTGTCAAGACTGCTTGACAAGTTCTGGAAATTACTTAAAACTGTATGAATTTACAGAATTCCGAGACATTGAAAGTACTTCAATTTACAAAGAGATTATTAATATTTTATATGTCTTTAAATGATAAACTGCACTACTTGTGGTTGGTTTTAGAGATGTAACAGATGCTTTTACTGTGCTACAAGTTTTTGTCTTGTGCTACAAGACTATGAACCTCTGTAGCACCAGCGCTATGAGCAGAAAAAAGTGAACGTACAGCCCTGTTAGATAAACTTTATTGAACCCTGTGGGGTAATTTGTCCTCTGCATTTGACCCATCCTATAGTTAAGAGCAGTGGGCAGCCACAGAGCAGCGCCCGGGGACCAACTCCAGTTCTAAAGCCAGTTCCTTGCTCAGGGGTACTAGTCGGAGTGTTCCTTTAATGCATGGTTTTGTGGGTGGGGGAAACCACAGGAAACCCACGCAAACCCGGGGAAGAACATGCAAACTCCACACAGAAAGGCCCCAGGCCAGATTCAAACCCACCAGCTTCTTGCTGTGATGCAGTAGTGCTAACCACTGTGCAACCGTGCCGCCGTATAGTCTAAAGCAAGCATAGTGTATATGGTGAGTATAGTCTCAATACTGAGTATATATAGTGTGTAGAGTATATTGTGTATAGTGTATATAGTGAGTACTTTGCACATAGTGAGTACATTTCTTGCATGAACGCAATATTAGTGTCATGCTCACGCGGTCAAAAAAAAATTGAAAAAAGAAAGCATGTGCAGCCCTCCCTCGCGTTAAACAAAATTAGAAGTATGTAATCCCCCCCTCAACAAAATGAGAAGCATGAACAACCCCCTCCCCCCCGTTCAACAACGTTCTGAGTGTGCGCAGGAGCCTGACCGAGTACCACCACCAGCTCATTCTGAGCCAGGAAAAACCCTGATAGTGCATAAAGTGAATGCGGTGTATATAGTGTGCATAGCATATTGGCCGAGTATAGTGTGAATAGTGGGTATATTTAGGGTATAAAGCGTGATTAGCGTATGTATTGAGTATAGTGTATAGAGTGAATATATACTGGACAAAGAAAATTAGGGATCACCCCAATTTTCGAAATTGAAATATTTAATAGTTCAAATTATGTTCCATATCATATTTCAATATTAAAAATCAGAGTGATCCCTAACTTTCTTTGTCCAGTATATATATGTATATATATACTGTATATAGTATGATTTGGGTATCTACTGAGTATACTGTTTTTACTATATATCGTGCATATTGCATGCACAGTGTATACGGTGAGTGCAGCGTATAGTGTGTATATATATACAGTATATATAGTGTATAATGCATGCGCATTGCCTATCATGCGTAAAGTGTACACAACGGGTATATATATTGTGTAAATAGCATGCACAGTGTATACATTGAATATAGTGAATACAGCATGGATAGTATATCCAGCGAGTTCATTGTACATAGTGGGTGTCGTGTATATGGTGTGTATAGTGTATATAATGAGAACACTGTCTATAGTGCGTATAGTGCAGGGCTGGCCAACCCTGGTCCTGGAGAGCTGTAGTGTCTGCTGGTTTTTAGTGTTACTCAGCACTTGATTGATGAATTAAAGCAGTTGGTTACACACTTCACTTATCTCACCTGGTGTCTTAGGTTTAAATCGGGTGGAGAAAACCAAACTCAGCACAACCTCTGGCTCTACAGGACCAGCGTTATCCACCCCTGCTCTATAAACTTTTATCTGTACTCTGTACTTCTACGCTGTCTGCATTACAACTACGCTAAATATCCAACCACATTGACAATTCTTGGTTAACACGTAGATTGCTGTCACAACCTGCAAGTCTGCTTAATTGGCTCTAGGACTCTTGTGGGTCGTTCCTGCTAATTGCTTGATTGGCTCATTATTACCAAATTTAAACTGAGACACCAGGTGAGATCAGTTAAGTGAGTAATCAACTACTTTAATCCATCAATCGAGTGCTGAGTAACACCAAAAATCAGCAGACACTGCGGCTCTCGAGGACCAGGGTTGGCCACCCCTGGTATAGTGTATTAAGTGAGCATAGTGATTATAGTATGCATAGCATATACAGAAAGAATACTGTGAGCAGTGTTCACTGCTTATTGCAAGTAGTGTATATAGTAAGACTTGTGTATAGCCCACAACGTGTATATAGTGAGTAGAGCACATTGTGGTTGTATTGTGACGGTGCGTTCAGGAACCACACGCGAGAGAGGACAATCCAAAAAACGTATGCCTTTAATGAGGTCCGAGTCAGAGCCAAAAAGCACAAGAATTGCCAAGCCACAATACGAAATCCAAAAACAGTGTCGACTAGACAGGCAGGGGTCAGAACCAGGAAGACAGATGAGCAAAGGTACATAAACGGTAGGCAAAAAGTCGTAGTCGATGAACAAAGCCAAGGGTCATACACAGGGCATCCAAACACAGAAATCGTGGTCATACAAAAATGGGTCAAAATCCAAAAGAATACAAGAAGGGCAATGGCAAGAATCGTAGTCGGACAAACCAGTAGAAGAAAAACAATACTCAATGGCATACAAGGCGCTCTGCACAATGAAATATTGATCAACGTCCTGACAAGCAGCTGGCTGTGAAAAGCCTGCTTAAATAGACGGGAGGAAAGTCACATGCTATGCAGGGAGCAGGTGAGCTGGATCAGACTAATTATGCCTCGGTGTGCGCATGCGCACAGCGAGCATACGGTACTCAGTCTGTGTATTTGTCTGTCTGTTACCATCATAACTGCGACAGCGTGTGCATCCAAGCTAAAGTAACAATGCCAACGAGTGACAAACACTGTTCTCTTGATTTTAAATGTGCCAGAATTTTGATTTTTTGTAGCACTTCATGTTTCAGTATACACGTTTTGTGTACATAATGTTAAGCCACACCCACATGATTTTGGCACAAGGACCGCACTCTATTGACTGTTTATGTATTCAAGCTTGCTTTTATGTTACTGTACAACTATTGTACATCAGTAGTGGCTAAGCAATACACACCGAGGCATCAGCACCTCTGGTGCTTTCATTACAACGGGATAATCACATGAGGGAAACCCTAACCACGAAAATTGGCGAAAGCCAAGACACAGACGGGAATCACACAGATAGCCTATGACATTTAAATAGCTCCGGTCAAGGAGTTCTAAGTGCACAGATAACGAGTGCAGGAAAGTAATTAAGTACGTGCGAGAGATCTCGCAGAAACGCAGGGGGAGACGGGTACAGCTGAGCAAGAGGCGGAGACTAGAACATTGCGATTGCTGAGAGGGAATTAGTATTAATTAGTAGTGGAGCAACTTTAGAGATTTAACTAGAGTAGGGTTGCCAACCGTTCCTTGAAATACGGAATCGTCCCGTATTTTGCAACTAAAAGACACGTTCCGTATTGAACTAATAAGGAACGCATTTTGTTCCTTATTTTTTACTCAGGCAACGGAAGAGGGGCAGACCGCAGACACTCAAAATTTTGAAAAAAAAAAAAGATTTCGAGTGTCTGCGGTCTGTCTGCCCCCTCTCCCGCTGTTCGACCAATGAGCGCAGCTTATTCACTTGCATCAGTGAGTATGCACTCCGTTCATTGGTCAAAGTGCTGTCATTCAGTGTAGCTCAGTTATCCCACAATTCCGCGCTGCAGTCCATCCGGCCAATCACGAAAACAAACCAATATGACGGGCAAGAGTCGCGCGATCACGGCCCCTACTGTGTAAGTGCTGGTTGTACGTTCTTTGCTTTCGGATTCTCTTATCAGCGCCAACGAGCTATATAATCAGTAGCGGAGCTAGCGGGGGGGCAGACGGAGCAGCCGCTCCGGGCCCACGGCTAAGGGGGGGCCCGCGGCGTAGCTACCATAAATGCGTGAAATGCAGCTGCATTAGAGTCCAGACCAATTACAGGCTGAAGCTTGCATTGTACTACGACACCATGATATAATGGGACTGACGAGTCACTCAGTTTCAAAGTAAAGGTCCGAAAAGACGACCTTCCCAGTAGACAATTACCAATTGCAAATTGTTCCTTTATTTTGAAACGGAGTAACCCGTCATCGCCATTTGCCCTATAGTGAGAACGTTGACCGGGGGCGGGGCTGTTACGTTTCGTTTGTTTTTAGCTAAAATAACCGCATTACAACTGAGTATACGCGTGGACATAGAAGACTTGGATTATACTGGATGGTGTTTTGGAAGATGTATTTGAGAGTTTGTAAACGGACGTTTTGTGGAGTTTTGCCGTTGCTGCTATCTGCAACATAAGCTTCCAGCAAAAATGGAATTCGGATAATTTTTTAAAACTCCAGTGGCCATAAAGTTGCGCTAGGTGAAAAACAACTTCGTCAGTTCGGAAACTCTAATGGTGAGTTATTGATATATGTCACCCACTGTGTTGTAATCTGTGACAAGGTGCTGTCACCGATTAGCATGTTTTCTTGTGTTATGCTGCTTCGACTCCAGATTTTAAGTAGGCTAGGCTGGTCGGAGCGACTGAAGAATACGGCCTGCACCGCAAATCTAACTGTGGGTACACACCTAGAGCTGCAAGAGCTACTGATTCTATTCATTTTCAGTGGACACTAGACGCTTTGCAGCGCTAGACGCTGGTGTCCATCGGCTGCTCTTGCAGCATGTGCAGCTCTTGGTGTGTACCCGCAGTACGGTTACGTTACCCAGCTGGTTAACTTACAGTGTTGTGACTGTCGTTTATTATTGTTGGCTAGCGTAACGGGATGCCAGCCAGGTTATAATGAAGCTTCCGAGCTGGTTATATTTAATGAATCACAATGAAACCGAGAAGTCATCGTTAGTGCATATGCTATTATTTGTCGATTGAAAGCTGCGTGCTTTTGCTTCTTTTGTTGCTGCGGACAGTAAGTTGTGGTTGTGATTATTATATGATATTATAGATGGTGGATAGTTCTAAAAATCAGCTCATTGTTAAGCCTACTGATTCCTTTCTTACACTTTGTTCAGATCGGATATCACTGCCTTCCCCACAATTTTCATGCATGGGCAAAAGCGCAGGGTGAACGCGCAGATCATAGCAGGCTATTCCACCGTGGACAGATTGATAATAACTTTAAAAAATAATAACTAGGCCTTGCATCCAATAGCCTGCTTCCCAGGTTAGGGCGCTCAGACAGTTATACCCTAAAATTTGCTTTTGACCTCGTCTCCTGATGGTTTATGGAACGCAGCACAGCCATGCCAGAAATGAGGCTATTGCAATAATACTACAGCCTAGCCTAATATATGCTCAAAAAAGAGTCTCATGTTTGCAACATTTAGCAAAATCATCTGATTAATTCCGCATGGCTGCCATACCACAAAATTAAAGGTCGAAACAAAACCTGGTGTTTTGTTTATTTTAGTGGGGGCCCACTTTGAGTTTTCATGTTTTGTGAGTTTAGCAAAATCCCCCTGCGAAACCTGAAGTCACTAGCTCCGCCCCTGTATATAATATATATAGTTGATTAGCGCTTTTCTCTTCTAAGTATTCGGATGCAACCCAGGGGCCAGGAGGTCGCTGCTTTTAAAAATAAAACGAACATGGCTGATGTCGGCCGCACGGACTCCGCGGATTTGGACAGTACACCGCCGAGAAAAAAGGTGAGACGGCTGCAAAAATACAGGCGCCAGTGGGAAAAAGAGAATGGGTGGCTTGAAAAAGTGAGGGATAATGTTTACAAGGCGACCTGCACCGTCTGCGGTCGAAGTTTTTCTATTGCTCATGGCGGATTGACTGATGTGAAACAGCATGCAGCTGTTGAGAACCACAAGACGAACTTGAAGCAGAGGAGATCTAGGCAAACACTCGACCGGTTTGTTGTTCACCTAGCGACTCCAGAGGCAGATAAGGTATGTATAAAATATGAATATTGGTTTTGGTTTTTTGAATTAATCTGGGTACCAACCCTGTTTTTCCTATTGTTGGTTCGCCTAGACTCATTGTGTATTTATGCTTGGATAAGCTCAACCATAATGCACAATCAAGTAATATACAACTTTAGAAAAATTGGCTCTTTCACCTGCAGCCCCTCTCTCTAAGATCTGGGAAGATCTCTTATAATGACATGGAGAAGGTCACTGAGCGGCTTCACCTGGTTGGCAGGTAAGGATGAAACGATTATCAGTGTAGTTGTGAAATATATTGATGAATCAAATGCTGGTGTATATAAGTCTGGCCTTAGTCTTCAGCTAAAAAGACTGCAGCGGATTTCTATTAACAATCCCTTACGCCCGAAGAACTTTGCACTGGGTCCAGAAGCTAATTTCATAATATGATATAGAAGGGCTGCACAATTAAAAAAAAAAAAAAAAAAAAAGATTATTGTGACAGTGCGATTGCGATGTGATTTTGCGATGTTAGAGGGAATGATAACTTCTCCATCATTTTTCTCATTTTCATTGAAGGTATTACAATGATTATAGTGTGATTTTTGCAGGGACCTGTGCCAAAGAAAGATGTTTTCTGAAGTCTGTAGAATATGTGTGTGCTGCCTGTGACATCTCTGCAACATGAATATTAAATTAAAATGATATCTTGACACACATTTCCCCTTCAACAATTATTGCGCCATTCTGTGATTTGAAAATTGCAGTACACCATATTCCAATTGCGATAAATTGTGGGGTCTTGGCTGCCTATCCTTAGAGCCCAAGCAGATGCATACAGACCTAATAGTTGTGGCGCTATTCATGATTTATTTTAGGTATGTGTCTATGTGAGCTACACCTCCCAGCACCCTAGGGATTAAAAGGTTAATAAGTTTGCACAGGAGTAACCAAATGTGTATCCAGTGTTAAATAAAATTGGGCCAGCCTTATTTGACCTAGTCTTGTACTGTTTTTCATCTCTGTTGGCAGGCTTCACATCTCTATGGATGAGCTCTATGATGAGTGTGGGACTGCAAACAGCCTTCTGGAGCACCTCACTATAGGGCCGAAGGAGAAGTGGGAGTCCAAGGGAACAGCAGAGAGGTGGATGGATGTTTTACAGGCAGCTGACCTCCCCAACATCCTGGCTGTGGTATCCTTTGTCCTCAGCATCCCATCCTCTACTGGGTTTGTGGAGAGGATTTTCTCTTCAATGAAAAACAAGTGGACGGATGTGCGGAACAAATGTTCTGTTGCACTGATTAAGAGTGAGCTGATCGTCTCTCTGAACCATGAAATGTCCTGCTCAGAGTTTTACACTGCAGCTCTGGAGGACAAACCACTACTTGCTGCAGCAAGAGATAAAAAAAAAAAAAAAAAACAAGTGGGAAAAACTAGGCCTACTCCGAATTCAGACCTGCTTATTTCTTGTTGGCAAATGAATGTTATTTTGTACAGCCAAAATAAATTCTTGAATGATAATTTGTTTCCATGTATTCCTATCACTCAAAAATATGAAGTTGATCAAATTCAGCTTTGAGTGTCTTAGAACATGGGCTTATTATTAGATGTATGTCCGGCTAATGGTTGAAGCCATTGCATTTCCTTATGATTATGGTATGGATAGGACTTATTACAACACTGTCCTCAAATAGTGTGCAAAATCATTCCCCCATCCCCCCCCAAAAAGGCTAAATTTTTTTGCCGCGCCAGCGGGCGAGTATGTGTCCCTTATTTCCATGTCAGGGAGTTGGCAACCCTAAACTAGAGTGCTCGTTAGTAAGTTAGTAATCTATATACATGGATTAGTTGTGTTAGTAGACTATGATGCAAAATACAAATGTTAGTTTTGTTAGTAATCAGAACAGTAAGGCGAAGGAAGTAAACGAGAATCGAAGGAATACGTTAAACACCAGAATACATTGAAATCACCCAAAGTACGTGAGTACACAGACCGGGAAGACGGACTGAACCAACTGGATCACAAGACAGGGGGGACAAGTGCAATGGAACTGAGAAATGGAATGAACTAAAAACCTGAGGATTACAATAACCAAAAATAATAAATAAAAGACAAAATCATGAACACAGATCCTGAACATAAAACATGAACATAAACATGACAAAAACCATAACCATGACATGTATGGCATATGGAGTGCATTATGTATATTAAACATATAGTGTGCACAGTGTATATTATCAGTATAGTGTATTGTATGCGTAGTGCTTACTGTGAGTATAGTGTAAATATCATGTGGAGTATATAGTGAGTATAGAGTATACAACAAGCAACAAGTGTACAGTATGGTGTAAATAGGGAGTATAGTAAAAAATAGTGTGCATAGTGTGTATAGCATGCATACTGTATATTGTGAGTAAAGAGTATATTGTTCATTGTGTATACAGTGAGTATAGTGTAAAGAACAAGAATAGCGTATTTCGAGTACTGTATATACCGTGCATAGTGCATATAGCGAGTAGAGTGCATAGTATTTATAGTAAATTAAGTGTAAATAGTGTGCATAGTGAGTATACATTGTACTTATGCCATGCATAGTGTATATATTGAGTAGAAGGTATACGGTAAGTATAGTGTACAAAGAAAGTACAGTGTATATAGTGAGAATGGTATATATATATTAAGTATAGGCTACATAGAAAGTATAGCGTACAGTATTATTATGATTAATTTTCATGTATACAGTCCAATATTACATGAAATAAATACTTAAATAGTACTTGGTTTCAGGTTTATCTTCATTTTGTTAAATGTGTGATCATCACTGCACACTGCTGTATACTGACAATCCTGAGTATATTGAGTATAGTGTGAGTATGGTGTATGCACCCTCTGGTTGTCCTGTATCTTGCGGCGGAGGCCCTGCAGGATGCTGTGGGACTCTGGGTGGGGGGAGCGCTTCCTCAGCATGGAAAACTTAGCAAGACCAAATATAAAATTAACCAAAGTGCAACAATAGCTATTTTTTTTACAATACCGCACACCATAAATGAAAACCTCTTTGGAGAACTGAAAGCCAAGCCGCGCAATCCAGTCCTCCAAGATCGCAAATAGTCTCTCTAGGCGGGGACAATCTAAAAATAAATGCACAGTCTTCTGCCGCCATGCAGAATTGGCATCTTACGTCCACTGCGCCATCAAACCGATTTACATGCAATTGTCGGTTACAATATTATGCAGAATTCTCCGCTGAAGATCACCCATCCGCTTAGGTAGTGGGTTTTTATACGTTCCACGAGGGCTTAGGACCACTGTTACTGGAAAATAAAGTAATCCATGACATTGTCCTCAACCTTATGTGTTCCTTACTGAGAATTTTCTCACAGACTAGGTACAAAACCTTTTTGGTTACCGTCTCAAAACTCATATCCCTGAAAGTAGGGATTCAAAGAAAATAAGTACCCATAAAATTGGTCCGTTATGGCAATTTCATGATAGGTTGAAGGTTTTCACCCATATAACAAGATTAAAAAAAAGTTTAATGCGACTTGATATTCGCTATCCAAACGTTGCTCCTTTTCCACCGTAACCAGTCCGCCGACAGTCTCATTTTCCGTGACGTCACACACGGGTTGTGTACTCTGAAAGTACCCAGATGGTCCATAATTATAATACAGTGAAGACTGTGAAAACTGTTTTCAATTTTGTTTTTAAAGCCTGACGAGTCAGAGCTCTTAATAGATTTCGCTCAGTAGTTCATATTTCAAATCCCATGTTTAAGTCTTTATTATTTTTTTTAAGCTGCTGTCGCATAAAGGTGATTTCTTTCATCGATGCATATTAGTTTTGCTGCTTATCTGGGTTCTTTCTGCGCCTGCAAAAAGTCCGGTCGCCGCGCTGGCTGTACGCTGTACACGTACACGTTGTCTAGTTTAGAAAGAAAATTATGTTTTTACTGGAGTTGTTGACTTGTGTGGGGGTATGTGCTCTCATAATTGGATAATTGGGGGCGGGTTGCACTATAGTGATGTCAACAGGAATGATTACATATGTGTCGCACCTGTGAAAATAAATGTTGATGTCCTAAACGCTATCCCATGGTGTCTATGTATCTTTTGTTCCTCCGTAAATCATACTTTATCCGGTTATCCAGCCCAGAGAAATGGCAAGCGCAACAGGTTATGGGCCCAGGCGGGATATTGGAAGCCGATGGTTAAGACTGTGTTTTGACGGAGACGAAACAAATTATGAGCTGTGGGAAGCGAAGTTTATAGGACACATGCAGCTGCAAGGTCTAAAGGATACCATCTTGCATGAGCCAGACAGATCTGCAGAGGACTTTGACACAGACATGTACGAGGAGAAACTTGGAGACGCCTACGCCGAACTGATCCAGTTCCTGGACGACAAGAGCCTCTCCCTGGTAATGAGGGACGCCGACGGAGATGGGCGGAAAGCCTTGGAAATACTGCGGAATCACTACGCAGGTAAAGGCAAACCGCGAGTGATCAACCTGTACACAGAACTAACATCTCTTCAGAAGGGGGTCAATGAAACTGTGACAGACTATGTGCTTCGGGCGGAAAGGGCCATTACAGCACTGAGAAAGGCTGGAGAGACGCTTAGTGATGGACTTTTGATCGCAATGATTCTGAAAGGATTGCCGGAGTCATTTAAACCGTTTAGCGTCTATATAACCCAGAGTGATGACGTCATGACATTCACTGACTTCAAAACTAAGTTGAGAAGTTTTGAGAGTACTGAAAAGTTGGGCTGTAATTCAATCGATGATGGTGTGATGAAAGTGACTGGTTCAACTGCTGGAGGGGGGAGAGAGAACATCATTTGCTTCACTTGCAACCAGAAAGGGCACATTGCTCGTTTTTGCCCAAATGAACAGTCCCAGAGACAGAAACAGTGGTGCAGTACCTGTAAAAATGCGACTCACAGTGACTCTACATGCAGACGGAGAAGGCGAGATCGAGATGATGTCAAGCGAGCAACTGAGGAGGAAGAACACGCTTTTTGCTTCAAGATTACTGATGGCCAGCTCAACGGATCCAGACAACGGGACCTGATGGTGGACACAGGGGCAACATCTCACATAATCACAGACATCAAGAGATTTAAGAACTTTGATGACACCTTCCAGTCGGAGAAACACGTCTTGGAGCTGGCGGACGGGACCAGGACGAGCGGCGTTGCGTCCAAGAGAGGAGACGCGGAGGTGTACCTGATGACCAGTGAAGGCCAGCGGGTGAAGGCATTGCTGAAGGGAGCACTGTACATCCCATCCTATCCGCAGAACATATTCTCCGTTAAGACTGCTACGGCCAACGGAGCGTCAGTGATTTTCCAACAGGGATGTGACCAGCTCGTTCATAAGGACGGGACCAGATTCGACATTAAAGAGTACAACAGACTGTACTACCTGGACACCTACAGCACTGGTGAGAATGATCAATGTCATGCTTGTTTTGATGTACAAACCTGGCACAAAATTTTGGGCCATTGTAATTATGACGATGTGTGTAAACTGCAACATGTTGTGAGGGGAATGAAAATAAAAGGGCCGCTAAATTGGTCAAATCTAAACTGCGAGGTTTGCATTAAAGGGAAGTTTGCTCAGAGTCGAACCGAGATTCAGATGAGAGAGCAAAAGTAGCGCTTGAGTTAGTGCACACTGATCTTTCTGGCCCTATTGAACCTGAAGCAAAAGATGGGTTCAGATACGCTTTATCCTTTACTGATGATTATTCTGGTGTTGTGTTTGTGTATTTTCTGAGATCAAAGAGTGATACTGCTAAAGCTACAGAGAGGTTCATTGCCGATGCTGCCCCTCATGGGACGATCAAGTGCATTAGGTCAGATAATGGCACAGAATACACAGGGAAAGAGTTTCAAAGCGCTACTGCGCCGAAACAAAAATACGACCGAAACTTCCGCCCCTTACTCGCCCCATCAAAATGGGACTGCTGAAAGAAATTGGCGAACATTATTTGAAATGGCTAGATGTATGTTAATTGAGAGCAACTTGCCTAAAGAACTATGGGCTTATGCTGTTATGGCTGCTGCAGTAATACGTAACAGATGTTATAACAGATTTAAACAGACGCCCTACTACATGCTAACAGGAAAGCAGCCAGATGTGTCAAAAATGAGGGCATTTGGAACAGTGTGTTATGCATACAAGCACGAAAAGAAGAAATTAGACCCAGGTGCGAAAAGGGAGTGTTTGTAGGGTTCGACAAGAATAGCCCAGCCCACCTTGTTTACTACCCAAGTACGGGAAAAGTTCTAAAGCACAGACTAGTGAAGTTCATTATGGACGATGGTGTTGTAGAACATGAAACTCAGACTGATTTAGATGATTATGGTAAGAGAGCTGTACCACCCATGCCTGATCAAACTCCAAAACACAGTCTAGAGTGTGACTTGACCTGTCCAGAGGCAGTGCTTAGCCAAGAACCCGAGAGAAGAGGTGATGGAGATGATCAGGGTATGCGCTATCCTAGAAGAGACAGGACAGCTCCAAAATACCTGAAGGACTATGTGTCTGATTTTGATGATGATGACCAGGTATTAACTAACATCGATTATTGCGACAGGATGGTGTGTAGTGTACCCCAGACTTTTGAGGATGCTATGAGTTCCTCAATGTCCCAAAGTTGGGCTAGTGCTATGGAGGAAGAGGTTAATTCTCTTCTAGAAAATGACACGTTTACATTAACAACCCTACCACCGGGCAAGACTGCAGTGGGGGGAAAATGTGTCTACACAATGAAAAGTAATGTTGACGGATCGGATGTATATAAGGCCAGATATGTTGCAAAAGGGTACAATCAAGTAGCTGGAATAGATTATCGGGAGACTTTTTCCCCAACAGCAAACATGACGTCCATACGCACATTAATGCAATTGGCAGCGCAGTATGATTTTAATCTTCATCAAATGGATGTCAAGACAGCTTATCTGAATGCACCCATTGACTGTGATGTGTATATAGAGCAACCCAAGGGTTTTGAAGTCAAATCAGAAACGGGAGAGGAACTGGTGGGAAAGTTGAACAAATCACTGTATGGGTTAAAACAGTCAGGAAGAAACTGGAATCGAGTGTTACATGACTACCTCAGTGAAAATGGATTTGAGCAGAACTCAGCAGACCACTGTGTCTACAAAAGAGGAGTAGGATGTAAGAAGGTCATACTGGTCGTTTGGGTGGATGATTTACTTATTGCAGTTAGAGATCATGAACAAATTGAGAGTGTGAAGAGAATGCTCATGGCAAGATTTAAAATGAAAGATTTGGGAAAACTCAAGCATTTCCTAGGCATCGATTTTGAGCAGACTAAAGGGATTGTGAAAATGAGTCAACGGAGGTATATCTCAAAGATATTAGAAAAATTTGGTATGACTGAGTGTAAACCAAGATCTACCTCGTGTGAACAAAAGTTAACCCTAGATGGTGATGGTGAGCTTGCTGCCCCGCAAAGGTATCGGGAAATTATAGGCAGCTTGCTTTACGTGATGACATGTACCAGACCAGACATAAGTTTGATAGTGAGCAGGTTGTCTCAATACCTGTCACAACCAAAACAACATCATATGGCAGCAGCCAAACATGTGCTGAGATATTTAAAAGGTACCGTCAATTATGAGTTATGCTACAAGAAAAGTGAAGAGGCGCTTAAACTTGTCGCCTACAGTGACGCTGACTGGGCAGCGGATCTGAAGGATAGGCGCAGTACCACGGGTTATTGTGTGAGTTCAACTGAACAAGGCCCCGCAGTTTCGTGGAAATCAAAGAAACAGCCCACAGTTGCGTTATCTACATGTGAGGCAGAATATATGGCTCTAGCTGCAACAACTCAAGAGTGTCTATATTTCTTACATTTGTTACAGGATATGGACAAGGAATGTAAATATGCACCAGCAAAAATCTTAGAAGACAACCAAGGAGCCATTGCTTTGGCTAAAAATCCTGTAAATCACCAGAGGTGTAAGCATATTGATATTCATTTTCATTTTGTCCATTCGTCAGTCAGCGATGGTAATGTGACCATAGAATACTGTCCGACAGCAGATATGGTGGCTGATGTAATGACTAAGCCTGCAACCAAGTTTAATCTATAGAAATTTGAAAAATATATGTTTGGTTTATAAAGTGTTGTTTCAACCTATAAAAGAATGTAAATTGCCAGATGCTGAATGATTAATGTAGGCCTAGCCAATATGACCTGTACATTATGAGAGCAAGTGGGGGTGTTGACTTGTGTGGGGGTGTGTGCTCTCATAATTGGATAATTGGGGGCGGGTTGCTCTATAGTGATGTCAACAGGAATGATTACATATGTGTCGCACCTGTGAAAATAAATGTTGATGTCCTAAACGCTATCCCATGGTGTCTGTGTATCTTTTGTTCCTCTGTAAATCATATTTTATCTGGTTATCCAGCCCAGAGAAATGGCAAGCGCAACAGGAGTCATGCTACCATTCCGAAGAAGGTTGGATAAGCCAAACCTGGGCTACAAAAAAGATAGTATTTTATGAACGCGATCAAGTGGACTCTCAAACCAGTGACTGACATAGAAATATGGAGTGACGAGGTCGATGCCATTTAGAACACAATCGTACCCCTCAGATATCTCCACCCAATACCTCAAAAGCAGCCTGAATCGTCCGCCTGTACTTCTCATGCACTCAAGCTCAATTTCAGGTCTTTATTGTTTTTTTATAGTTGTTCTATCTCTTCCCATGGTTCTTTCTTCAACTTCTGGTCCTGCCTCTTCCATGATAGCCAAAACTAAACAAAACCTCAAATCTAATAACGTTAGATAGTTACAGTATATGCAATAGAAAGATCTGACAGCTGCAAGTGCATGAACAATATGTATTCCTGCGCGAGTTAAGAGAGAGAATACCTTCTAAAAATCTTCCTTTCTTGTTTTTTCGTCGCTCTTATCAAGTCTACTAATCGAAAAAATCTCATAATAAATTAAGGTATCAGTCCTTCCCCCAGGGTTTCTGCTACATCCCAGCAAACACAACACGTTCAACTAACGTTAGCGTGTGGTTCTCCTAATATAAGGTTAGATTTACAAACACCAAAAACTAACGCTTAGAGAACGTTCGCTCAAGGTTATGTATTCATAGAACGTTCTCCTAACGTTCAGGGAACTAAAAATTCCAACGTTCTCTAAGAGTGTCATTGTGCTCTTCATGCAACGTTCCCAGTTGGTTGTTTTGGTGAAAACAACAAAAAGAACGTTCCTGGAACGTTACGCAGTGGTTGACAGTGATGGACCAGCACAATTTTATATAAATCAGCTGTAGTCTTATTTTTCTGGGAAAAATATAAAGATACAAACAAACTGACCGATGGAAAAATAGGAAAGCTTCAGAGATATAGCCTAACAGTCTAAACACATGAACCCACGAACGATAATAATAATAATAATAATAATAAGCAGGAATATATAATCTGATTAAAGATTTTTAAAAATTAATACACCCGACTTAATCTTTACATTTTTATGAACGGTATAAAGAAAAACTTGATGTATTCAATTGTTCGCGTAATCTAACAGATTCAAAGGTAATCTGGTCTCGCGCTATAAAAATATATGAGTAGGTACTCCGGGGAGATTGTAGTAGTCGCGGGTTGAAGACTGCGGAGAGAGCTCCACTGAGAGAAACTGAGAATTTGGCGAGGATGTCGATATTTTATTTACATAATTTTGATAATCAATTTAGGTGATTAGAGAATAATTTATAGGTGTCGCATTGAATTCGTTTCTGTGTGATTAGTTTCGAATGAGTGGCATATGTAATAGTGAAGGTGGTTTCTCTTTTAGTTTACTTCTACTATAGCTTTAATTATTTCATAGCGTTAGAAATAGGACATTTCAGTATAGAATGGAATAGCATGGAAAGTTATTTCATTACTGTTTAGATTAGTGGTGGTGCCATCGCAACACTCAGTAAAGGTAAGTAAAATTATCAAACGTTTTAGAAAAGTTTCGTTGTAGCTAAGTTAGCCACCATTTGTCTGAGAAGCTAGAGTCAGTATAATACTGGTCTCGCGCAGCTGTGACAACGGCCATAACGGTAGACAAGTTACTGTTCTGCGGTGGATTTTAACGATTTTCAATGGAGCACTTCAGTGCAGTTCAGAAGCCCAGAACTATCCACTGCTAGCCTTAAGCAGCATCGCTCGCACAAGTATTGTCCAACCTGTTTTGTATTATGAACTGCTTAGTCAAACAGCGACCTTGCGCTTTCTTTATAATCAGTGCGCACAAATGCGGATGTTAAGGAACATATTCCAGTGACATTTTAAAATCAATCTGTTTGTGTCTTGCCTGATTTCCTATGACTATCTAATTATTGTGTCTCATTCACATGGATTAACTTAAACTAAACGCCCACTGGCACTCAATTTAAAAAAAAATTTTAATTACGACTGATTGCGTTAATCAACATTAATTCTTCAGTATCATAGTTTACAAGCTAAACAGAAGTAGACCAGCAGGAAAAGAGAAGAAAAGTGGCCAAAAAAGGAAGTGGCTATTTGCCCGGCAGCGGGGTGAATTGGGGGAAAGAGATCAGCTCTCTGCCCCGCTGTGGGGCGGACAAGAGAACAGTTCAGCTATTCGCACCATGGCGATGCGGATTAGAGAAGCACTTCTGCTATTTGCCCTACAGCTGGGCCAATAAGAGATTTCATTTTATAATCCGCCCCACACTCCTTTAACTTTTGCACTGAAGCACTGTGGGGCGAATAGCCTCTTCCAAAGAAAAAACAAGACATTCCTAAACACAGCAAAATATTTTATATTTTTAATGCATAAATTCAGTCTCATTATCATAGAAATGAATCCCAATTGTCTCATGAAGTGGTATTGAACAAGCTTTGAACATTGTTCTACAGGGCCTAACTATGTGCATTGGTTATGGAGTTCTTTACAGCAACAAACTCTGGCGTACTATATCAAACTTTATTAATTGTGCCTTTTTCGAATTTTTAGGCCAGCTGACAGCCGAGTGGAGGAATAAAACTCGTGACTGCTGCAACACAAGCATGCAGGCATTAGCCCTAACCTGCATATTTACATACGTGCCTAGTTACATATATGCACTAATTAAATTATTTTCCAAATGATTGAGCTTTCTATTCCATCTCTGAGTTTGTCCGTCCATTCATCAATGACTGCAAAATGAGGGGCCAGCTTATTCCTAACATCCAGAGAGCCTAACTGAAACGTTGGCATAAAGTTTTCCAAAGGCTAGTTATAATGTAAAGGTTAGGGCAGGGGTGCGGAACCTTATCCAGAAAGGGCCGGTGTGGGTGCAGGCTTTCATTCCAACCAAGCAGCTACACACCTGATTCTAATAATAAACCTCTGGGATCTTTGCTAAGGACCTTGATTAATAGAATCAGGTGTGTAATTGCCTAGTTTTCATGAAAGTCTGCACCCACACCGGCCCTTTCTGGAAAAGGTTCCCCACTCCCGAGTTAGGGGAATGTTACAACCAAAATATTATGTTCTGTAAAGGTAGCCCAAAGGTTCCCACATTACGAAAGTTAGGAGAACATTTGGTGAGCGTTAGGAGAACCAAAATATGCAACCAAAAACTAGCATTGTATTTCCATCAGGAAAACTTTCCTGGAGAACCACAGAATAACCAAACAAACCTTCAGGGAATGTTCCCACAACCAAAAAAATAACGTTGCCAGAACGTTCAGGGAACTAGAATTTGTTAGCTTAAAGGTTAGGGGAATGTTCCTACAACCAAAATAGAACGTTCTGTGTTGGAGCCATATACGGACGGTATGTAAACATTGTTTATGTTGCACCTCATACTACGTTATCCACAGTAATTGGCACATCACGTGGGCATAGCGGAAGGGGTGCTTTAAAGTTATTCGCAGGGGCTGAGAGTTTGTGTTTGGAAGGCCTGAAAAATGGAGTGGGAAGTGGAGGAAGGAGGGAAAAAGAAAAGGAAAAAAATAGAAAAAGGAGAGGAAGAAGTTTATTTAGTTGGAATGAAATTAGTAAGAACTAGTTATAGAACAAATCATCAATTTAGTGATAGGCATTTTATGGGCCAATTTTTTAAACAAGAAGTGGGGGATGTAAAATCAGTGAGGGTTTATTGGAGTGGACTTGTTATTTTAGAATGTAAATCAAAGCGTCAAAGGGATAAGGCCTTGAGAATTAAGGATTTTGATTTGTCAGAAGTAAAATGTTTTAATTTGCAGAACCAGCCTACTGTGAAGGGCGTAATAAGCGGAGTTATTCAATCAGTGAAAGCCAAGTCATTTTTGGAAGTAGAAGGTGTTTGTGGCGCCAGAAGATTAAAAAGTCATCGTGACGGCAAAGAAACTGATAGCTTATCAGTTTTAATAGAATTCGAAAAGGAGCTACCAGAACGCGTAATGCTGGATTTTGTCAGTTATAGAGTGAGGGCGTACGAACGAAATCCATTAAGGTGCTTTAGGTGCCAAGACTATGGGCATGTGGCAGTGGTCTGTAGAAGAAGGATGTACCATTGTAGATGGTGCGGGAAGGACGGGTGTAACGAGGAAGACTGTGAATTGACGAAGGAAAGAGCCGTATGTCTTCACTGCTAGGGAAATCATGAAGTGGGTGCAAAACAGTGCGAGCGGAGGAAAATTGAGGGGGAAATTGAAAGGACACGTGTACAAAGTAGAATTTCATATGCGGAGGCGGTTAAGAGCCAGTTTCTGTAACTATGAACCAGGGGGTGATATAGCATGCTCCTGGAAATCACTGATTTTTTTGTGGGCGTAGATATATTGTCAAAACTGACAAAAATAACGTTTTTTATCCGAACATCCCTTCGGGCAGGAATTTATGGCCCTTTTTAGGGTCAAGGTGAAAAGGGCTAAAATAGAGAAATAGTCAAAATCTGGACTTTGGACTTGAATATCTTGGTGCGCCTTCATTAAGCCTCCTTGATTCTTTGGTATATGAATATATGGGTAGATTACTTTCACTTTGTGTTATAATTTTCAAGGCTTACTGAGGGCGCTGCCTATAGGTGGCGCTCCAAATCATGACTTTTTGCATTCTGGGCTATGTTTGAGGCCATCCCAGAGTCTGCGCCCTCACAAAGCCTTGCTTATTTTTGCATATTTGGATACATGGGGACTAGTTCTTTCCAAATTTGCATCAATGCCGGTGGCTTAGTGAGGGCGCTTTGGTATAGGTGGCGCTTTTTAAGCCGAAAATGCAATTTTAGGTGATTTCATTTGACCATATCTCGGTGCGCCCCCGAAGGATTTCAGGAAAACTTGTTTTATTGTGTTCGTCTATATCTCTGCTATTCATGATAAAAATATCAGGGTGGCTTTTTGCCTCATTTTAACCCCATACATGCCAGAAATGGACATATTTCACATATTTCGCAATCAAGCAAAACCACCAAAAAAGACCAACAGTCCCCACCAACCACTGGGGATGTGTTGTCAGGACATTGAGGCAAGGCATTTTTTTCAAATTAGAAACAATTTATTAAAACATTCAAAAGAACTTAAAAGTCTGAAAAATAACAATTTAGGCATCTCGAAGGTGCTGAAGAGGACGGGAGGCTAGATGGCATATTTCATTTTCGGCCACCAGCACTGAATAATGATTGAATCCTTACATGTATATTGTTCAGAGCAGGATAAAAACTGCCACCTGCTGCCTGAGCCCCCTATTAACGCACTGGAAAACTAACCTTTTGTCTTTCTTGATTAAAGGTGGAGTGTTGTCTAGTGTGAGCGTTTTGGCATACAGAGGGTTAACAAGGCAAAAAGCCACCCTGATATTTTTATCATGAATAGCAGAGATGTAGTGGAACACAATAAAACAATCTTTACCGAAATCCTTTCGATGATGCATGATGCATCCTTTCCATTGATGCAAATTTGGAAAGAACTAGTCCCCATGTATCCAAATATTCAAAAATAAGCAAGGCTTTGTGAGGGCGCAGTCTCTGGGATGGCCTCAAACATAGCCCAGAATGCAAAAAGTCATGATTTGGAGTGGCGCCCTCAGTAAGCCTTGAAAATTATAACGGTAGATGAAAGTACTCTACCCATGTATTCATATACCAAAAAATCAAGGAGGCTTACTGAGGGCGCACCAAGATATTCATTGCCAAAATCCAGATTTTGACTATTTCACTATTTTTGCCCTTTTCACCCTTACCCTAAAAAGGGCCGTGAATTCCTACCCGAAGAGATCTTCGGATAAAAAACGTTATTTTTGTCAGTTTTGACAATATATCTATCCCCACAAAAAAAATCAGTGGTTTCCTGGAGCATGCTATATCACCCCCTGGTTCAAACTGGTCCAAAGTTACAGAAACTGGCTCTTAAAAAAGTGAGAGAAGAAAAGGGAGTTGCAGAGCCACAAGAACAAAGACGAGACCTTGAATGTGTTAGTGTGGATAAAAGGATGTTTTTGGCATTTGTGGCAATGGTGATTAATTGTGCGAGCGAGATTGAGTCTAAGACGGAAAGAATCAAAATGGTTGTACATGCAGCCAGGGAGTTTCTAGGATCATTGATGTAAAGGGAGAAGATATTAAGGAGATGTTAGAAAAAGGGTTTGGGGGGAGTGGGAGTCAGATTTCTTCTGAATAATTTTGTTTAGTTGCCATTAATCGAGAAGTACGGATTGGGAGTTATTTTTAGTTCTTTTTATTATTATTATTACTTGTGTTTCAACTAAATTTCCGACCGGCGGAGGGCAGTAACACGCCTTAGTAGCGTCTTGACTACCGGAAATGTAAAAGAAGAAGAAGAAAGTTATTCGCACCTGTACCCTGATGTGGTAGTACGGAGAGCATACCTTCTGTGGACCGTTTCACTGAACTCTTCTTTAATGCTGGCGTTTTTGTCTTATAAGCCTTTCGCCATGTTGCAGTTTCGTGCGAGAAGAATAAATAGGCAAACGCACGTACGTTTGTGGATCGGAGTTTTTTTTCTTCGGCATTATGCGCGTCGCAAACAATCTCGTTTATTTAACCACTCCCGGCTTCTGGTAGTTAAGTAAGTAGCCGCTACTGCTATGTAAAAGTTGCGCAGTTTCCCACATTGTGAAATTTAGGAGAACGTTTGGAGAACGTAAGGGGAACCAAAATATGCAACCAAAAACTAACGTTGTATTTACGTCAGGAAAACTTTCCTGGGGAACCACAGGACATCCAAAACAAACCTTCGGGGAACGTTCCCACAACCAAAAAATAACGTTGCCAGTACGTTCTGGGAACCAAAATTTGTTAGGTGGGATGCAATTGATCGTGGTGCGCCGTCAAGCCTATGTAAAATGACCTTACATAAACTCCAGAAATCTTAATGACAATCAGGTGTCGCCAGTTCTCTTTGTTAAGTTAAAATGAGCGCTAATAGTTCTTGACCTGTTGTCAGTCATTTTGCTTGATGAACACGTTTTCCAATGAATAAAAATTAGCCATCGGCAGTAAAACGCGCTGCTTTCTTCTTCATGCAATGTGTGGAACGATAAGAGAAAATAATATTTTGTTCACTTTGCAAAATGATAAACTACGATGTTAACTTCTGTGTTTGCTGTGAGCACATCCTGCTCTACCTAATTGTATCTTCGTGATTATTTAATTCCAATTCCGGAGTCAAAATCGGTTTTCGTATTATATGTGAAATCCACCCTGACGCAAGTGAAACTGATAAACCTCCGTGCACACAGACTTCAATTATTAGTCTACATCGCCTACGTGCTGATTAATGAAAACTGGCCACACCTGATAATGCTGGGTTTTGACCCAACACTGAAGCCCTCCGCCACAGTTAAAAAAAATCCTGGAGGAAACCTTGCCTTCCCCGTATTTTCACGATTTCCGTCAGATCGTTTATATGTCCAAGTTAATCTTCAATGTAGGCTACTTGGTAGGGATGGCAAATTCAAAACTTCGAAACGTTTCAAAACATTCAAACAATTGTTTCGAAATGTTCTGAAACATTTCAAAACTTGCTCGCTCAATAGTGTCATCCACTGGCAGAAGCTGTCATTGCAGCCATTAATTATTGTCGGCGTTGAAGTGAAGCCCTCCAAAAAATTAGAGCCTGTGTCAGAACGACTATCAGTCAGTTATTTACTTTTTGTACGATGTCGATTTCTTATTGTTGTTGTAGTATGACATTAGAGTGATGGTCCTATGCTACTGTTGGTTTATTTTGCCATTAAGTGTTTTCATTCATTCATTCATTGAGAGTGTTTGTGTCAAGTCAGCCTTTTTAAAATAAATGGACAAAAACTGTTATTCTGATTCTGTGTAGTTGGTATTGCATTTCACTGTGGTTGTACGCATCAATAAAATGTGGGGAAAAGATTTATATTCAGAAACATCTTGTTCAAAGATTTTTATTTAGAAATAATATTGGCTGCACATTTTTTGGACTCAGTCGGCTTCTCTGCTTCTCTACCACCTGAAATGAAATAAGTTTATTTTAAAACAAACAAACATGCTGTAACTCATTTACACATTGGAAAGAGTACCTGGCCAGCTTTGGAAAATATTCTTTCGCAAGGCACTGATGTCGCTGGGATTCCCAGGTACACCTGTGCCAACTTGTACAACTGAGGGTAGACCTGTGCATTGTTGGTCCAATAGACCATAGGGTCCTCCCTTCTATCGAGATATGCTTCAGCCAGGTAACGGTCTACTTCAATCATTGAGTCTGCGGTGGCGCTTGAAGATTTTTTTGTGGCTTGAGCCATCTGGTCAAAGGACCGCCAGACCGAGCCAGGTTTCCACTGTAAATACATGAATATACTTTCTAGGGCTCATTTTTTGCAGGAGAGTTGAATAAAGCCTAAGAAGCAATCATTAATAATCAAAAAGAATGAACCTTTGAATGGTCAGGCTGCCTGCAGGTGCTGGGTACAGGATCCATAGTTGATACTGCTGCTGCTGCTGGTTCTGGTGGTGGTGGTGCTCTGATGAGCCTGGCACACTCTGAGATCACACATCTCTGGGCCTCCTGAGCTTTTTCGTGGTTGCCAAAGGCGAGCATTTTAAATTGGGGGTCCAAGATGGTTGCTGCCTGTAATCAAGTCAAACATTATTTGCGTTGCACATTTCATACACAGGGGGCAACACAATGTGCTTAACAGAAATAAAATCAAAATACATGTGCACATGATATGTATATATACAGGGTCTTGTGCTATTGTACATAGGGCCTGTGCAGAATTTACAAATCTTGCAAAAACCAAAACAAACATACTGACACAAACGCACATGTATATTATGCACACGTGCACGCACACACCTGGAGGCATTGGACGTTTTCCGGACATGGCCGGGCTGTCAAATTTTGAAGAAGATGTAGTCCGAGACTTGCTGCTATGTGATTCTTTGTTTCAGCTATTTGCAATGACACCACATGCAAAAGATTGCGAACCATTGGAATCACCGTAATATATGAGGGAAAGAATAATAGTACATTAGTCACTGCCAGATTTGGCACTGCAGTATATTTTGTAGAAAATTATGTGTAAAAATTTTAAAGTAAAAAGTAAACCTTAGAACAGGGGACACTGGTCTCAGCAGACAGCTCCTGTGTCACCTCTAAAAAAGGGGACCGCACCAGCAGACACTGGCTGATAGCCTCGAGCTCATCACTGGACAGCGGGGGGATGTCTGTCCTCAGAGTCGCCAGAGCTGCTCCTACCGGTTCCCTCTCCTCATAGAGACGCTGTAGCATCAGATAGCTGCTGTTCCACCTCGTCTCCACCTCCTGGAGCAGCTTGAGCTGTGGTCTCCTAAGCTGCTCTTGGACACACGCTAGCCTTTCCTTGGCTGTGGTGCTTGATTTGAAAAGCCCCACAATTTTTCTCGCCTTTGAGCGAATATCAGGGAGGCCGGGAGTATCTTCAATTGCTTTCTTGGTGATTAGGTTCTGGGTGTGCGCAAAACAAGATAAATGAGTAATTTTCATTAGGGTAGCACAGCAAATCATGTTGGGTGCATTGTCTGTGACTATGCATCTTATTTTGTTTTGAAGGCCCCACTCAGCAATGAGAAGTTGTTTGGCTTCTTTAATATTCTCTGACGTATGTGACTTTGGAAACTTTGTCACACCCAGTAGTCGGCATTGGTGCTTGTTTTGTTGCACAAAATGGCAGGTTACACCCATGAAAGCATCCATGTTCATGGAGGTCCACATATCAGATGTCAGGCTCACACAGGAAACATCCTTCATTTCTTCCCACACCTTTTCCTTTGTTGCCTTATATTTTTCTATTATCATTAATTTCAGAGTGTTCCTGCTGGGCAAGGAGTATGTTGGGTCCAGCAACCCAACAAAGGCTCTGAAGCCCTCATCCTCCACCACAGAAAATGGTTGACAGTCCTTTACCACCATGTACACTAGTGCCTCATCCAGTTCATTTTTCCGGGCTATTAAAACAAATTACATAGTTTACAATTGTTGCATAAGAATCGGAATATGTTTCAAAGGTTGCACTTAGGAACCACATCACCCTTATCCCAATAAAAGCTCAATCCACAAAAAACATTTGTCAGTGCTGAACATACCAGATTCTGTGGCGGCAACAGGCCTCGCAGAAGCAGCAGTAGAGGTAGTAGCAGCAAAGCCAACACTACCATCTTCTGAGTTAGGATCTGTGGAATGTTTTGACCTCAGATGCCGAATCATTGATAAAGTACTGTTGTAAAACTTCAAGACAGAATTACACTGCCAACAGGTAACCTCATCTTGGGAATTTTGGTCAAAAAACTCCCATGCCCTAGACCTGGGTCTCTTAATACCTCTACCCTCCATAGAAAGAATGTATATTATTGTCTATATATCTATAATAATATCTATCTGTGTTTGTGTATGTGTATATGTATATATGTAAGTATTTATGTACTGTATGTATATTATGTATGTTTATATATCAAATTATCTGTCTACTCTAATTTATCTATCTATATTATATATTGAACAGCTCTAGCAAAATCCGCACAAACTTGCAACACAGCTGAGCGCAACAGAACACCTCAAACATCTCTATTTCCCGCGGCTTTTTAAAACCTGTAGCCGTGGCTATCACGTGACGTTTCGAAACATCGCTTGAACCACGTGCCGGAACCGGAAGTATCAAAACATTTTGAATTAGTTCGAACTTCGGTTTTGAAATTGCCATCACTACTACTAGGCCTATATAGAAAAATATGAGTTTAAATTTTAAAAAAGACAGATAAATGTTTCTACATTATAAATTTATCCATCTCAAGTAAAGTACGACTCAATTTTAACCTTTAACAAAATATAAAGCTTAGAGAGAGACATAGGCTCGTATTCAGAAACGAAGCTCACACTGTGAGTACTAAAACTTAGTGTCAGGTTATACTAAATGAGTCAGAGGTTGCCCTAACACTCATTTGCTTTCAGAGACCTCACTCACACTGAAAATAGTGTCTCTCTCTGACTGAAGGTTGAGTGCAGGGAACACCTCCCTTGAGCCGCACTAACTTGCGCCGGTATTTCTTTGTCATGGCTTTCAGGTGGTTGCAAACATTGGAAACTCTGGATCATTTACAGCCACCTGCTCGACGCAATTGCAACTACGCGAATTTTAACTAATGATGATAACGATGCCGGTAACTTGCTGACTGACCACCTGGTTTCAGTGTTTACGAACTGCACTGTGGTGAACTCGAGGTTAGCATTTGACCATCCCTTAAAAATAATGGTTGGACATGACCTGTTTTCAATCATTTAATAAAATTGAATTTACTTGAACTCCAAAAATCCAAAGAATTATCATGTGCCGCCAGTTCTACTTGTTAAGTTAGAATGAGCACTAATAATTATTGCCCTGTGTCAATTATTAATTTAAATTACCATTGCAGAAACTCAACATTATCAGGTGTGGGCAGTTTTCATGAATGACGCATAACTGTCAACTCTCACGCATTCGGATTTCTCGCGCTTTTCTTTACTCATGGGTTGGAAAATTCTGCGCTCAGCTGGCTCGTGGGGCGCCGTGTGGATTGGTCTGCGAGGCTCATTGAGCTGTAAGTCACGAGAACCCATTCGTTTCTACATTCTTAATTGCTGAATGTAGGAGGAAAGGTCTGGCACGTTTCACAGCTTGTTGCTTAGTGAGCCTCGCGGGCTGTCCTGCGCCTTTCGCGAGCCACTCGACCACAGAATTTATGAAGACATGGTGATGTTTTACGTCGTCATTTATTTATGTGCGAAAGAAACGCCTCATAATTTGATTGTCGTTCTACCAATTAGTCTGAGAAACTTTCTAATCAAGAAAAGTAAACAGCGACAGGTTTAGGTCATTCAGCACGGAAGGGTGAGGATTAAGCGTCCCTTTGCAGCAGCCGACGCACCGCCTCTGGTACCCACTACTGTCAGTTATGCTCGAGTGGCGTTTGTGAATTCTTGGTTTGCAACCACGTGATTAAATAGCACGCGCCGCCATGTTGGATGATATACAAATAAAAAATGGCATCTCTTGCGAACAATAACAGTGATACATCTCCAAATTTTTCGAAATATTATGACTCTCTGGAGTCCTCTGCCAAGTCAAGATGCAGAGAAAAGGTTGAAATTTGTGGTCTTGACCCATATTATGTTAAAGCCGTCTGATTATATGGAGGATTTGGCAACATTACCAGAGATTGAATACCCCGATATCGTAAACTATCTCGTTATTCAAACCTTGTGGGCAACCAACGCAGAAATGAAGGCTTATAAGAGTCTAGATGTGTATAACTTTTTTGAGTCTGGCTGGGTTGGTATTCTTCTCGCTAAATAACAGGGTGTTGGTTATGCTCGGGTAAACCATTCTCAAAGAACTTGAATAACACCGTTCAAGCCGTGGTTTGTGAGCGATAAGAATGGCAACGTGATCCTCGCACATTATGATTGAATGGCTGGATTAAGCGAGGCTTGTTCCTGCACTGTAGGTTTGCTCTTTGCGACTGAAGCTGGATATAGAATCGGGAACTCGAGAACATGTACTGAAGTAAAAAGCATGTGGCTGCCAGCGCACATAAACAAAGTGCCGTATTTTCCAGTAAGCGACATTGATTTAAATGAGATGGGATTCTGAAGATACTCTTGTCTTTATCACGAGTAGCATTATTGCCGCAATTAAAAACCGCACACAAAGTAGGCATTGTTTTCTTTTAAAAGGAAGCGCAAATCCGAAGAAAATCACGAAGCGTTGCAGGAGCTCGATGGTGAAGCGCAGCTATCTTGGTCGTTGTTATCATCCATCATGGCGGACTTCCTGTTTGGAAATTATGCATGACGACACTAGTGGTAGGTCAATCTCTTTCTCACACTCTAGTTACATTTCAATCGTGCTCACGATATGGTGAGTGGAGGGTGAGTGTTCGTGACGTTTCTGAATACGACCCATGGTATTTCTATTGACATCTAACAGAACAGAGCTTGCAAAACCTGTATGTGATGTCACCCAAAACGGGCCTCTTTCCTAGCATCACGGAAGTATTCACGCTGGATCAAGTAGGCCTACTGTCGTTTCGTGCGTGTTTCCATTTTCTCGTATCGATAATGTGACAGAATGACATTGCATTGCATTCTTTGCGTTCTAAGCTTTCCATTGATGTCAAAATAGCCATATTTCAGTTTTTCCTTTGAATCCCTACTTAAATGAAATTATGTCACTCATATTTTTTAAGAATAAAACATTATTGTTAAGATGTGCGACTTTTGAATACACCTAGCTAAGTACGTGGTAAGAAAGGCTTTTCATTTTTCTTAAAAATTCAAACTACTGTTCTAACTTAAAGAAAAGTTATAAAATCAAGCTATTGCTTGGCTAACTACATGCACATACGAAATGACATTCCTGGTGGTATGTGATTTAGAAAATTCAACAAAAGTCGGTGATAGAATGCTCGCCACTCACAAAATGGGGTAAGTGACAGTTTAGAACACTGACTGCGGCTATATGGTCGAGAAATTGCAAAAATCCGTTACCTGCGTCAGCTAGTGTAGTTGGCTACCCAGCTAGCCTGCTTAGCAAGATTCAGTGAAAAGACATCACTGCTACTGAAGTAAAGTGGGACATAAACTGCGAAACACGTAGCAGCGGGGGTCTATTTACCCATAGACTGCATTAATGAGCCCACGAATTGCAACGCTGTCAGCAGTTGGATGATCCGTTCACTTACATAGCCTGTATGGTCTCTATGAATGAGCTATTACAGGCACTTATGTTCATAGTGCAGCAGCCAGTCCAGGTCAAAAGTTCGGGTGGGGGGGTGTTTGGGTGGGTGTATGGGCGGGATCTTGTTACCACGACTCAACCCCCAATCACTACTGCGCAGACTGGCTCCAAATATGCAAGATGGTAGCGCCCATATCTGAGATATTTTGGCTCCATTTTTGATCAATGATAGTAAGTGGAGACGTGTCATCCATCCTTATGTACAGTCCATGGGCTAAATATCTACCAGATTAGTTTTCATTTGGGAAAATTTAATGAATTCGCACTTTCAGCCTTGATAGTTACAAAGAGTGATTGACAGTATCAAATGCAGCTAATAAGTCCAATAACAAGAGGAAAACATTTTCGCCTCTATCCAGAGATAGCATTACATCATTTGTAACAGCAAGTAGAGCAGTTACTGTACTATGAAAAGCTTTAAATGCTGATTGCAGATGCTTGTGCAGGTAATAGTTTGTGTGTTAAGTATGTAACAGTGCAAACAAAGACTTCTCTACCAGTTTCAATATAAACTTTAGGCTTGACACTAGTGGGAAATTGGAAAGTAATTCAGGATCAGCAATCAGTTTCTATAACAAGGGAAGTTCCATCACAATCTTGAGATTCTCAGGCATGGATCTAGATGACAAAGACAGATTGATTATCCTTCTGAACACAGGAAAAAATGATGAATAATATCTATGCATAATGGTCGCAAGCAAAGCATCAAGACCACAAGATTTGATTGTAGAACTTTTGACCAGATTCAAAACATCCTCGTCAGTGAACACATTTGAAGAGCTAAAGCGGGAGCAAGAATCAACCTCAGCCACAGTGATATGTGGACCCAGGTCACTCCTCCTGGAAAACGGAAAATTACGATTACTACACATTAATCCTTGTGATGAAGATGTGAGCTCTTGATCCTGGTCACTGTAAGTAGAAGTATAATGCCCATCAGTGTTTTTCTACCAATTGTTTGAAAGAGTACTTTGGATCGCGAGCGTTATCACTGATGACAGCAGCATTATTGCTTACTTTGGCCTTGTACAAGAGTCCATTGACACATTGACACTGTTCCAGATAATTTAACCCATCACGCTCAAGCTGACTGGAGCGCCACTTGAGCTGAAGTCTACGTCTCTTACTTTTTTCTCTTCAATCTTCTCTCTGTTTCTGGGTGCATCAGGGTGAATAACAACAGTGCAGTTTTTCATGGTGCCAAACTGTCTAAAGTACGTAGCCATTTCTTTGTAATGCAAGCAAAATATAGTTTTGCATTGTCTTATTAAAATATAGTATTGTGCCAAGGTTTAAGGCACATTCAACACAATTCCATGAAGCAAAGATGCTTCCAAAAATAATTAAATTGAGGGTTTCTTACCATTGGAAAAAAATACTATTTAGTGCTACGAACTGGTAAAAACTAACTTAAATCAATGTTTCCTGTGACTACCCTCTGCCTAAAAATTTGGGACACTGTCCCACAGAGCTGTAGTTCTTTTGTAAGATTAAAAAAAATTCTTTGAATTTGCTTTTTATCTATAGAACCACTAATATGAAAAACAAAACTAAGCATCCAACATCAAATTTAAATTAAAAAAAAAAAAAATCTGTGGTGACTGAGATCTTTGCACGGTACTGTATGCAGGGGGGTCCCTGGAAAAGATACTGCTTTGAAGGCAGCGTATGTTGCACCAATTCTCAGTGTACTTTTTAGCATTGATCAGGCCTTCCCAGAAGCGCAAGTTATCCTTGTCAAGGGCGCTGACCTTGACATGTGGTTGCATCACTTACAGATTAGTGACGGTTCATGATGTTGCACTGTCTAACAGATCAGAGATCATGGGAATTTAGCTTAAGCTTACGCAATTACCCTTTATGCACGGAAATTCCTCCATATTCCTTGGACCCTGTAATTATGTAATGAAATATCCAAATCCTTTCCAATCTTCCTTTGAGGAACACTTTTATTTAAAGAGCAAAATCAATGAGTTTTCTGAAATAAAAACTAATCTGGTACACGTTTGACGCAACAGTTCATGAACAATATCCCACTAATTAAATGCCCCAAATATGCCGCTTATTCTCGAAAATGAGCCTTTCATTGAGGTCCAGGCATTGATTTCTGAAGACAAAACAAAGAGTGACCCAAATTTGCTAAGTACCAGATGTGACATCACGGGAGGAATTCAGAATTGGTGTTCATAATCCCAGATTTTCCATGGAAATCCCGCCTATTGAGAAATGATGTTCCAAACAAACGTCTTTTTTCTCTGAAGATGCCAAATTACTCAAACAAATAGAAATGTGTCAGAGACAGGATTCCAAACACCCTTTTGTAGTCAAAGTTAGACTTGTGACAGTTGTTGTGGAAACTAGAATTTATTAATTTAATGGCGATAAATGTTAACATGCTAGCTAGTGAATTATTCATCCCATTGACTTGAACAGACTAAAAGCTTTTTTCATTTCCATTTGCAGCTCCTGGTCTCGTTCTGGCTTCGCTTTCATGGCAAAGTTTCAATTTTGCCCAATATCTTGTTTTGTTTAGAGTAATTTTTTTGCATAAAATAGTTTCTCCACTTATTTTAGAGTGGGCTTATTAAGCAGCCTCCCGGCTTATTAACTGGCTTTTTTGAGAACCGAGTAGATGGGGAAAATTGGGGACAGAAGCAGTTTGGATTCGGCTTATTAACCAATGGCTTATTTATGATTTCAGTACTTACTAACTTATAGTGATATCCTGACTTTTCCTGTTACTCTGGATCTGGGGTGTGTTTTAGTTAGCAACATACATAGTTTGAAAACTTACCAGCGAAACTTCCCACTCCAGCTTGAGAAGTTTCTCGCCACCCACAAAACTTCTGGAAGTTTTCGGTGGTCTGGCCAAGCCGTCTTGAAGCTATGTGTAGTTTGTCACGTGATTAATACCATCTACTGCCATGTCTTTGGTTCGTTAACATTTTTTTTGCTCGTGTATTCCTGTGCATGTTCTACTCATCAAGCCAGCCTGCATGCGACAGGTAGTGTGGTAATTTTACCGACTTAACATTGAAGAGAGGTGCAGCGAGAGATACAGAGCTAGTGAGAAGCACACATATCATTATCGCTTGGTCATTTTGCTTGCGTGAAATGTAGCCGAACAATCTCTGTCTTTCATTTGCTTCACATCTACAGGGTCATTCTCATTGTAAAAAAATTGCGAAGTTAAAAATTGCAAAATTTCACTCTGCTGTCCTCACTGGCACGAAAACTTGCGAAGTTATCTCTGTTTAAAAAAATCGCGAAGTTTCAGGAAGTAGTGCGCATGTCCCGCATATCATTCGGATGTGGAAACCCTAGATGAGTAACACAAGTCACGTGAATAACTTAGCGAAGTTTCAGATGGGTGCCTGCTCATTACAAAACTGCTTGCAAAGTTTCGCACAGAGCTCGAAACTTCGTACTCTGGCTTGCGATTTTTCTTGCGAAGTTTCGGATGGATTATGGCATGGTAGCTCGGCAACTTGCACCCTAACTTTGCGATTTTTTAACTTTGCAAAATTTCACTTGCGATGAGAATGCCCCTTACGACGACATTTGATCTCCTGCCGAATCATATTTAATACTGGCAGCAGCGCGAATTAGCTACAGTTGATCAATAAGTGGTTCCAAAAGATTCGCGGCAGCTCATCCTTAAGATAAAATTATGGATTCAACATCATTCGGTGATGAAAATCTTGTCCTCATCCTCCTCACTCGCCGAAAGAAGAGGAGGATGTTCAAAGTGTACTTAAGTAAAGGATCTCCGTACCTCTTTCGCCGCTGCCTGTATAGAATTTGACATAGCTAATACGAATAGATTGCAAAATGAGTTCTTTTGGGAGACTGCTGAAATAATAGTCCAGTAGATGGCAGCAGTAGACAGGCTGTTGGCAAGAGTAGTGAACCAAGAAGGGGCATTATCGATAAGCATGAGTTCGATTGATTGCGCTCTTCGTCCTCTCGGTGGCCTGGATTCTTCTTCTACTTCCTGTTTGTTTGCCGTTTTCGCCTTGCGATAGATCAGAAAAATCTACCTCAGTCCGAAAAATAATTATCTGGCCTTCTCGCCTTGTAATATTCACCTTCTATGTGAAAGTACTCATAACAGAAACAAGAGTTCAAAAAATATCTTGACGTGTGAATTTATTGCACGAAAAAATGCCCCCGGTGTGTCAAGACCTTGATTTGAAGGGATAAGACGTCTATTAAAAAAAAAGGAATTTGGCACAATCAAACGCAAATATCATGCACCGGTTGGTACGACAGGCCACATCGGGACTGCATCAAGTATGTTTTATACAAAACCCAAAACCAGTGAAGTTGGCACGTTATGTAAATCGTAGATAAAAACAGAATACAATGATTTGCAAATCCTTTTCAACTTATATTCAATTGAATACACTGCAAAGACAAGATGTTTAATGTTCAAACTGAGAAACTTTATTATTTTTTTTGCAAATAATCATTAACTTAGAATTTAAAGGCAGCAACACATTGCAAAAAAGTTGGCACAGGGGTCTTTTTACCACTGTGTTACATCACCTTTCCTTTTAATGACACTCCGTAAACGTTTGGGAACTGAGGAGACCAATTTTTGAAGCTTTTCAGGTGGAACTCTTTCCCATTCTTGCTTGATGTACAGCTTAAGTTGTTCAACAGTCCGGGGTCTCCGTTGTCGTATTTTACGCTTCATAATGCGCCACACATTTTCAATGGGAGACAGGTCTGGACTACAGGCAGACCAGTCTAGTACCCGCACTCTTTTACTACGGAGCCATGCTGTTGTAACACGTGCAGAATGTGGCTTGGCATTGTCTTGCTGAAATAAGCAGGGGCGTCCATGAAAAAGATGTTGCTTGGATGGCAACATATGTTGCTCCAAAACCTGTATGTACCTTTCAGCATTAAATGGTGCCTTCACATATGTGTAAGTTGCCCATGCCTTGGGCACTAATACACCCCCATACCATCACAGATGCTGGCTTTTGAACTTTGCGCCTATAACAGTCCGGATGGTTCTTTTCCTCTTTGGTCCGGAGGACACGACGTCCACAGTTTCCAAAAACAATTTGAAATGTGGACTCGTCAGACCACAGAACACTTTTTCCACTTTGCATCAGTCCATCTTAGATGAGCTTGGGCCCAGCGAAGCCGGGCGGCATTTCTGGGTGCTGTTGATAAATGGCTTTCGCTTTTGCATTGTAGAGTTCTAACTTGCACTTGCAGATGTAGCGACGAACTGTAGTTACTGACAGTGGTTTTCTGAAGTGTTCCTGAGCCCATGTGGTGATGTCCTTTACACACTGATGTCGGTTTTTGATGCAGTACCGCCTGAGGGATCGAAGGTCACGGGCGTTCAATGTTGGTTTTCGCCTTGTCGCTTCACGTGCAGTGATTTCTCCAGATTCTCTGAACCTTTTGACGATATTACGGACCGTAGATGATGAAATCCCTAAATTTCTTGCAATAGCTCGTTGAGGAATGTTGTTTTTAAACTGTTCGACAATCAGCTCACGCATTTGTTCACTAAGTGGTGACCCTCGCCCCATCCTTGTTTGTGAATGACTGAGCATTTCAGGGAAGCTGCTTTTATACCCAATCATGGCACCCACCTGTTCCCCAATTAGCCCGTTCACCTGTGGGATGCTCCAAATAAGTGTTTGATGAGCATTCCTCAACTCTCTCAGTCTTTTTTGCCACTTGTGCCAGCTTTTTTGAAACATGTTGCAGGCATCAAATTCCAAATGAGCTAATATTTGCAAAAAATTACAAAGTTTACCTGTTCGAACATTAAGTAACTTGTCTTTGCAGTGTATTCAATTGAATATAGGTTGAAAAGGATTTGCAAATCATTGTATTCTGTTTTTATTTACGATTTACACAACGTGCCAACTTCACTGGTTTTGGGTTTTGTATTTCACTGGATATACAATTGGAAAATGGCCGCCTATTCATTTCAATGGAAATTGCTCAATGGCGCAGCACACCGACATGGGAGCCTTATTTCCGGAGCCACGCGGATATGCGCCGCGTGACTTTTGCTCACACATGCGTTGTGTGGGGCTCATGAACGCGGTGCTATCCAAGGTGTCTATGACAAAGGCCCGCGCTCGTGGAACTCCGACCCAGGCTGCGTGTTCACGATCACTTTTCTCTGGAAATGGAATTCTGACCACTGCAGTCTGCAGAACCTTGCGTAGGAAACCCCTGATGAGCGGAACGGTAAAAACATAGCTGCCGGTAAAGGCTTAATCATAGTTTGAAATACAATTTTAAAACCCAAATGCAATATCAAATGTTTCAAACGATTTTATTTAACAGGAAAGTAATACTATTGATTTTAACGCAAAAATGTCGACACAATAGTTGACTTGCTGTTGTGTAACATGACATTGTTCAGGCTCGTGTCCTCTTTAGTTCAACGATGAATAACTACATTTATAGAGTCAGACAATTCTTGCTTGTCTGCATGCAAACTCCATTATCTTTACCGGATTCAAGACAATAAACCGAACACAGAACGCACGGCACGTGCCTTATAAACCGATATGTTTTAAAGTCAAGAGCCTTAAACTTTAGCCAATTCTGTCAAGCTAATTTACTTTTAGCTAACGTAACATAGCTTTGCGCTACTTATAACCATTCCATGGAGTACAGTAAAATGTGGGTCAACCCTGAAATGTTACGCGCATTGTACTGCATTATTTTTTACCTTTGCTTTAACACTGTTTTTTCTGTCATTCCCCAGAGATATCCAAGCCTCTTGGAGTGAATAGCTCATCCATGAACTGTCAGCGAACCGGAGGCCGTGCCTTTCTATTTTTTTCCCCCACAATTCCCTTTCCAATAAAGTCTGTCTTGATTGTAATTTGAACACTGTCTCATTACATTTCTAAGTGCGAGTTAGATGTCTGATGTCTTGTTTGCTGTCATATGCATACAAGTCCTCCAGAATGGCCCAGATGATGTGATCGCCATCCAGTGAAAATCCACGGTTGTGCCAGTGGTTCCGGATGTTTTTGATCAGATGTGGTGGATCCCGCAGGCAGAACACTCTGATCCCATCAACTTTGAAATAAGGTTTCTTCTTTGTGACACCAAGATGGGCGAGCATTGAGCGGTTCCCAACACCCTGGTCGCAGATGAAAACCAACCACTCCATCCCGGCCTTTTTCAGCTCATGAATTGCCTCTGGCAGCAGCGACTGAATATGATATGGGCCCACTGGTGAAACAGTATCCAAATAGCCGCTTCCACTTCTGGAACAACCATCTGACCATAAATGCTGAGACATAATTAGCCACATATGGAGTGCGCTGGCCTTTACCAAAATCCTCAACCCCATCGACTCTGACTGTAGGACTCATTATAATGGACGGCTTGTTTGAGTGACATTAATCGGTGATTATGGCACAAACCTTATCCATGGGTTTTGTGGTCTCCATAGCCTTCTTCATGGTGGCAAGAATGTTGTGGTTTAAGCCAGGTTTGAAATCAGTGGATCTCATAAGTTTCTGTAGTGTGCAGACAAATGGCACAGAAAACACCTTGGATATGAGCTTGTAATACTTTGGACTGGCATGCAGCAGACCCAAGAAGAAAGATTTGTCCTGGTTGGTCCACCTGAAACCATGGGCACTGCGCTGAGACATGCGGTATCAAAAAAGCATAGGCCTTGGCTGGTAAGACCTTCCTCAAATGCTTCATCACAGACTCCTTACTTACACCTGCCCTGCAAATCTTCTTTAGAGGTCTCAGCTCTCTCACTTTTGCTCTCAACTTGCAAACCTGTGACTTGAGACTACTGATCTTCATCTTCATGACCCGTTCCTTGGTAGCAGCTTCAAGGTCTGACGCTGGTAGTGGTGTTGTTGGCATCGAAGGTCCAGCTACAGCAGCATCAGCATCAAGTGCAATTAGATCTGTCTCTAAACCAGTTAGTTGTCTGTCTGCAACACTGTCCGCAGCAGATGAGCCTACATTGGGCAGGGGAGCAGCGTGACTTTGCCTGTAAAGCAAACACAAATATGGGAAAAACTAAAATTAATTTACGGTAAAACAACATTTTATTTGTTTGTTTGTTTAGAAAGGACCATGCACAGTACTAAATCAAAGAAAATAAAACACGTGCTTTTGTTATTTGACTTCCATGCATATTTAATGAACATCTATGTACCTATGTAACAACCGCTGGTGTCTGTGCCTCTGTGTGTGTGTCCAGCTTCCAAGATGATTACTAGTTTCATGATATCATGATATCAATATATAACAACATATTGTCCATCCCTATTAATATCGATTTGCAGACAATAAGATTGCCACTCTAAGAGTCTACAGTGACTGAGCTTTCGATTTTAAGGGGTTCCTATTAGGGATGTCACAAGAACCGATACTTGCGATACCTTTCGATTCTTAAATGAAAAAACACCGACGATGCCTATTATTTTGAGGCACCGTAAGCACCGAGGCACGGTAAGTTTCGGTGCTGTGACTATTCCGGAACTAATGGGGGCAGTATACGCTTCAGAGTGTCCAGCTGATACTTGCATTCAGAAGGATGAAGAAGAAGTAGACCTCACATGTCACAACAAACCCCATATGAAAGATGGAAACTGCGGCTGCAGCACCCCGACTCGCTGACAAAAAATGCACCAAGCAGTGACGTGCAGTCGGAGGTTAGTTTGGTGAGGCAGAATCCTTCCCTTAGCTTGATTAGCAATCAGACGATTAACTAGTTTAGTAAGACTATTCGGCAGAATGACGGGCCAGTTTAAGTTTTCGCGGCGTTATTACTCAGTGTATTGAACCTGAAATGCTCACTAGACAGCAGATTTGCGCGTACTTGCTTCCAGGAAGCCAGAGCAATGTCATCAACAAAAATTAAAACAGTTCGACTTATGCAGAGTTCAATGCTTGATCAACATGCAATGTATTCTCCTTTAAATACGCGCTTTTACACCCAAAAAAAAAAAAAAAAAAAACAGGCATTTATTTTCAGTCTTCTTTCATAATCCGATTAACAAAATAACATAACATAACATGAATGGCGAGAACCGGCCGTTCAGCCCAACTTGGCTCGCCAGTTTCTTGATACTATTGTGAATATATCACTTCAGATACTCAATGACTCAATGGCATCTAGCTTTAAGTCAAGCCTGCTCTTGAAAACTCCCAAGGTCTCTGCCTCAAGAATATGGTCAGGCAAGCTATTCCACATCGAAATTACTCTTTGGGTGAAGAAATATTTCCGAATATCAGTGCTAAATTTACCTTTGGTCAACTTTTATTTGTGACCCCGAGTTCTACTAACAAAACTTGGCCGAAGGAATCCTACATAATTCACTTTATTAATCCCTTTAACATATTTAAAGACCTCAATCAGATCACCCCTTAGTCTCCTTTTCCTAAGACTAAAGAGATTAAGGATCTTCAGCCTCTTCTTATAGCTTTCATCTTTTATACCCAGAATTAGCTTAGTGGCTCTTCTCTGAACTTTTTCTAGAGCCTCTATATCTTTCTTAAAGTATGGTCCCCAGAACTGTACACAATACTCCAGACGTGGTCTGACAAATGTGTTATAAAAAAGAAGCATCACCTCCTTGGATTTGTACTCAACTTTTCTTTTGGCAATGTATCCCAGCATCCGATTGGCTTTTTTAACTGCTACGGCACAATGGCTAGAACCTATGAGGGTTTGGTCAACAATCACTCCCAGATCTTTTTTGTGTGGAGCACATTCCAGTTTTAAACCTCCCATGAAGTAATCCCGTCAAATGTTTTTATTACCTACATGTACAACTTTACATTTCGCTACTTTAAATTTCATTTGCTACATTTCTGCCCAATTCTGGATTCTATCCAAATCATCCTGAATCACTTTAGTGGACTCTAAACTATTTGCCAAACCTCCCAATTTAGTATTATCTGCAAATTTAACTAATTTGCTCTCAATATTTCTATCAAGGTCATTAATGTAGATGAGGAACAGCAGGGGTCCCAACACCGATCCCTGGGGGACGCCACTCCCCACCATACCTAGCTCAGATGAGATACCACTGACCACCATTCTTTGTGTTCTGTCCTGTAACCAGTTTTGAATCCACTTCAGAATACCTCCTGTAACTCCAATGGAGCTCATTTTAAAAACTTTTTAAAAATGTTTAACATTTTAACAATTTAAAAATGTTTAAACGATATACAGAATTACCGAGAGCCAAGAATTTTTCCTAATTGATTATTCAGATTTCCATCCTTGCAGTCTCGAATTGAAGCGTGAATGAATATTTTTGTCATTATCTCCTCTATCAGTATACGGGCTTCCTATAGGCTTGGTCTTAATTGTTTTGATTGCCAATCAGGAATAGTACGTGGGAACATGTTCACAAAATCCTGTGATAAAAGTTTGGGTGACTGCCTCACCTCACCGCACGTCTCTGGCTTCCTGTAAGCAAGTACTCGCAAATCTGCAGTTCCGTGAGCATTTCAGGTTCGATGTAGCCTACTGAGTAATAACGCCGTGGAAACTTGAACTGGCCCGTCATTCTGCCGAATAGTATTACTTAACTAGTTAATCGTCTGATTGCTCATCAAGCAAAGAGGAGGATTCTGCCTCACCAAACTAACATCCTACCGCACGTCACTGATTAACAACATCCAAAAGTTTTAACAAATTATCGTTTTCTTTTTTTAATATGTCACACTGAAATACGCGTTGTATGATGTTTGGGATGGCTCACGGGCACATGTTGCAATGCCTTATCCAGTGTTGTGCCAGAAAATGTTCCTTTTTTTGAAGAATGGGAACTGAACGCACCCCTCTTTGGCTGAATGAACTTTGAACTAAAAGAGTTTATACTGAACGGAGTGAACGCGAACAAAAGAACAACGTTCTTTATGATAACTTCTTGTCAGATCGTGGGACTTTGTTGCTCAACTTTCTAGGCAAAAACGGTCGCGTTGTCGTGGGATCTTTGAAAATTCTCTTTTTTTTTTGCCGTGGTATCGAACTGGCATCGAGAATTGTGGAATTTTACTGGTATTGGCACCGACTACTGAATTTTTGGTATCGTGACAACTCTAGTTCCAATGATAAGCATCGAAAAGTCTTCTTTTAGTTATACAATTTGGATCTTACGTTTCTTTGTAACACCTGACGCTTCTTGGTGCTTTTCTCCTGGTCTCCAAGTCCAGTGGGTGTGGTGGGCTAGGGGCGTTAATTCTTGTGGGCACTGCATCCCATTTCAATCCTGCATGACTACATGATCATGGAAAAAGGTACACCAATACATAGTTACACACACAAACTCGTGTGTGTGTGTGTGTGTGTGTGTATATATATACACACATACACAGACACACAATACAATAATCATGGCATGCAAACAGGTAAGGTATGTTAAAAAATGTTCAGTATGTATGAATTCCTTAAGGTTTTGTAGTTTCATGTGATATGTGTCCCCAGTGACTTATTTTGAACCTGCTACAGACTCTGAAAGGCGGCATGTCGATTACGACACACGGAGGATCTGGACATTCACAAAAGTCACCCAAACTGATTAAAAAAAAAAAAGAGAAAGTGATATTATCTAAAGGGCGAGTTGTTTGTGTCCCTGCACTCATGTTACATCAACATACGACCACAGATTTTACTGGGCTGCACTGTGGTTTTTTTGAGAATATACTCACACATTCGATGGCCTCTTGAACTGGCTAGCTAGAAAACGCGCACTGCACACTTTGTAGCTTTGATGGAGTCTCTGAGTGCTTATCCCCATTAAAGGTGCATTTCTTAGGTTCTGCACCCACCTGGCACACCTGTGAAAGGCAGAACTTTTTACATTTCGCAGTTCCTTTAAAATGTCATTCTGACGAGATACCTTAACCTGGTAACCCGTACTGGGCTATGTTGTAAGAAAACATAAATTACTTAATCTAATTACTTTGAAGGCCTCAAAATTGAATTACAGACACTGTCGGTAAATATTTTCAGCGAAAGCAAGTGATCAGGTGTAACTTATCATTCTTTACCATCTTTTAAGTGGTGTGTCCTCCCGCCATTGTCAGCCTTATAGACAATAATAAGTTAACAAGCTAACAACACAGAAATAACTGAATTCAGCAACTGTACATTAATAAATCCCATTCTAACTTAGTGGTGTATCCATATGAATCGATGTTTACTATTTCTATGGCAGGACCTACAATAAAGAGCAACTTTGTTAGCAAATGAATAAGTAGCACTAGCTATGTTAGCATAGCTCCCACTCTAAACACCAACCTAAACTGTTTTGAAGAATTAATTTATCTGTCAGGGTCATTTGGGAAATGGTGAAAAGCCAGACGTGGACTGTCACACTGGTAGTTTTGCAGTTTATCGCAGACCACTGCTTGCGATTACTCCATTGTTCTTTAGCTGACATGGCGATTACGCGCTTTGAGTTCAAGCTCATACAAGGCAAGGCTAGAGTATGTGCAGGGAGGTAAGGAGGCTTGTCACTGGTTCTTTCCAACCGGACCGCGAGGTAGTGATTGGTTGGCGTTTAAACAGGATTACAGCAGCAACAGATGAAAAGATCCTTTTCGGTCCTTTTCCAGAATTCCTAAAATATTTATTGCCGGCAGGGTGCAAAGACTAATTCAATAAATATAACAAAAACTGCATAATTGATTATTTTACCAACCCTAACCAATACAACTATATAACACAAGCATCACAAGACCAGGATATCACAGAACACGAGGGTGGGGGTGCAGAACATTCATCATTGTCAGTTGTACTTTCTTAAAGCACCTCCTGCCGGCTCCATCCCCATGCCTTTCTTATTAGAATTAATATTATTTGATTGTTTGCCATTTTTTGTATAATTTAGGTTTAAATAATTAAGTCCGTTAGTAAATTAAATTAATAGGAAATATGTTTAGCATTTCAAAAACTATATGCTTTTAGGGACAAAGGACAGCCAAAGAGTGCAGCCACAGGGATCACTTCACTCCCCAGCCATCCATCATCCAAATTTATTCGTAATATTTATTCATAATTTATTTAATGCCATATATTTTTAGGGATGAAGGGCAGCCGGAGAGCCCAGCCACAGATGGGTCATTTTGATCCCCAGCCTTCCATTATCCATATTTATTCATAATTTATTCAATGAATTTATTCAGTAGTTAATAATGTTTTATGTACTTCTATTTAATTTATTAATGCATTTAATTAAACAATAATTTCTACTAACATGCATTGTATATGAACAATAAACAACCAAAGAGCACAGCCAACGAGGGTGGCACCATGCTGTCTAGCCATTCATGACCCAATTTTTCACTGCATGATATTATACTATACAACTAAATTTATACAGAATGGCCCCACTTGGCAGATAAGCATTTAATCAACTGATTCCTGGAGCTGCTTTGCAGCCAGGCAGACAGACAGATCACAAGGAGCTGTTGTACACTGATACAAGACATGATCTAATAAAGTTTCAGGGTGCCGAAATGTACTTAACAATTCAATTAATACGATTCAACTTATTTCTGGAAGGACCACTTTGTCTAAAGAGAACATTTATTGAAAGCACACAGGCATAGAAGTATACATTGGGTTTGGCCACATAGCTCTGTTCTGAGAGACCCCTGCCCGTCCAAGTGTGGAACCGAAGGCAGGGAGCTACTACTTAACCCCCCAAGCAGAACGATGCCGGGCATAAGTTAACTTGAACGCAGAATATATTATGAAGTGTTCAATGTTTAATGGCAGCCCGGCGGCTGGCATGATTTCTCTGGATGCCAATACAAGAGAAATATCCTTTACAAAGTGTGTTATGTATAGTTACAGCCCGGCAGCTGGCACAATCTCACTTGATAGTACATTTTGTATAGGATATTTCTCTATGTGTAGTGACAGCCATGCTGCTGGCCCAATTTCTCTAGATGCCAATACAAGAGAAGTGTACTATATGAAGTCTACTATGTGTAGTGGCAACCCGGCAGCTGGCACGATTTCTCTCAAAGCCAAAACAAGAGAAATATACATTATGAAGTGTACTATGTGTAGTGGCAGCCCAGTTGCTGGAACAATTGAAGACCTGTGTACAAGAAGTACCTAAGTCACTGAAGTGTTATTAAGTGACTTAGGCACTTCTTACACACAGGTCTTCAATTTCTCTTGAAGCCAATTCAAGAGAAATATGCTAATATGATACCATTTAGTGATCAAGTATCTGAAGTGTTGGATTAACTTTAGAGATAGGATAATGATGAGCCTAATTGACTGAATGGCCTGTTCTCGCCACTCCTGTTGTTATGTTATGATATGTACTATGTGTAATGACGGCCTGGTGGCTGTCAGAATTTCAGTTGAAGCCGATTCAAGAGAAATATGCTAAAAAAGTGTACTGCGTAGAGAAAGCCTGATGGCTGGTACAATTTTTTGGAACCTTTTATCTTGAGTGTTGTGTAGCGATGGATGAGTTGGCATTAGCTATGCAGTGTTGCTACATGACCTGGCTTGATGTAAGGAAGAGATTCTATGCGTGAGCCGGTAGGGGGTGGAAATGAGTGTAAAGATGAATATGAAGAGTGCAGAGTGACTGTGTGAGAGAACAGCTATGTTGTCATGAGCTTTAAATCAATACCAGAGAAACCTTCTGTTTGATCAGAACTGCGAATTTCAAAATGGTGAATGGACTGCATTTATATAGCGCTTTCTAGTCACGGGACATGACCCCAAAGCACTTTACAAGTATCCCTCTCCTTTACCCTGATGGTAGAGGGTGCCATGCAGGCACCAACCTGCACATCAGGAGCAGCGTGGGGTTGAGTGTCTTGCTCAAGGACAATTCGACACGTTCTGTGGAGGAGACGGGGATCGAACCAGGAACCTTCTGATGCGTAGACCAACCGCTCTACCTCCTGAGCCATTGCCCTGGCCTGAACCCTCTCAAAAGCAAGCCAGTGGAGACAGTGGCAAGGAAAAACTCCCTACGTAGATCAAATTAGGAGGAAATCTTGAGAGGAACCAGGCTTATGAGGGGTAGTCCATCCTCCTCTGACCAGCCCAGGGTATGAGTTCATGGTCAACGTAATGCAAAAAAAGAGTCAGTTGAAAAGCAGTCCAGAATTTGTAGTTCGCTGGATATGTGCCATGGACTAGACCGTTCCAATGGTGGAGACTGGGCAGCACTTTAGCAGAAGGTCAGATGGTGATGATGGTGAAGAGCAGCAGCAGCAGCATGCTCAGGGCAGGGCCCCACCGCAGACATGGAGGGAACACAAAACCAGGCAATTAGTGGAAAACAGCAGGAGGAAGCAGTGCTGGGGATATTTCACTGAATAATATTGTGTACTCAACAAAGTTGAGATTATAACAAAAATACCATGATTGAAAACTAAAGAGCATTCATGAATCTGAAAGCTGAAAAGCCTGCAAGAAGCCCCCCAAATAACCAATGATGGAGGCATAACCCAAAGACCAGAGGCTAATGACAGTCTGCCTTTGGAGCCATAGACCATTTGGTCTTGTATTTATGGCTTTGGGGTTAACCTGGCAACTGGCACAGTAAAACGCCATAGAAAATTCTGAGCAGGCAGATGTACAGTGATTTTAAGTGAAAGGTACAATAATCAATGATGGGCAGATGACCACAATGCGCAAGCTAGTTTGCTGACATGGGGTTAATTTTTAGGAAGTATTAGCAACATGCCGCCGCACCATGGCTTTGCTGAGCCTGTGCAAAATAAGCTATGGCTTGAGGACGGGAACTTGATGTTGGAAAGCATCCTAAGACTAACTCGCCAAGCAAAAAACACAGCAATCATAATTCTATCCAAACTAGGGTACTAGTGCATCTACAGTTATGCTAAAAGCATTACTGCCAAAATTACAGGGAAAACATGCCGATTTGGAAAGGTAATGCATGGATGATATTAGTTCATTTACTAACAAGGTTGAGTATGACCTGCTTGATCACAGAAATTTCAATGCTAACTGGAATGGCTGCTTCGAGCTCTGATCATTCCATGACCTTTACTAGAAATTTTGGTTGGCATCACATCAACTCAGTACAAAATGTTTTAAAATCGCTGAGTGCTCCAGTAGCTAGCATTTGCCGTCGGTTGTTCATTGCAAAGTGTATACAATGTGATTTGCAAACCGTTACCTTAACTGGACACTGCTATTCATGGCAGCACCTGCTAGGGATAGACAAATAGCACTAACAAAGGAAGTAGTTGCAACATGACTATTGGAAACAAGTAGAATATAAGCAGCATATCAGGAATTGATTTTAACATTAATGCAATTACAATTTGGTCCAGTCATTTGAAGAGCAGTAAGGCAACTATCATCTGAAAAACGCTTAATCCATTTTCAGGCACAGTTATTCAAATTACAGAATTATTGAAAATTAACATAAACAATTTCCTGCGCCAGACATACCGTTGCTGAAAGCATTGATGAGTAACCAAATTGTTTTTTTTTTTTTTTTTTTAATTTGGCATCTCCAATCCCACCCGAATCTGGAATGCCCAATTGGTGAACTATGTACACGGCTTGCTCGTTTGCGACCCCTTGTTGCCAACTCAGGAGAGTGAAGACAGTTTGCGGCTCTCCTCCGAAGCACGTGCCTGTCAGCCACTGCTTCTTATACACTCATTGCTTGAATCTTCGCAAGTTCAGAACGAGGGTGGAGGATACCCGGACATGAGCAGGCTTAGAATCTTCCTGACGAGCGCCCGTCTGGCCAACAGGAGGTGCTTGAGCAACGAACAAAGCTATTTATTTTTTATTTCCCTTTCCCAGCAGTCCCTTCCCAATTTGAAACCCTGTAGCGCAATAGCCAATTGTGCGCTACTCTGAAAAAGCTGCCGACCACTGCCAGTTGGTACGACCGGGGCTCAAACCTGCAACTTGATAGTCACTTCTGCACTGCAACGTAGTGCCTTAACCAAGTGAGCTATCCAGCAGCTCAACCAAATTGTTTTAAATGAACATGATCGAGAAATTGCATTAAGGATTTTTTTTAGGTCTAACTGGAAGGCCAAAGGTTATCATTTGTAGTAATCCATTTACTGCATAAGGCATCAGGCATGAATGCAACTCGATATAAGGGTTTTGATAAAGAAAAGCCGTGAGTTTGTTCAGTGCCGCGGTGAGATAACATTTACGATGCACTTTTTAGGCTTCCATATCGTATACCCAGACCATAGAAAAGAGACTAGTGAGCATCCTGTAAGAAAAACGAAGAGTAACTAGCAGCTCGGGTAACTTCACAAAATGTGACACAACAGCAGCTTACTGCACCGCGAGTACAAACACTGCTGAGACTCCATGAAATATTTGCACTCCAGCACACTTCTGTTTGCAAGATATGCAGGTCCAATGAGCATGCTTCCGATTTAGGACAATACTTCAGTACACTTACTGCATTTTTAAAGAGCTTAGGACATGCACTGAGCAAGTTGATGGATGTAAAAGGGTAGAATTAAAAGAATTCCCATCGTCTGCCTAAAAAAAAAATGTAGAAAATAATGTTTAACAAAAATCGCTATTTTTTTGTTGCTTGCCCCGCCCCCCTCATTAACAAACAATCTGAGCAACACAGAAAAGCGATTCTGGCACTCCCCAGTGTGGTCACGTCATAAGCTGTACACGGTGGGCGAATGTGCGTCCATCAACGATGGTATCCGAGTCAGATTCCGATATTTCCTCAGAATTTTCAATTGAATCTGTCCATTTTGATGATGAAGAGTACTTTTTTATGGAAGATGACTAAACATAAAGCTGCTTTCACACTGGACGTGAAACGAATTTTTTTCGCACGACAGATTGCATTCAAAGTCAATGCAAAGACACGAATACGTTTCGCCTGTATTCGCGTCTTTGCATTGACTTTGAATGTAATCTGTCGTGCGATGAAAATCGTTTTGCGTCCGGTGTGAAAGCAGCTTAACACGGGATTCAGAACCATACAGATTCCAGCCTGAGTACTCGAGCAATGAAGACAGCTAATTGTCAGTGTCTCCGCCTGTCCCGAACTGTACAACACTTACCAGCCAAGTAGCGGAATGATTATTATTCCGGATCTACAATTGTTCCTGGGCACAGCGTGTTTGATAACCAGCCTACTCACTTTTCAACCTTAAGTGAGTTCAATAGACCTGACGTTTGGTTACCTTACCTAACAAGACCATGGTATATTAGGCTAAGTGGTGGTTGAACTCACGCCTGATCTAGCCCGTAGTACGGTGTACATTTTAGGACATCCTCAGGTCTCAGAGTGAGGTATCAGGTGTCAGGAAAACCTCTGTCATTTATCAAACTAAACGGCCTCATCAGTCAAACCAAACGGCGTCATGTCTCAGTCAAACCTCTGTCAGAGAAAACGGCCTCATTTGTCAAACCAAACGGCGTTATGTCTCAGACGAACCTCCATCAAACCAAACGGTCTCAGGCCTCAAAATAAAAGTCATCAGATAAAACGGCGTCAGATAAAACGGCCTATGGTTAAACGGCTTCAGACGAAACAGCCTCAGATTAAACGGCTTAAAAATGAAAATCATCAGACAAACAACATCAAAAAACGGCCTCACATACAACGGCCTCAGGCCATAAAACATGACATAACATTTTATTTTGAAGGAACCGGAAGTATACGGTGGCTAACTAGCTAATGTTAGTTCGCTTGCTTAGCTACCAAGTTCGCTAGCCTATCTAGCCAACAGTTTGGTGCATGGATGTCGATAGCAAAATAATTGTTTTTTTATTCATTTATTTTCTATCTCACTCAGCTAGAGTTGAACCACGAGCATTTATTTTATACCAAATATAGCTGCTCCCTGGCCTTAATTCGCTTGCTTTGCTTGTTAGCTCGCTAACGTTAGTTCCCTTGTTTAGCTAGCAAGTTTGCTAGCCTTGCTGGCCAACAGTTTGGTGCACGGAAGCCAATATAAAATAAATGAATAAATAAATCTGTTATTTTGCCATCTCACTTAGCTAGAGTTGAACCGCGAGCATTTACGTTATACTAAATATAACTGTCAGCTAGCTAGGCTAGCGAACTAGCTAGCTAAGCAAGCGAACTAACGTTGGTGAGCTAGCTAGCGAGCAGTTATATTTGGTATAACATACATGATCACGGTTCAACTCTAGCTAAGTGAGATAGCGAAATAATGGATAATTTTTATTCATTTATTTTCTATTGACTTCCGTGCACCAAACTGTTGGCCAGCAAGGCTAGCAAACTTGCTAGCTAAACAAACGAACTAACGTTAGCGAGCTAACTAGCGAGCAGTTAGCTATATTTGGTATAACATAAACGATCGAGATTCAACTCTAGCTAAGTGAGATAGTGAAATAATGGGTAATTTTTATCCATTTATTTTCTACTGAATTCTGTGCACCAAACTGTTGGCTAGCTAGGCTAGCGAAGTAGCAAGCTAAGCAAGCGAATTAAGGCTAGGGAGCAGCTATATTTGGTATAAAATAAATGCTCGCGGTTCAACTCTAGCTGAGTGAGAAGGCAAAATAATGGTTTTTTTTATTCATTTATTTTTATTGACATCCGTGCACCAAACTGTTGGCTAGCTAGGCTAGCGAACTTGGTAGCTAAGCAAGCGAACTAACATTAGCTAGGTAGCCACTGTATATTTCCGGTTCCTTCAAAATAAAATGTTATGTTGTGTTTTACGGCCTGAGGCCGTTTTTTGACGCCGTTTTGTCTGATGATTTTCATTTTTAAGCCATTTAATCTGAGGCCGTTTCGCCTGAAGCCGTTTAACCTGAGGCCATTTTATCTGACGCCGTTTTGTTTGATGACTTTTATTTTGAGGCCTGAGACCGTTTGGTTTGACGGAGGTTCGTCTGAGACATGACGCCGTTTGGTTTGACAAATGAGGCCGTTTTCTCTGACAGAAGTTTGACTGAGACATGACGCCGTTCGGTTTGACAGATGAGGCTATTTAGTTTGATAAATAACAGAGGTTTTCCTGACACCTGATACCTCACTCTGAGACCTGAGGATGTCCTAAAATGTACACCGTACTGTAGTGAAATGATAATGTTTGCGGCTCCACTCATTTCTGTGCACTGTTTCATGAGCTCTCAAAACAATGCGTGTAAGCCGTGGGTACCTCGCAGCTTGCTGTTATTAGCTAGTTAGCGAGCGAACACGCAGTGCGCAGAAATATAGAGCCGTGAATGATATCACAACATGTGTAAACCATATCTTGCAGCTTGCTATTATTAGGTAGTAAGCTAGCAAGCACACAGTGCACAGAAATAAACAGAGCGCCGTGAATAGTATCATTTCACTACTTAGCTGGCTAGATCACACTGAACAGCGAGTTGGCTGGCTATTGAACAGGCAGTGCAGAGAAACGATTTGGGTTCCGCAAATAATAATAATAATAATAATGATATGTAAAAACATGAATACTCGAAATGTTGGCCGATATATAGGTTTCAGTGACCGGGCTTGCCCGGCCAGCAAAAATCGGCACTAGTACATTGGACTTGTTTTGTCCATATTCTCGATATCTCTGCATCTTTCGGCCACAGAAACATTCCATGGCCATATGCATGCGTTGCACTGCATCCCCACACTGCACATCGCTTTCCGTTCACTCTCGGTGATTTTTGTTGGTCCATTCTTTAAGATATTCTCTGTCCAGGTAGAGTCGTGAACTACGGCTAACCACCTAGACACAATCCATCCACAACTATGACGTCATGTGGCTGAGCTGGCCCAGCGCAAATGTTCTCGATTGAGGCAAAGGGGGCGTTCCCTCAAGTGGATCATTTAGCAGATAAAATGTGGTTTTTTCAAACATTGCGTGAAGTACGCAATATTAAAACCATCACTAATTGTTCAAGATAGGTACTTCGTAGCATTTTATCACATAAAAAACAGAGCTGAATTTCATGTCCTAAGCTCTTTAAAGCAGACTTGTGACAAATTCGTTTTCGTCGATTCCAATTCCAATTCCTTTTAAAAAATATTCTTCAATTCCAATGCTTTTTGGTCAATTCCAATTCCAATTCCCCAATTCCTTTTCGCAATTGCATATGAAAACTCTAATGTATTAACTGCACTTTAGTAGGACTATGGAGTGGTGTAGTAAGTGAGAAAATGAAACAACAAACACTTTATGTCTTTTGTATTTTATTAATAAATACTAATGCTACATGAATATATACAATGTGACAACATCACAACATATACAAGACAGCACATCTTACTTTATCTAAATACTGCTTACATTCAATTCTGACACTGAACTGATATGCATCTCTTATTGCTACAGATGTATGAATATATATTATGGGTATCCAGATTGCATGTGCGAAACAAAACAAACTCAAATATGTATTTCTAGAAGGTATTGATACAAGTACAATGTCAAAATATTTTAAAAATATAAAATAAAATATTTTATTAAAATTGAACTATTATAATGAATAATTAATGATTCTTTAGAAAAAATATTCTTTTTCTCAAATTGCGAAAATCATATTGGTCTTATGACCAGCTATTGGATAATTGCAATTGTCCTGTAGACTGGTGTCACGTTTCTTCTTTTTTTTCTAAAAACAAAACAAAATCATTGTGGTCATATGGCTGGTGATTGGGTAATTGCAGTTGCCTTGTAGACTGGTGTCACATTGTTCAAGTATTGGGTACTTAACGATGTTGAAGCCATACTAATTTCATATGTGTTATTACACAAGATGAAGCCACATTTGAATGCTAATTGCTATTTAGGTGTGGTTCTTATTAAGAATCACATTTTGTTTGCCCTTGCGTGGTTTTGGTGTCATTGCTGTGATTTTTTTTTAAGAAGCTTCCCTCAGCTGAGTGGTGCCAGATTCGCCAGTTTAAAAAGACTGGAGCTGTAAAGTCCTTCAAAATTTCCCTGGATACATCATTACATACTCTTGGGTATTTTTGCTTCGGATATTGATACGTTTGACCATAAACATTGAATCGATAGATTTGTTCACTCTTAAACCTCAAAATGTCTAAAATGTCTAGTGTTATGACTCATTTCAACAAGCCAGTTCCAGTCGCTGGTAAAGTTAGGTAATCATGGAGCAGAGTGCAAGCATTGTGGGACTACTATTTCAGGTTCCATCAAGGCAACTTCCAACTTCAAGAGGCACCTCGAGGTAAGAAGTTTTATATTTTAAATTTTGGTAAGCATAATGAGGAACACAATCAACTTAAGTCTACATTTAACTCTATTGCTTAGTATAGACTTAACACACCTGAATATAGCCTCGCCATTTAAAGTCACTGAAAGTCTAATGAGTGCTGTCAATGGACAATGCCTGCTATCTTTGTCACGGCTATGAACATCAGAGCTATTAATAACATAGGCTGTATGCTGGAGGGAGGCTTTAGACCATTTAAAGGTAAGTACTATGGTAGTTTAATTGCCGACAGTAGCAAGAGGAGGGCTTGGTTAGACTGGTCAACTGTCTATTGATCAAGGTAAGAGTTTGGGTGATTATAAAAGAATGCAGGTGAGCCTAGCATCTGATGGGTAATGTGGGTCAAGGTTTTAGTCTAATTATAAAAGGTGAGTGTTGTGATAAGCAGCTGATGATAAGTATACGATTGCATGCTGTATGACTATAGACTTTAAGTGGGCAGGTATAATGTGAATGGCTGTTGGAATCATAGGGGCCAAGGGTTAGTCTATTTATATTAACGGTGAGTGCTATGATAGGTATGTTTGCTGTGGAGGTGAGCTTGATAGGGGGTGAGTTAGAAGGTGAGTTAAAGTGTTATGACTACCAGGATTGCTGCAATGAGGCGAATTATACTGATTGGTGGGTGCATTTTATTATCTGCATGCATCATTTTATTTTCAAATATGATTTATTCATGCAATGTTCATGCCTATATTTTCAGAGAAAGCATGCTGCCATCTACACTATCTTGAACACCCCCACTGCAGCCCCACTTCTCTTCAAGCCAGTGTCAGCTCCCACACCTCCACCCTCTCCTTCACCGACTCCATCTAACCTGCCAACAGCTGACACCTTCACAACCGGCTCTGACAAGTGGAAGTCTTCAGATCCTCATCAGAAGCAGCTTGAGAAAGCCATCGCTTCCATGATTGCTCACGACCTCCTCCCCTTGCGCTTCGTGAACAGTAAGAAATTCAGAGCCGTCATGCACCTAGCTGAGCCTCGCTTCTCTGTGCCAGAAAGAAAGAAACTCAGCTCTTTAGTGTTGTCTGCAGTCTGCTCTGATGTGGAGACCAAGCTAAAGCTCCAGATGCACCAGGCCCAGGATCTCTGCCTCACAGTGGACATCTGGTCTAGCCGCGACATGCGCTCTTTCTTAGGCATCACAGGTCACTTCATCCTTGACCACACCCTTCACAGCATCATGGTCTCCTGCTTGAGGTTCAAGGGCTCTCACTCTGCTAACAGGATCCTCACAGTCTACCAAGAAACTTTGGCTCACTTCGACATAGCGGAGAAGGTCACACACATCATCACTGACAATGCCAGCAATATAGTGAAGGCGTTCACCCTTCCAGGCATGGAGGACTTAGCCACTTCTGAGGATGAGGATGTAGAAGAAGAAGAAGAAGAAGAGGATGACCTCCAGGAGCAGCCACTGCCTGATGAGCTCAAGCACCTACAAGCCCAGCGCAGCCCCTGCTTTGCTCATACCCTCCAGCTTGTCGTCAAGGATGGACTAAAGGAAGCTGCAGCTGTTCAGAAGGTCATCAAGAAAGTTTCCAAGATTGTGTCACACTGCCGCAAGTCTACCAAGTCCTCAGAGCTTCTTGAAGGTCACACCAAGCTGCAGCTTGCTAACGCCACAAGGTGGAACAGCCAGGTCAGCATGGTCCAGTCTCTCCCCAAGCTTCCCGCAGCTACTCTTGACCAGATCAAGGCCAACGCTGAGATCAGCCTCTCTGCCTACGAGCTGCAGCTGTGCACCGAGCTGGTTGACATCCTACAGCCCTTTCAGCTCGCTACTGACTTTGTGCAAGGTGACAAGGTTGTCACTGCCAGCTTCGTCATCTCGTCCGTCAAAGGCCTGTATGCGGAGCTTGCTTCACTCAAGGAGAAGTACAGCGGCAAGTTAGTCACCACACTTCAAGCCTCACTTGAGAAGAGACTCGCCAAGTACGAGGAGATGGAACATTTTCAGCTAGCAACCATCCTTGACCCACGCTTCAAGTTGGACTGGTGCAGTGAGGAGGAGACCCAGCTCATGAAAGATCTGCTCACCCAGAAGTTCAACACTCTGTCTCCAGCTCCTGCTGCTCGCGATGAGAGTCAGCCACCTCCAGCCAAGCGCAGCAAGCTGTTCACCTTTATGACAGCCAGGGCAACTCCCAACCGGCCACCTCCAGCCACTGAAGTCAGCAAATACCTGAGCCAGCCCTGCATCTCAGAAGAGGACAAGCCCCTCGAGTACTGGAAGAAGAAGGACACTTTCCCCATTCTCTCCTCCCTTGCCTGCAAGTACCTGTGCATCCCGGCCTCCAGTGCTCCACTGCTCCAGTGGAAAGACTCTTCAGCATTGCAGGCAAGGTGTTCAGGCCCAAGAGGTGCAGAGTTAGTGATGAGCGCTTCCATAAGCTCATGATGGTTCGTTGCAACGAGCAATGAACAGGACTGTTTCTGAGAAAGACTGTGGGTGATAAGTGACTGGTGTACTTTTCTGTTTAGTGTGTTAATGATATGATGTGAAAATGCTAATAAAGTAATATTGTGATGTGTTTTTCAATATAGTGTGAAAAAGATCTAAAGTGATATTGTACTTGTATCAATACCTTCTAGAAATACATATTTGAGTTTGTTTTGTTTTGCACATGTAATGTGGATACCCGTAATATATATTCATACATCTGTAACAATAAGAGATGCATATCAGTTCAGAGTCAGAATTGAATGTAAGCAGTATTTAGATAAAGTAAGATGTGCTGTCTTGTATATGTTGTGATGTTGTCACATTGTATATATTCATTTAGCATTAGTATGTATTAATAAAATACAAAAGACAAAGTGTTTATTGTTTCATTTTCTCACTTACTACACCACTCCATAGTCCTACTAAAGTGCAGTTAATACATTAGAGTTTACATATGCAATTGCGAAAAGGAATTGGGGAATTGGAATTGGAATTGACCAAAAGGAATTGGAATTGAAGAATATTTTTTAAAAGGAATTGGAATTGGAATTGAAATTTTCGAGTTAAAAGGAATTGGTAAAGGAATTGGAATTGGAATTGAAGAATATTTTTAAAAAGGAATTGGAATAGGAATTGACGAAAAGGAATTTGTCACAAGTCTGCTTTAAAGCATCCAAATGTTTTTTCAGCACCCGGAAAAGACCAGCTTTCGAACAGTGGCGATAGTGACTAGCTTGCTGATAAGGCCACAGTTCACTCTCACTCTGATAACTGCCAGCTAGCCAGCTTAAGTGATAACGAACTCTGTAATGAATAGCTAGCACCCAGGTTACAGTTTGTTTCTACTGTAATAATCGCTAGCTAGATAGCTAGAGTGATAGCAAACTTTATGTTATAGCTAGCACCCCAGTGTCGTGAGCTAGCAATCATGTGACAGCAAAGTCAGATGACTGTCAGGTGGCTCTCCAGCAGGTAGAAGCAGCTCCTCTACATTTCGCAAGCTTGACTCCATGGGCTATCAGAATTTATGTCAAAGCTCCATTTTCCGGATATGACCTTATGAAAATCCAGGGTCCATCATCTCCCTGATCGAAGTCAGAGAGGGCTGATGCAGCCCGTTCCACGGATGATAAATCCATGAAATCCTTTTTGCCAATTATCAACATTAAAGCAATTTGGTTTGTATAATTTCCAATTCATCATGATAATGCGTTTGACGGACAAGAACGCCAATCCAATAATGTGGTGTGCAAGAACTAACTTTACATTTTCCACCCTTGTGCCCAAAAGGCTCACTAATGGACATTGTGATATATTCAGATCCAGACAAGTTCATTGTTGACAGACATAAACTCACCCTGTTCCAAAAACTGCACGGAAGGACATAGCCATAACAGATGGATGAGTGCCCCAACCTCTCCACAGCCATGCCAGCAAGTGTGAGAAAGACTGGTCCATTTTTTTTAGCATGCATGGTGTGATCTACGCCCGATATATAAGTACATCTGTATCATCTTGATCTTGTTATGGTTCTGTGTTTTGATGTCATGCCTTGTGTTCATTGTTAGGTCTTTCCTTTATTCTTTTTGTTTATTATACATTCCGGTTTTCTGTTTATGCCATTCCAGGTTTCATTGCACTTGTCACCCCTGTCTTGTGATCGGTTGGTTCAGTACGTCTCCCCAGTCTGTGTGCTTACCTGCTTCGGGTGATTTCAATGGTTTCTGGTGTTTCATATTATTACTTCAATTCTCGTTTACTTCCTTCGCCTTGCTTTCCTAGATTACTAATAATACTAACATTTATATTTTGTATCATAGTCTACTAGCTTAACCAATCCATGTATATATTACTAACTTACTAATGAACACTTGGGTTAATTTGTAAAGCTGCACCTCTACTAATTATTACTAATTCAATCTCAGCTATCGCCCTGTTCTAGTCTCCGCCTCTTGCTTTGCTTTCTCTGCCTCTCTCTGCGTTTCCGCGAGATCTCTCGCATGGGCTTAATTGCTATCCTGCACTCATTGTCTGTGCACTTAGAACTCCTTGACTGGAGCTGTTTATCTGTCAGAGGTTGTCTGCGTTGATCCTGTCCGTGTTTTGGCTTTTTCCAATTGTTGTGGTTTAGGACTTCCCCATGTTTGCTTACCTTTGTAATTAGTTCTTATCCAATTCACCTGTTCCCTGCATAGCATGTGACTTCCCTCTTGTCTATTTAAAGTCTTCACTGCAGTTCATTCCTTATCAGAACGTTGATCAGTATGCATTTGTGCAGAGCTCCTCGTATGCCTTTTGTCTATTGCTTCTTCACGACTGTTTCGCCCGACCTTGAGATTGCCTTGCCCTGCTATTCCTGTTTTGTCTTTTTGGATTTTGACCTGTTTTTGCACGACCACGATTTCTGTTCTGGATGCCCTGCGTATGACCTACCTTTCTGGATTTTGACTACGAGTTTTGGCTTACTGTCTATGTTCCGTTGCACATCTGCCTTACTGGTTTTGAACCCTGCCTGTCTAGTCGACTTCGCTTTTTGGATATTGTTTTTAGCTTGCCAATTCTTGTGTCTTCTGGTCCCGACCCTTTTTACAATAAAGGCTTACGATTTTTGGAATTCCTGCTCTAGCGAGTGGTTCCTGAATGCACCGTCACAAATCTTACACATTTAGAGGAAGTTTTTTTTTTTTTTTTGAACAGTCTCCCATCTGTCACGTCCATGCCTGGCAGCCCGGTGACCTCGCCCACATCTCCAGTCAAGTCGTCCTCACTTCCTCGTTCCAACTCCCCTGAGTTCTAATGGCATACACCTGTTTCTTCGCCTATTTAACCTCCCAGTTCTGTTCATTTGGTCACCGGGCATTTTCATTAGTACTTCTGTGTGCTTGGCTCGGTCTTAATTGCTCTTGCATATTATTACATCTCCTAGATCCAAAATCTGTAAAGCTATTATTTCCTCTGTACCTTGCAGGTTTTTGCATTTTGGCTGTGTGCCATTTGTGTTTTTGTATTTTGTGACTTTGTTCTGAGTTTGTTTGATACTTTGAGATTTTGATGTGTTACTTTGCCTTTTTCTAAGTGTTCATTGGCATCTCTGTATTAGTTATTCATTCTGATTCTGTTCTCCTGTATTGTTTTAAATGGCTTGGAATTACCTTGTTTCTTAATGATCTCCTGGTTCATGTACCTTTGTTACTTTAATTGTATTATTAAAAGTCCTGCTCTGTGCACTAACTTCTCATTCTCAAGTGTCCCCTGACACCATTGGGACAAGGTGGGCGTTACGCCTATGTCTCTCAGAAGAGGCAAGGGACAACATCTTATACAATGCAAAAACAATTTTTTTTTCCCCTGAGGAAATTTTTACCAGTTTTTCATTTAAATCATTATTCAGTCCTGCAGAGTTTTCTAAAATAAATTGGATCTCAATTGTAGGTATGGCAGAAATTCACCATCTCTTAAATCAAACTGAACTTTCAACTCATTAAGGGTATCATAGCCATGTCTTTCAAAATCTGCCCCAACTGGTTTATGCCTTGATATTGCCACTTATTATTAATCAGTGTTCTGCCACCGGCAACAGAGGGTTCTTCCAGATAGGGCATGATGGCAAGGATGAACCCTTCAATGCCGAACACTGGTAAAAGGATTTAACCACCTCGCAAGAAAACAAAATTAAATTATTATATTTGAGCTGATTTTTGGGTGAAACCATAATGCAGATAGAGAAACAGACCTGTTGTGTTCAGATAGGATCTTCTCCTCAACCCATTTCCAGGTACCAATTTCATTCTTGTATGAACAAGCCCATGACAAAGGAAACTGTATATTATAAGCCAAATGGTATGAATAAACATCCGAAATTCGTAATCCACAATTCCTCCTACACTGAAAAAAATAACTCATAAGATTTACTTAAAAAATATATTGTAAGTATTTGCACGCAAATGATTTAAGTAAAATTTAATGCTGCAATATCAAGTAACACTCACTTGCCAGTATCAAGTAAAATTTACTTAACATAAAACATAACAGTTGTGACGATATTAAGTAACATTTACTTAATTATATCCAAGTTTTAAGTTATATTTAAACAAATTAAGTAAAATCTACTTGTTTTTCATAGACAGGAACATCATTTTCCCCAAAATTTTAAGTAAATTTTATATATCTGTAGTATTTGCTGTTATGGGGTAATTTAGTAGATTTTAATTATTTTCTTGTGCTTGACATTTTAATTTACTTGCTTGCATTACGTTACATTACTCACTAAAATTACGTAATCATTGCCAGTTTTCTTTTGATAAATGTTACCAAATAAATTTACTCTATGCATTTAATATATATTTATCACATATCACAAGACTAAATTACAATGCAATTAACGTGTTTATTTTTCATGTTAAACAGTTCAACAAACAAGTACCGTCAAAGTAAATCCACTACTATTGTGGATTGAATTGCCCAATCTTTTATGGGGCAGCCATAAATTTAACATTGGCATGACTGACATAAACTGAACAGACAGACAGTATTACACAGTATACACTACATCCAATATACACTATTGTGGCAAAATATTAGGAACACTGTCGACACTGTCACTGTCAATAGCATTAGACTGTGCAGGTGTCCCAATACTTTTGTACATACAGTACAGATCTGGAATAGTGCTTTTCAAATATGCAGTGAAAAACTTGCAACCCTCTGAAACAGAGTTTCAACATTCTCAGATATTCAAGAACGTTTAACACACAAACATGCTCAAAACAACTTCTGGGGTCAGGATAGAAACAGTCTCTTAAGCTTGTATGTATGCTCCTATTTAAATGGAGAAAAAAAAAAAAGAATGTACAAGTACTGCATTAATAGTAAAAGTGCATTATATTGTAACAGTAACAGTAAATTAAAGATCTATCTTCAGCAAAAGGTACTGTATTTAAAGTTAGACTAAGTATATTTTTTTTTAAAGAAAAATATCTAAATTTGTATCATACTACTTAAAGGTTGGTATGACTGGTAAACAGCAAATACACAGTACTACACATTATACACCTCATCCAACATAGATCTGGTAACATAGTCACTTCTCAGATATGCAATTAAAATCTTTCAAACCTACACTCTGAAACAGTGCAATTTCAACATTTCAACCAGTCCTCTAGACTAGTGCACTTTTAAAACATTAATGAAATAAAATCAACAGAATCGATTAAAAATGACCAGCTTAAGGTGTCTAACCATTATGGATGAAGAATAAAATCTTTACTGTAACAGATACCTTATTTGACAAAAAATGAGAAAACATTTATGACAGGCAACTTCCCACTAGTAAACCAAGATTAACTGGAACTCAGTGCTGATTCTTGGCATTTTTGGTCCATGCATGATGCTACATCCTCAACAAGGGTCCATGCATGATGCCACATTTTTCTCCTCTAGGATGACAAAGTCATGACATGCATTTAGGAAAGCAACTTCAACTTCAAGGTGTTTACTTTTGGGGACAGTTTAAATCCATCCAGCTCCAGCAAGAGTTTTTGGAAGACCTCAAAAGTGTAGCGCAAAGTGGGAGAGTATGCCAAGTTAAGGGCATAAATCAGTCCCATGAGCAGTGAGCAAGCTTTCGCAGTACTGTTGCACCCTGGCAAAATCTCATGGCCTTCGACAAGGATGGAGACATCGACTGGATCCTTATCAGCACCATGGACGACGAGTATCTTGAGGATGTAGTTACTGACATCACTCCGACTGTCCTCCTGCATACAACGTACAACAAAAAAGAAGAAAGTTATTGAGAAACAAATACTAGAATTCATGAATCATTCAAAGTGACTTCATTATCAGGGAAGAATGAACACAAGAATATGTCTGTTCCTTTGTCTGCTTTCCTCTCAACATTAAATTAACCCGTTTCATTAAATTAATTTTTTTAAATGATTAAAATCATGCTATACCAAGCAGTCTTCAAAAAGTTCCTCATCCTTCTCGCCAAGGTACAGTATAAGGCTGCGGATAACGGTTTCACGTCTCATCTCAATGCTCTGTTTCTGTGAACAGATTAAGAACATGAACATAACCATTATACATACACAGTGAACTGCCAAGTGAAAACACAAGTGCATATGTTTGCTATTGTGTTTCAAGTGCATGGACCCAGAACGTGCAGGGGCACTGAATCTACCAAGTCTACTGTGACGAAAAAAGTTGCTAACCCTAATCAGTGCAGACTGGTGAAAATTTAGACAATTTATTATGAGTTTCGATACTAAACGGACACATTTGGTATCGAAAGTATCGGTCCGCACATCACGAAGTTGCTGTGTGATTCACACCGCATGCCATGCTAGGCTACCAGCCGTGCTAACTAGCTTCTGGTCAAAAAAAAAAAAAGAAAGGAAAGGAAACTGCCAGTGAAGTCTCTTTGTATTCGCAAGCTGGAGCTCTCAAAGACCTCTGGCGCTTCTGTCAATAAACGTGTGTTTTAAAAGCCTATTCTGGGGCGTTTCTCTCAAACATTCATCAGTATCTCCCCCTCATTCTCAATGCACAGCATTAATTCACTAAGGCAACGTTAATTAAGTGTCGCCGCCAAGTTTTCACTCTTGTTTTACAGAGAATCATGTTCTACTATGTTGACGTCACTTGATAAACGTTATACCGTTACGTTAGTGCTTTATTTAACATCCAAACTTTAGTTATTTTTATCGGGAAAAACTGCAGCCCTCCCACTTAGGTACAGACCAGCCCGGACTAATGTGGCATTATGCTAACTTTAAATTAACTTGTGAACAGTAACATATCTTGCGCCAAACTATCAAAATACATGCGGACCTATATATTATCACAAATTTAAAACAGAACGGTAATAACTTACCTGTGGTTGTAGGCCTTCGTGCTACACCTTGCTCTGTGATCCTGTAACGTCCATGGGCAGAGCCAGTCCGGTTGCGCAACTGCGCATGCGTCGTACATGCTTTTCAAAAAACTACACTTTCAGAGTAAAGTTTATGCAGTATTTCTAGGTTTATGTGCATACAAATATTAAACATTTAAATATTATGAGGAAAACAAAAGTAAAACTTACTCTTCCCCCATAGTTCATGTATTACGTTAATACAATGTTTCATTTTACCTAAAAAACTCTAGTTCTGATTGAATCTTAAAAAACTTGGTAGAAGTTATGACAGTTACTCTTATAGAATTTACTACACCAAAAAGTCACTTTTTTCAGTGTAGGTCTCATCAATCTTTTATATCTAATTGTGCGCTTGCGAAGCAGCACGCTCTATTCTCGTATTTCTATATTACGCAACTTCTGTTTCTTCTTCTTCCACCTATATTTGGCCCATCAACTCCTCCTACACCGTTTAAGCCATTGATTACCGGTCAAACTTAAAAAAATTCAGCTTGTTCTCATTTTTTATCTCTCCATAAAAAACTTGAGAGTAGTTTGTTCATTTCTTTAAACCAGTAATGGGGGAATTTAAGTGGTATCATTGAAATAAAGAATGAGATTCTGAGGAGGATATTCATTTTGATCACTTCTGCTCAGCCCCATGATGAGATGGGGAGAAATGTCCTTCTCTTGATGTCCTCTCTGCTTGTTTGAAGGAACTGAGGTCCATTTGCTTCAAAGATCTTATCAATAGGAGTCTAGATGTTTATCCCAAGGTATTTTCATACTGTGTGATTTTCACTGAAAGGGAGCGGTGCCAAGATGTGAAGAATGGGAAAGGTGGTTTAGAGGGCCAGCTTTGCTCTTATTATAATGAACCTTAGAACCTGAAAAACTATTAAATGCATCAATCAACTTCATCACCCGAGGGATTGATTGACATGGTTGTTTTAATGTTAATTGTATATTGTCCTAGTAAAGCTTAGCTTTAAAATCCTGCCCATCGATGTGGATACCAGTAATGTTCTTATCTGCTCGTATTGCACATGCCAAAGGCTCGAGTGTAAGAATGAAGAGGGACAGTGGTCTCAGTAGGTTGAAAGGGTCAGAGACAATACCATTGGTCTTGATTGATGCAGTTGGTTGGTTATGAAGTGCCTTCACTCACTGAATAATAACAGGTCCAAAACTAAATTAAGGGAGAACATAAAACAAATAATGCTGCTCAATTCTATCAAAGGCTTTCTCAGCATTCAGCGAAATGGCTATCGCTGGATGCTGTAGAGAGCCTGCCCCTGACATAATATGAAAGAGTCTCCTCATGTCCCGACCTTCTGGTGGAGGTAAGCAGATTTTCAGCTAAAATATCCTGATACTTGGTGGAATTCATTATTCCATTAATCTTAAACAGTGCCCCTGGACCTCTTGAATTAAAACAGCCCAAAACGTGACTGACCCGCCATAATATTTCACTGTGGGTATGAGGTGCTTCTCCTAGTATGCATCTGAATCGACGCCAAACATGCCGATTCTGTATCTGACCAAAATGTGCAATTTTGGCCTCATCTGACTAAAGCACCTTGTTCCAGTCATTATTTATATAATGTTTGGCAAACTCCAAGTGCTTGTTTCCGTGTCTCCTAGTCAGAAAAGGCCTTCTTCTGACAGCTCTTCCAAAGAGCCTGTAGTTGCAGAGGTGGTGCTTGATGGTGCTTCTTGAAACCTGGTGACCCTGAGATTTCACCAAGGTCTGTACAGTAATTCCTTCACAGTGATTCTTGGGGATTTTGCTGCTTCTCTCACCATCCTCCTCAGTATGCTGGGGGACAAAATGCAGTTGTGTCCTCTGCCCTTTTGGTGTTCAACAGTTCCATATCTGAACATCCTAACAGTGCTCAGTGGCATATTCATTCTTTTGTGAATCTTCTTGTAGCCATTACCAGATTTATGAAGTTCAATGTGTAATGGTTTGAGGCCCGCCAGGTGCCAAGCGGCTGTCCGGCCTGCTCTAGGACCGTGAAGTGGAGTGAAGACCCATAGGCCAGGCTAGAGGTGACTTAGGGGTGGCTCTGCATTCTGTAATGGTTGAGGCCTGCCAGACGCCGAAAAATCACTGACTGATGCCATGATTAGTATCGAAGGATACAACGTTTTTAGAGCAGACCACGCCAGAAAAAGAGGAGGGATAGCAATTTATATTAAATCCAAAATGCACTGCATCTGCGTTCGTTCTATCAGTGAACCAAATCGCTTTGAACTTTTGGCAATTAAAGTATCCCTCCCAAATGGCGCAAATATTATTGTGGACGGATGCTATCGTCCGCCATCAGCTTCAAGTGAAGCGGCCACTTCACTCACGCATCATCTCCAAAATTGGACTAACGCAGAAATGGTTTTACTCGGAGATTTAAACTGGGACTGGCTCTCGTCTGCCTGTAACCAATTCAAGGACTTCTGTGAGTCGAATTGTTTGATACAGTTGGTAAACTCGCCAACCCGGCTAAACCAAAAAGATCCGCAAAAATCGTCATTACTTGATATTATTTTAACAAACGTACCTCACAAATTCACTGCGGTCGGAACTTTTTGTAACAATTTTAGCGATCATTTTGCAATTGTCTGAGTGAGAAACTGTAAGATCGCGAAGACTGAACCGTGGTTTATTTATAAATGACTGTTTCGACATTATAATGAACAAGCTTTCTTGCATGATCTTCATAACAGTGACATTGGTATTGTCTCGCAAATGCCTGATGTTGATCTAGCTTGGGAGTATTTTTGTCATGGTTCTGGATGTTTGTGCGTGTGTCTTGGACTTTGTGGTTCTTGTCCCAGGACGATATCGTTTCCTGGGCTATCGAATTCTTTACCCAGCTGCTGGTTGAGCTGGGGCGGCGCTTCCCCAGAATCTATATAAGCAGGAAGTCCGGCACACCTCCTTCGCTAGAGTGTCTGTGTTTAGCTACGCACTATAGCTGAAGAAATCTTTAGTCAGGTTTTCAAAAGACTTCGTATTCTCTAATTTTTGGAGTTTCTTCTCCCTTTTTCTTTCTCGCGTTGCCTCCGGTGTTCGGACTATTAGACGTCCTTTGGAGGCGCAAGTTCTTGCGTTTGGTTTGTGTTGTTCTCTGTGTTTGTACTGTTTATTCGCTGCTCACGTTCTCTCTTTTCACTGCACCTGGCCTCCTACACTACCGGCCATTACAATTTTAAATCTGTTTTCTTGGCTGTCTGTGAGAAACATGCCCCTTTTGGAAGATATTGGATTGGTGGTAAAAAATTACCCTTGGTTTACAGAATCTATCTCTACTTTATTAGACAAAGAAATGCCACCTGGGCAAAAGCAAAGAAGACTAATAATCCCTCTGATTGGTCTATGTACAGAACGCTAAGAAGTAAATGCACAAAATTAATCAAAAAATTCTAAATGTGATTCCCGTCTTTCAATGATTAATGAAAATCTGAATAACCCTGCCAATTTCTGGAAGTTGGTCCAAAACTTCTCTGGTTTTATTGCATAAACCAGCCTCCCTAATGTTTTAAAAGTCAAGCAAAGTTTAATTCAGGGTACAACCAATATTATAGACTCTTTCAACAGTCATTTTATCTCAGTTGGTTCATCCTTCGACCCCAGTAATACGGAGGTTCCTAATGCTAAAGAAAACTTTGAGTCTGCCCCTTGTCGCCCTGCTCGGCAGTTCACTTTTGCTCCTATCTTGGTCTCACAAGTTCATAAAGCTCTAATGAGTCTAGATTGTAAGAAATCCTCTGGCCCTAATAAGATAGAGCCTTCTTTTCTTATAATCGCTGCAGATGTTATTGCAGAGCTAATTGCATCAATTTTTAATTTAAGCTTATCCTCCAATATCATACCGAATACCTGGAAGTCAGCTATGGTTTTCCCTTTATTAAAGGGTGGAGACCCCTCTGATTTGAATAATCACTGACCCATTTCCAGGCTGTCTGTTATAGCCAAGGTCTTTGAATCTTTGGTGAATGACCAATTGAAACAATTTTTATCTGATGATACACCGAACAAAAATATAAACCCACAAACCAAAAATGCTGAGTTAAATTGAGCTATAATGAAATATGCCCACAAATAGTGTTTATTGATGTACTGAATGATTTGTTTTGCTCAATTCTGGTGACCCACTTCTCATTGACCACTCCCTGTGAGATTAATCACTCATTGAGTTATTCCGCCTCTGAGCTGCATAGAGCATAACATTGAGTTGGTCAGTCAGCGTGACCAATACACAGGCACTCCTTGCACCAGGGTCAATAAAAGGTCACTGCAAAATGTGCACTTTTGTCACAAGTCATGAGGGAGCATGCCATTGGCATGCTGAACGCTGGGATATCTGTGATAGCGGTGTCAACGCACTTGAATGTGCGTCATTCCACCATCAGCCGGTTGAGAAGTCGCTTCAGAGAGTCTGACAGCACTGTGAATCGTCCACATGCCCCACGCCCACACAGGATCGGCACATGCGGCTCCAGCACCTCGGTGATCGGCTCCGACCAGCCACCAGGATAGCTGACGAGACCGTCGGACTGCACAACAGGCGGATATCAGCTCAGATTGTCTAAAACTGCCTGAGGGAGGCAGACCTCCGAGCCCACCGAGGTTTCGACCTGACCGCTGTCCGTCATTGGTACACACTTGACTGGGCCAACCGTAACCCTCGCTGGACGCTTGCACGGTGAAGGACGGTGTTATTCAGTGATGAATCGCGATTCCAACTGTACCGCGCTGATGGCAGACAACGCGTATGGCGACGTGTGGGTGAGCGTTACGCTGATGCCAGCTCCGAGTTGCACTGCAGGAGGAATGGGATAACATTCCACAGGCCACTATTGACAACCTCGTGAACTCCACTCTGCCCGCTGACCCCTGTTGGGTTCAGGCTGTGATAACTCATGAATTGTGTCCATTAAATTGTTTGTCATGTTTCTGTTGCTTGAATATTAGGGCAAGAATAAAAGAATAATTGTTTCGTTGAAATATTTCCCGATTGATAAAAAAATAATTTGAAAAAAATCACTTTGTGCGTTTATATTTTTGTTCAGTGTAATATTCTGAGTGAAAGTCAGTCAGGTTTTAGATCAAGCCATAGTACTATAACAGCACCTATGCTAGTCACTAATGATATATCAGAGCCTTGGACAATAAACAGCACTGTGCAGCCCTATTTGTTGATTTGTCCAAAGCGTTTGATTCTGTAGATCACCAACTGCTATTACAGAGACTTGCCTGTATAGGCCTTAGTGACACACTGCAAAAAATGAAAGATGAATATACTAGTTGAGATGAATTTACTTATTTTCAGACTTTAAAAACTTATTCCTATCACAATTTTTCTTAGTAAGACAAAAAATTTGTCCTGATTTGAGGTAACTTTGACTAGCTTGCCTACGGAATAAGATATTTTCACTTGTGTAGCAAATAGTAACTTAAAATTTTCACTTGTCAAGCAAATAGTAACTTAAAATAAGGTACGGCAGCTTCAGGCTGAAAACGAACAATTGAAATCCCAAGTCCAGATGCAAGGTGCTTACCCCGGAGCTTCTACATCCAGTGCATCTACTGCTGCTGGGACGGAGGTACCTGAGCGGACTCATACCCGTTATGTACATGTTCCGAGGGAGCGTCGATGTCCCAAGTTCACTGGCAAATTGTCTGTTTACTTTATTACAGTGGAGAAATGGGTGGAGGAAGCACGTAGGTGCTTGGAGGTTCGATATATGACATTGGCAGAGCAAATTCTGTTCTTGTATGACCATTTGGATGGGGGGGGCGAGGGCAGAACTTGAATTTCAAGCTCCTAATAACAGAAATACTCTTGAAAAGATTTTTGCAATTCTGATTGAAAATTACAGTTGCTCACAGTCTTATGTTGCTGCGCAGTTGCAATTTTTCCAGCTTTATCAGAAAGATGGAGAATCTCTGCGTGAGTTTTCTCATGCTTTAAAGTCCTTAATGGATGTGGCAATATGTAAAACACCTGTGGGTATTCCACATTCTGATCAGGTTTTGCGTGATCAATTTATTGAGCATGTACTTGATGATATGCTCCGGAGGGAGCTGAAGCAGCGAGTTAATGTGGACCCCACTATGTCATTTGTGACCCTTCATAGTTTCGCAATAAAGAGGGTGCTTGGTCCGAGGTGAGCAGTTCGGTGGATGTTAACGCCATAGCTGTAACTCCTAGTCATGAGTTGGTTGAATTGAAAGAAAGATTGCGGAAGCAACAAGCACAGCTGGATGCTATTTTAAAACATCTGGGTGCCTCATGTCTGCTTGCTGCTCAAAAAGGGGGAGAGGGGAATTCGAAACCTTACCGATTTCAGGCTGATGGTAGACCAATTTGTCTCCGTTGTAATCAGGCCGGTCATATTGCACGGTTTTGTTGGGTGGAGCTTGGGGTAGATCGAGGGGAATGTAAGGGGCTGGGACTGCCCATCACTACACAGAGTTAATCTGCTGAGGCGGAAGTGAGTTCTAGTAAGCCGTCGGGAAACGAGAGTCCTCTGGTGTAGGGAGCCAGGGACCAGAAGGGGGATGTTCAGGCTCACGTAACCATAGACAGGAGTGTCCTTTACAGCTTATAGGTGATTGTCCGGTGGTTAGAGTTGTTATGAAGGATGTTGTAGTTCCCTGCTGATTAGATACGAGGTCTATGGTGTCGACCGTCACAGAAGACTTCTTTGAGCAACATTTTCAAGCAAAGGCTTTTTGTAAATTTACAGCAGTGTAATTGGTTGAAGCTAAGGGCAGCGAATGGTCTGGAGATTCCCTATACTGGTTTTTTGGAGCTGGACATAGAAGTGTTGGGGACAATTCTCCCAAAGATGGGAATTCTGGTTGTAAAAAGCCCTTGTGATGCTTTTACAAAACAACAAAAAGCATGTAGTGCCTTGATTGCTGGGAATACATGTAATCCGTAGTTGTTACGGTGAACTGCTCAGTCAGTTAGGTTCAGCCATCTTTCAGTCTCCCATTATGCAAACTGCTGGTACTGGTAGGAAACAGGCTTTTGGCTGAGTATCAGAGCATTGAAAATATTTCTGAGAAGGGATATTTGGGGTGGGTTAAACTCCAGGGCCCATCAGAATGTATTCCTGTGGGTTCCCTGAGGTTCATTTTTGCAGTGTGCCCTAGCTTTTCAGACATCTCTTTCCCGTCGGTGCTGTTGGAACCTTTGTTGGAAAGCTGCCATCCTACTGGATTATTGGTTTCTCGAGCTCTATTGTCAGTTAAGAAAAGCATTGTGGAAGTGCCTATTGTCAATGTAAGTGCTCAGGATGTGTGGCTCCCATCATGTACCCCTATAGGTGAATTGCATGCAGTGCACGTTCCATCTTCTGGACATTGTGACAGCATTGAGGAGGAATGCAGATGGGGTCAAGTAGCAGAGGTGCAGTCAATTAAGGCAAGTAGCATTCCCCCGTTAGATTTTTCCAATGTTGTGTGGTCTCACTTGTCGCCAGAACCCATACAGCAGGGTCAGGCCCTGTTGATGAAGAATAACCGGGTGTTCAGTTAGAGAGATGGGGATTTAGGTTCCACCACATTGGTGCAACATGAGATTCCAGTACTGGATGACATCCCAGTTCGTCAGCGCTATAGGCGCTTACTCCCCTCTCAGTACGAACAGGTAAAGACTCACATCCAGGGATTGTTGGACCAGGGCGTCATTAGACCCAGTTTTAGCCCCTGCTCCTCTCCAATTGTGGTGGTGCTAAAGAAAGGTGGTGATATGAGGCTGTGTGTTGATTACTGGCTTTTAAATGCTAAAACTCGGAAGGATGCTTATCCTCTACCGTGCATCGAAGAGTCTTTGGATGCCCTTACTGGTGCTAAGTGGTTCTCGGCGTTAGATTTCGCCAGCGGATACAACCAGGTCCCTGTGGCTGAAACCGATAAGGCTAAGACTGCTTTTTTTGCTCCTTTTGGGTTACTTGAGTTCAATAGGATGCCATTTGGCCTTTGTAATGCACCGAGTACATTTCAGAGACTGATGGAGCGCATCTTTGGAGATCAGAGTTTTCAGTCTTTATTGTTGTATCTTGATGACATTGTTATTTCCTCTTCCTCTTTTAATGATCACTTACAGTGTCTTGAGTTGGTTTTGACTCGTCTGCAGGAACATCATCTAAAATTGAAGTTAACCAAGTGTCATTTCTTACAGCAAGAAGTTAAATATCTGGGGCATGCGATTTCCGCTGAGGGTGTGGCCACGGACCCAGACAAGATAAGTGCAGTTTCTCAGTGGAGGCGACCTACTACTGTCCGGGAGCTTAGGTCATTTTTGGGTTTTGCGTCACATTACCGCTGGTTTGTTGAAGGGTTTGCTAGATTTGCAGCCCCCTTACATCGCTTTGTCGTGGAATTGGAGGGGAGTCTGCGCAAGCCAAAGGTTTGTGGCAGTGGCACTATTGGGGATTGGTGAAGAGTGTGAGCAGAGTTTTCGTGCCCTTAAGGAACATTTAATTGGGGCTCCATTTCTTGGGTATGCGGACTTTTCCAAGCCTTTTGTTGTGGAGATTGACACAAGTCATGCTGAACTTGGGTTCTCTCTCAGGTGAAAGAAGTCCTTAGGCCACTGGAGAGGAACATGTCAAATTATAGTTCACGTAAATTGGAGCTTTTAGCCCTAAAATGGGCTGTAACTAATAAATTTAAAGGTGGCATAGAATCAAAAACCGTTTTTACCTTGTCTATGTTGAATAACGGTAGTCTACCCGCATTCAAGAACATACAAAAAGTACTAGACATTCTGAATATCTCCGTTTCATAGAAATTCCTCTTTTAAAAATGACCGCCAGAAAATGGGCCAATCTGAACAACGCATACATATGATGTCAAATGTATCTCACTGCCCCCCCCGCTCTCATTCCGTTTCCTCCCCTTCAAAATAATTTGCATACACCCGCTCTCCCTCTCCCTACAGAAACGAAATTGCAGCAGTGTTTGTGAAGTTCAAGGCAAAATGACGAGTCGGGTACCAAGGTGTGCTCTTCCAGGCCATGGAAGCAGTGTGCAAACGTTCCATAACCTTCCAACCGAAAGAAATGCACGAGATGCGTGGCTGCTGCTCATTTTTATTTGGATTCCCACTATATTCAAACACAGACTGTTACTTTGCTCAGCCCGTTTCACCTCTGACAGTTTTACTAACCCGGCACAATTTCAAGCCGGCTTCTAGCAGCGTTTGGTGCTACATAGCGGAGCAGTTCCGACTTTGCGTCTACCTCAACAACCAGTACAAACTATAAGTATCACGTTGTTGTTAGATTGTTTTTAAAACGTTAAAAATAGAATATATTCGTTTTGCTTGTCTAGCCAATGTCGTATGATGTGATTATCACGAAACAACAGCTTTGAAACGAGATCTGAAATAAATCTGTGAAGATTATTGTTGCCAATATTCCTGCCATGCTCACATTAAGACGATGGGAGTTCGGCATCTGCGCCTTTAGTTTGTGAAGATGTTTCGCCTGGTGCGTCAACACCAAAACATGAAAGTAGCAGAGATGCCAAGTCTCACGCATTCGGCAGGGGTCTAGCACATTTTTTAGGATTGTTCAACGTAGTCCGCAATTATTCAACGAATGCTTATTAATGAGATTCTTACGCGGAATTGAAATCCTTGTGCCTTGAAGTTTCAGTTTCACTTGCGCAAGTAACATGGAAAGCGATTATGACTTGCTTCGCTTTAGGCAGCAAAGCCAGCCAATCAGCGTCAAGTGCATGCATTTCATAATGAGGTTGCCAGTTAAGCCCAAAAGGTCGCCAAATAGGTGCAAAACAACGCGTTCAAAATCCCCCACCCTAACATAGCTTTTTGAGAGAGGTTTTTAGGAAGCTTCTGAGGCATTACAGACCCAACCAAAATTTAGTTGTGTATATGTCACATCACAGAACAAGGATAAATACCCCGTTCAACCATTCTAGGTCACCTTTAAGGAGTATCTGTTGGGAGCGAAATTCACGGTGTTTACCGATAACAACCCCCATAGTTATCTGCAAACAGCAAAATTGTCAGCAGTTGAAGAATGTTGGGTTTCAGAATTGGTATTGTTTGATTTTGAAGTTAAATACCGGCCGGGGTCAGCTATAGGAACGCGGATGCGTTGTCTCAGCAGCATGCCCCCGAGCACATCTCTGCTGTGGCGTCTGGAGTGGCTGTGCCCTTGGAGGTCCAGTTGCATGGTCCTGTGAGTAGGGGTATTGAGTCTCTGGTGTCAGGCTTGGCACTAAATGTGCTCCCAATGCGTCACAAGGCGGACTTGTGAGCATTACAGAAGGCAGACCTTGTGATTGGTCCATTTTTGCATTTCTAGGAGTGTGTGAGGTTGCCCTCCGAACAGGAGTTGGCAGCTGAGACGGTTGGGTTTCGAAAATTGGTGCAGCAGTGGCCTGGAATTTGTTTGAAGGAGGGTGTGCTCTATCGCCAAATTTGACAGCCTGGGGAGAACAGAGACGTCCTCCAAGTTCTTTTGCCACGGTGTTTACAAGCTGAGGTGCTGCAGACCCTTCATGAGGGTGTTGAGTGGACGAGGAGTTTGGTGAGAGAAAGGTGCTTTTGGCCGTATATGGGACGAGATATTGAAAAGTATTGTCATGAATGTAAGCGTTGTACCATTGCTAAGGTCATTCAGTCCAAACCTAGAACTTATTTGGGAACTATAGTGGCTTCTAGACCCTTGTAGGTTTTGGCCATAGATTTCACGGTATTGGAAAAGGCTAGTGACGGGCGGGAAAATGTTTTGGTGGTTACGGACGTTTTTTTCGAAATTTACTCAAGCGTATCCTACTAAAGATCAAAAGGCTAGTACTGTGGCTCAGATATTGACTGAGAAGTGGTTTTATATCTATGGGGTTCCAAAACAGATTCATACAGACTAAGGCAGGAACTTCGAGGGAGATTTGTTGAAGCGTTTGTGCCAATTATATGGTGTAGAGAAAAGTCGTACGACTCCATATCATCCAGAGGGTAATGGTCAAGCTGAAAGGTTTAATTGAACTTTGCATGACCTACTTCGTACTTTGCCCCCGGAGAAAAAGAAAAAGTGGCCTCTGTAACTTCCGCAAGTGTTGTTTGCCTATAATACAACAGAACATGCCTCAACAGGCCATTATCCTCATGAATTGATGTTTGGGCAAAAAGCCCGCTTACCAGTCGATTTTCTTTTAGGAGCCACAGATGAGGAGTCCAGTCCTAGGTCTATCCAGGACTGGATTGAGGAACACGAGGAGAAATTGATTTTTGCTTATTGTCATGCTCGGGATCAGGTGGCAAATGCGGCGGAGCGCAGAGGGGTCAACACCCCCCCATAGTAACCTAAGCCCCGGTACTCTAGTTTATAAAAGAAACCATCCTTTGGGATGCCGAAAAATTCAGGATATTTGGGACCCAACTGTGTATCAGGTTGTGCAGTGTTTAGATAATGAGGGTACAGTGTACAAAATTCGCCCTCATGTAGGAGACGGATTGGAAAGGAATATCCACAGGAATGAATTGAGGGTGCTTCCTGTTGATATGGTTTGTAGTGTCCCACAACAAATGGTACCGTGTGACGTCGGTATGGAATCTCCTAAACAACCGTGTAGGATGTGGCGAGGTGGTCAGGAAAATGACGAAAGTGATGGGGAAGATTTGGTAATACTTGTAGAACGCTTACCTGCTCCTTTAGAGAATCAGACTTTTGCTCATGAAAACTCCCAAAATTCCCCTTGTGCCCCTGATTTGTCATGTCAGGAAGCGACTCCGAGACTGGTAGATTGTGTGCCTAACTCGACTGTACAAAATCCTCCTTTAGGAACTCAAGCAGTGCTTAGGAGGTCGACGAGAAGCACTGCTGGGCAGCATACTAACCCTTTTAATTTACCGCAGCCTGTAAGTGCCGCCATAAGACAAGGGAGTAGTAGGCCTAGGGAAGTTGTTGTACCTTATCATATGCTTCAAGCAGTCTTTAGGCCTTGGGAGTGAGGTCATGGATTATGACTGAAGTTGACACCGGGACGAGAGGAAAAAGAAGGCGTCAGCTTAATGGTGACCTGATGGCATTTTTATGAGTGGATTGGGAGAGCAACAGCTCGCGTTCGTGATAGTGCCCTAATAGGCGCATGTGGCTTTTAAGTTTCGGTAGGTTTTCATTCATTTTTGAAATGTAATTGAACAATACTGTGACTTGCTGGCATTGATTGTAAAACGCTGGTTGACGGAATCCGGGGATATTTCGTTAATTGTGTATTTCCCACTCTACAGAGTTTTACTGTGAGCAGTCTGCCAGAGCCACGAGTATGCTGCTGAACAGGTGAATGCACTGTAAACGCCACGAGCATTTGGAAGCATCTTATTTAAAAGCAATAGTGCTGGTAATTTGCAATATTATCCTTGCTTGGTTGGGTCGCCTGAATGTGTTATTTGTATTTTTATCTTGCATGCGTGTGGATTGCAGTAGTGGAAGAGGCAACTGCAGGTATAAACTCGACAAAATGGGTACACGTGTTGGAAGTGCAATTACAATTAATTAGTTCTGCATGTGAGGTATTGGTACTTCGTTTCATTCTGTGAAGTATCTAATGTTTATGGTGCTTTTTCCTGCAGGTTGCTAATTAGCTTGCCACTGTTTTTCCCAGGGTTGTTCCCAGTGTTCGTTTTCCCACTGTTTTCTTACTGTTCACGATTTTCCCATAGCTTTTTTCCATTGCTTTCCCCATTGTCTGTATTGCTGATTTGGAAGAAACGCCGCATTGTTGCAACATGCTGGGCCTATGGTGAAGTTTGGATACATGTGCTAGGCCTTTACTGATGTAGTTTCTTTAAATTGCCTTATTGGAGGAGTGGTTTAGTAGAACTGGTGCTTCTCCTATTGGGCCGTGCAGTGGTGAACTCAATCATTAGTCTCTTTAAAGTGCTTTAATGGGTGTATCGGCCTATTGATTCTGAGGCATCGTTACTTTGGGCCTGTATTAGTTCTTCCAATTGTTGTGATCAACACGATTACGATCGGCTGGCAAGTAGGCTGTGGGGTTGCTGGCCTTTGTGTTAGTCTCTTCAAATTGCCCAGATTGGCAGAGTGGCGCATTGCTGCCTCGATGGTATTATACCGGTCGTGGGCTTATGCATTAGTTTCTTTTAATTAGAACACTGGTGCGGCTGATGGTTGGGACCTTACATATTGTGCTGTTATCATTATTAGCTGCGTTGTAATAACTCCGACTCGCAGACTGGGTGCGGCGTGAGTGAGTAGCTTGTGTTTCACGTAATACATTAGTTGTGATTTTGTATGGATTTTTGGGTGTCTACACCAAAGGTCGCATTAACCGAATATTTTCCGTCATTGGCTGATTTTTTTTTAACAATGATGGAACATTTTGAAGGCTGTCCGTCATTTTGACAGAATGTAATTCACACCCCCGTCCAATTGGTGGTGGGTGTCATATTGTCTCGAGCATCGTCTTTGATCTGTATGACAGAGATGCCAAGTCTCACGCATTCGGAGTAAGTCTCACGCATTTTTTAGGCTTATTCACCGTAGTCCGCAATTATTCAATGAACCCTTATTAATGAGATTCTCACGCGGATTTAAAATCCTTGTGCATTGAAGTTTCAGTTTCACTTGCGTGAAGGTGGACCTCACCATGGAAAGCGATTATGACTCTGGACTTATCGTGCTTCTCTTTACTCAGGGATTGGAAACAATGCCTGTGTTTCATGATCATTTAAATTGTTTAAATGAAATAAGACCAATTGAAACGTCTTTATGCAATTCTATTGCTTTCAATCCCTCAGAAAAAGACAAGCGTGAGAATTCCCGAGTCATAATCAATTTCTGTGTCACTAGTGGGAAAATCCACCGTAATGCACGTGAAACTGATTAACTTAATGCACAATGATTTAAATTCCACGAGTGAATTTCTTCAGTTCGCATTGATTGAATAATTGCTGACTATGGCACAGGAATGTGAATGCCGCTAAGAGGGAAGAGACACAAGCCGAATGCGTAAGAGACTTGGCATCTCTGGTATGATCCTGTATTCCTCATATTTTTGTAATATGATCATTTGCTCTTCATTTGCAAAATATGCTGCTCTGCTGCCAGTAGACGATTGGTCATATGCTGCAAACGCTGTCTCTGTTATGTGAACACGCAGATATCTAGGTGGGGAAAGCCCCGGTTGACATAACGAGTTGATAGGCAGCTTTGTAGGACCGCTTAGCGAGACTGCGATTGTTAGACTTAGTGAAGCCCAGCAATAACTGAAAGCATTGTTCATTTGCACACTGTTACTGTGTGGGGGGAGCAAAAATTTGTGATGTTTTATAAAGTTCATACAGGAGTAAGTTCTAAAATCCACGCAGTGCTGTATTTAACACACTGCGCGATGTGTGTCTACATGAATCACTGTCGGCATCAGCTAATGCGTAATCTATGAATGATTCAGTTTATTTTATTAAAAAAATAAACAATAATCGTTTTAAAAAATAAAATTACAATGACGGATAATAATTGATTATGATGGAATTTTTATGCCCCTGTCCGTCCCCCTGTCCGTCACAATGATGGACAATCAGAAAGTGTAATGCAACCTCTGGTCTACACATGCAAATTTGGTGTGGATTTTCTCTTTGGATTGCAGAGCATTTTTTTTATGTGGTGCATTTTCAGCTCTGCTGCTCGATTTCACCCTGCTCAGCTCTTTTTGCTCTATCTCACCTGAGATCAGTCTCTGCTCTATCTCATCTGAGATCAGTCTGTTCAGATCTTCTGCTCTCTTCTGCTCTATCTCACCTGAGATCTGCTCAGTCTGCTCTCAGCTCTTCTGCTCTATCTCACCTGAGATCAGTCTGCTCAGCTCTTCTGCTCTATCTCACCTGAGATCAGTCTGCTCAAGCTCTTCTGCTTCATCTCTCTCAGTCTGCTCAGACCTGAGATCAGTCTGCTCAGCTCTTCTGCTCTATCTCACCTGAGATCAGTCTGTCTCAGATCTGCTCTTCTGCTTTCATCTCATGATCAGTCTGTTCAGCTCTTCTGCTCTATCTCACCTGAGATCAGTCTGCTCAGCTCTTCTGCTTTATCTCACCTGAGATCAGTCTGCTCAGCTCTTCTGCTCTATCTCACCTGAGATCAGTCTGCTCAGCTCTTCTGCTCTATCTCACCTGAGATCAGTCTGTTCAGCTCTTCTGCTCTATCTTCACCTGAGATCAGTCTGTTCAGCTCTTCTGCTCTATCTCACCTGAGATCAGTCTGCTCAGCTCTTCTGCTCTATCTCACCTGAGATCAGTCTGCTCAGCTCTTCTGCTCTATCTCACCTGAGATCAGTCTGCTCAGCTCTTCTGCTCACCTATCTCACCTGAGAGATCAGTCTGCTTCTGCTCTATCTCACCTGAGATCAGTCTGCTCAGCTCTTCTGCTTTATCTCACCTGAGATCAGTCTGCTCAGCTCTTCTGCTCTATCTCACCTGAGATCAGTCTGCTCAGCTCTTCTGCTCTATCTCACCTGAGATCAGTCTGCTCAGCTCTTCTGCTCTATCTCACCTGAGATCAGTCTGCTCTTCTCTCACCTGAGATCAGTCTGTTCAGCTCTTCTGCTCTATCTCACCTGAGATCAGTCTGTTCAGCTCTTCTGCTCTATCTCACCTGAGATCAGTCTGCTCAGCTCTTCTGCTCTATCTCACCTGAGATCAGTCTGCTCAGCTCTTCTGCTCTATCTCACCTGAGATCAGTCTGTTCAGCTCTTCTGCTCTATCTCACCTGAGATCAGTCTGTTCAGCTCTTCTGCTCTATCTCACCTGAGATCAGTCTGTTCAGCTCTTCTGCTCTATCTCACCTGAGATCAGTCTGCTCAGCTCTTCTGCTCTATCTCACCTGAGATCAGTCTGTTCAGCTCTTCTGCTCGATTTCACCTGAGATCAGTCTGTTCAGCTCTTCTGCTCTATCTCACCTGAGATCAGTCTGCTCAGCTCTTCTGCTCTATCTCACCTGAGATCAGTCTGTTCAGCTCTTCTGCTCTATTTCACCTGAGATCAGTCTGTTCAGCTCTTCTGCTCTATCTCACCTGAGATCAGTCTGTTCAGCTCTTCTGCTCTATCTCACCTGAGATCTGTTCAGTCTTCTGCTCGATTTCACCTGAGATCTCTGTTCAGCTCTTCTGCTCTCACACCTGAGATCAGTCTGATCAGCTCTTCTGTCTCTCTTCTGCTCTATCTCACCTGAGATCAGTCTGTTCAGCTCTTCTGCTCTATCTCACCTGAGATCAGTCTGTTCAGCTCTTCTGCTCTATCTCACCTGAGATCAGTCTGCTCAGCTCTTCTGCTCTTATCTCACCTGAGATCAGTCTGCTCAGCTCTTCTGCTCTATCTCACCTGAGATCAGTCTGCTCAGCTCTTCTGCTCTATCTCACCTGAGATCAGTCTGCTCAGCTCTATCTCACCTGAGATCAGTCTGTTCAGCTCTTCTGCTCGATCTCACCTGAGATCAGTCTGTTCAGCTCTTCTGCTCTATCTCACCTGAGATCAGTCTGTTCAGCTCTTCTGCTCTATCTCACCTGAGATCAGTCTGTTCAGCTCTTCTGCTCTATCTCACCTGAGATCAGTCTGTTCAGCTCTTCTGCTCTATCTCACCTGAGATCAGTCTGTTCAGCTCTTCTGCTCTATCTCACCTGAGATCAGTCTGCTCAGCTCTTCTGCTCTATCTCACCTGAGATCAGTCTGTTCAGCTCTTCTGCTCTATCTCACCTGAGATCAGTCTGTTCAGCTCTTCTGCTCTATCTCACCTGAGATCAGTCTGTTCAGCTCTTCTGCTCTATCTCACCTGAGATCAGTCTGTTCAGCTCTTCTGCTCTATCTCACCTGAGATCAGTCTGTCTTCTGGTCTATCTCACCTGAGATCAGTCTGCTCAGCTCTTCTGCTCTATCTCACCTGAGATCAGTCTGTTCAGCTCTTCTGCTCTATCTCACCTGAGATCAGTCTGTTCAGCTCTTCTGCTCTATCTTCACCTGAGATCAGTCTGTTCAGCTCTTCTGCTCTATCTCACCTGAGATCAGTCTGTTCAGCTCTTCTGCTCTATCTCACCTGAGATCAGTCTGCTCAGCTCTTCTGCTCTATCTCACCTGAGATCAGTCTGTTCAGCTCTTCTGCTCTATCTCACCTGAGATCAGTCTGTTCAGCTCTTCTCTTCTGATCAGTCTGTTCAGCTCTTCTGCTCTATCTCACCTGAGATCAGTCTGTTCAGCTCTTCTGCTCTATCTCACCTGAGATCAGTCTGTTCAGCTCTTCTGCTCACCTGAGATCAGTCTGTTCAGCTCTTCTTCTCTATCTCACCTGAGATCAGTCTGTTCAGCTCTTCTGCTCTATTCACCTGATCTCACCTGAGATCTGTCTGCTCGATCTCACCTGAGATCAGTGTTCAGCTCTTCTGCTCTATCTCACCTGAGATCAGTCTGCTCTCTTCTGCTCTATCTCACCTGAGATCAGTCTGCTCAGCTCTTCTTCTATCTCTCTCTGCTCATCTCACCTGAGATCAGTCTGCTCAGCTCTTCTGCTCTATCTCACCTGAGATCAGTCTGTTCAGCTCTTCTGCTCGATCTCACCTGAGATCAGTCTGTTCAGCTCTTGCTGCTCTTCTGCTCTCACCTGAGATCAGTCTGTTCAGCTCTTCTGCTCTATCTCACCTGAGATCAGTCTGTTCAGCTCTTCTGCTCTATCTCACCTGAGATCAGTCTGTCCAGCTCTTCTGCTCTATTTCACCTGAGATCAGTCTGTTCAGCTCTTCTGCTCTATCTCACCTGAGATCAGTCTGCTCAGCTCTTCTGCTCTATCTCACCTGAGATCAGTCTGTTCAGCTCTTCTGCTCTATCTCACCTGAGATCAGTCTGTTCAGCTCTTCTGCTCTATCTCACCTGAGATCAGTCTGCTCAGCTCTTCTGCTCTATCTCACCTGAGATCAGTCTGCTCTGTTCAGCTCTTCTGCTCTTCTGCTCTCACCTGAGATCAGTCAGTCTGCTCAGCTCTTCTCTCTATCTCACCTGAGATCAGTCTGTTCAGCTCTTCTGCTCTATCTCACCTGAGATCAGTCTGTTCAGCTCTTCTGCTCTATTTCACCTGAGATCAGTCTGTTCAGCTCTTCTGCTCTATCTCACCTGAGATCAGTCTGTTCAGCTCTTCTGCTCGATTTCACCTGAGATCAGTCTGTTCAGCTCTTCTGCTCTATCTCACCTGAGATCAGTCTGCTCAGCTCTTCTGCTCGACTTCACCTGAGATCAGTCTGTTCAGCTCTTCTGCTCTATCTCACCTGAGATCAGTCTGTTCAGCTCTTCTGCTCTATCTCACCTGAGATCAGTCTGTTCTCAGCTCTTCTGTTCAGCTCTTCTGCTCTATCTCACCTGAGATCACCTGAGTCTGTCTCAGCTCTTCTGCTCTATCTCACCTGAGATCAGTCTGTTCAGCTCTTCTGCTCTATCTCACCTGAGATCAGTCTGCTCAGCTCTTCTGCTCTTTCTCACCTGAGATCAGTCTGCTTCAGCTCTTCTGCTCTCTCATCTCTGTTTCACCTGAGATCTCTTTCAGCTCTTCTCGATTTCACCTGAGATCAGTCTGTTCAGCTCTTCTGCTCTATCTCACCTGAGATCAGTCTGTTCAGCTCTTCTGCTCTATTTCACCTGAGATCAGTCTGTTCAGCTCTTCTGCTCGATTTCACCTGAGATCAGTCTGTTCAGCTCTTCTGCTCAATTTCACCTGAGATCAGTCTGTTCAGCTCTTCTGCTCTATCTCACCTGAGATCAGTCTGCTCAGCTCTTCTGCTCTATCTCACCTGAGATCAATCTGTTCAGCTCTTCTGCTCGATTTCACCTGAGATCAGTCTGTCCAGCTCTTTTGCTCGATTTCACCTGAGATCAGTCTGTTCAGCTCTTCTGCTCTATCTCACCTGAGATCAGTCTGCTCAGCTCTTTTGCTCTATCTCACCTGAGATCAGTCTGCTCAGCTCTTCTGCTCTATCTCACCTGAGATCAGTCTGCTCAGCTCTTCTGCTATATCTCACCTGAGATCAGTCTGCTCAGCTCTTCTGCTTTATCTCACCTGAGATCAGTCTGCTCAGCTCTTCTGCCCTATCTCACCTGAGATCAGTCTATTCAGCTCTTCTGCTCTATCTCACCTGAGATCAGTCTATTCAGCTCTTCTGCTCTATCTCACCTGAGATCAGTCTGCTCAGCTCTTCTGCTCTATCTCACCTGAGATCAGTCTGCTCAGCTCTTCTGCTCTATCTCACCTGAGATCAGTCTGCTCAGCTCTTCTGCTCTATCTCACCTGAGATCAGTCTGCTCAGCTCTTCTGCTCTATCTGACCTGAGATCAGCCTGCTCAGCTCTTCTGCTCTATCTCACCTGAGATCAGTCTGCTCAGCTCTTCTGCTCTTTCTCACCTGAGATCAGTCTGCTCAGCTCTTCCAGTCTATCTCACCTGAGATTGTTGTGGTTCCCATACAGACAAGTTTTCATATTTTTGAGGTCCCCCATCTTCAAACAATTGGAGAGAGACTGATGTTTCTGAAAATTTGACTTCATTCAGGTACCTGAACCAGTACAAAGCTGAGCTCCTGTTGCGCAAGAATAACTGACGTTTTACTTTTCACACCCAATCTTTATACCTTCATCATCGGAAATTTCTGCCAAATATGGTTTTACCATCCTCTCACGCTACAATGATTCAATAACCTAATGTCTGCTTCTTACTTGGTTTTCTTCTTTCTCATTGGTTGGCATCATTTGTAAAATAACTACTTCAAGGCTACTTAATTGTTCAAGAGATTTTTTATTTGGGTCATACGTCATCCAAGAGGCAAGCAAACCAAAAGACTTTGTACGTGCTCAGAGAACCACAAACAAAAAATTACAATCTTACTATTCTATTGTTTATACATATTTCTAATCCCTATCACACATATAGCTCTGCTACTGTAATCAAAATTCCTAACATGAAGCAAGCATGCATAACTATATGATTACTGATGAATAATAATAATGTTGATGACTGAACAGACATTGACTGAATCAACTGAACAGATGTTAATCAAAGCTATAGAAATCAACTGAACAGATGTTAATCAAAGCTACAGAAATCAGCTGCTTATGTGTGTGTGTGAACTGCTTGTGTGTTTGTGTGTGTGGTGTGTGTTACTGCTGCTTACATAATATGGTTACTGATTATGATTATTGATTTGCTGCTGAATATAAAGAGTCATACTGAAATATGATCCTCAACAAGATCAGCCTGTTGAGCTTCACCTGTCTATCTCACCTGAGATCAGCCTGCTCAGCTCCACCAGTCTCTCTAACCTGAGATCAGTCTGATCAGCTCCACCTGTCTATCTCACCTGAGGTCAGTCTGATCAGCTCCACCTGTCTATCTCACCTGAGGTCAGTCTGCTCAGCCCCACCTGTCTGTCTCACCTGAGGTCAGTCTGCTCAGCCCCACCTGTCTGTCTCACCTGAGATCAGTCTGCTCAGCCCCACCTGTCTATCTCACCTGAGATCAGTCTGCTCAGCCCCACCTGTCTGTCTCACCTGAGGTCAGTCTGCTCCACCTGTCTCTTCCTGCTCAGTCTGTCTGTCTCTCTAGGTCTGAGATCCAGACAGACAGGTGGAGCAGACAGATCTTCTTCATAAAATGACCAGAGCCAAGACTTTACAGAACCTGTTCATTAAAATGCAAAACTAAGAACTTACAGGTCCTCTTCATTAATGTACAGAACCAAGAGCCGACAGATCCTGCTCATTAATTATGGAACTTGGAGCATTCCAAATTCTTGACCTCACCCACCCTTAGGCTGTATTCTGTGGCCCCGCAGAGTTCAGGATCAAAGAGGAAATGCTATCAATTCCTGACTTTTTCCAGCAAGAAGTGGATTCGCTCAGTCATGTTTTTTACGTTTCAATCATGAATTTTGCTCTGCCTTCAATGTTTCATTAAGGTGGCCTGCAATTCTCCCATTTGTAAAAATCCCACCTCAAAAATGAGACAAAGGACTGACCTTTTCTCAGACCCTGAGCACATTGGGTGGGGATTTTATGAGATTTTGCCTTCCTGCATGTCTGCATGGCAAAAAACTTGTTTTTTATTTCAAATTAAGTCAAAATAACTGGAATAAAATGCACTGCTAACTTTTGTTGCACAATGTTTCAACCCTTTGAACCCTGTATTATATAAAGGGGTCGTGACTCCCACCTTTGTCGAAACACTGTTTACTGTGATGAAGAAACCTCTTGATTATAAATAAGGTCACATGCCAACCAAAAGTCATGTGATCAAAGTCACATTTTGAAGGCTGGTTTTCTGGCATTTTACCCATTTTAAACCACTTTGTGGCAAGACAAGGCTGTGCATTTCAATGCCCATTCTTCAAATTGTGTTTATTTAGCCATTGTCCAAATAACTACAACAAAAATGACTGTAGTATTTAATTCATTACATTCAACACTGCTGAATCAATAAGCAGCAAATTAGGGGTCTGAATGTGTATACAGTCTTTCAAAATGGCCTCAACCGAAAAAGACAACACCACATCTTTGAGTCATAATTTGAATTCTTAAATATCTAGCGAATTGCTAGTTTTAGCGAATGCAAGGCAGCTGTTTTTTGTATCCCAAACATCACTTACAATTTTGACTTGTCAGACCACAAAACACACGTCCCCTGTGCTGCTGTCAGTCTCCAATGACATCGAGCCCAGAGAAAGCAGTGATTGTACAGCTCCTTTATAAACATAGTGATTGTTTACAAAGAAGCTCAATTTGCATTTACAGTAAGTTGTCTTGCCAAGTATTTAGAATTCAGCTGTCTATTAATTATGACAGGATGGGCACCAAAGATGGTGTTGATGAGCTTAACTGATGCAGAACCTGCGGGGGGTACACAAAGTCAACATGTGGTCTTTATTGAAACCTTAAAACTTCATATCAAAAAGCGGAGGTGTGGGTATGGTTATGGTGAGAAGTGGGTGAGGTGACGTTTTGGTGTGGGTGTGGTCCAATTGAGATGGGGGTGTGGTCAAGGCGAGGTGTGGGTGTGTTCATGGTTATATGTGGGTGTGGTTAATGTACATTGTGGGCGTGGTCATGGTGGGGTGTGCTTTTTGGTTAAAGTAAGATGTGAGTGTGATCATAGTAAAATGCAGGCGTGGTTTAGGTGAGATGTAGGTGTGGTCAATTTGAGATGTGGGTGTGCTTAAAGCAATGTGTGGGTGTGGTTATGGTGAGACATGGGTGTGGTCAAGGCTAGGTGTGGGTTTGGGTGTGATTATGGTGAGATGTGGGTGTGGTCAAGGCTGGGTGTGGGTGTGGCCATGGTGAGATGTGGGTGAGATTAAAGAAAAATGAAACTCTTTTTTCATATTTTACCCAATAAAAGTACACTGCCTTGACTATTCAAATTTGTTATTGGGTATTTTTGGAAAAGCGTTTTAACGGCTAAATCAGCTCGAAAAGCTCAGATTTAGACGTTGTGTGTCAATCTTGCCATGTTTGTTGGAATTGGGGTCACTTGCTGTGTCACCCGGACACCTGAACTCTTGAGCATGTGGAGGTCATAAATTATATAAAACCAGTGGCATAGCGAAAATTAAAAATTTGGTGTAAGATCAAGTCTTGATCATTCCGCATAAAATTAAGCTGTAGCAAAAGTGATAATCAAGACTAATTTGTATACACTTAATACTGATCAGCAGATTCCATTGTGGCCAAGCATGTCATACCATCTGGGGCATTGCCTCACAAAGTATATTTTGATTGGCTAATACATACGGAATGCATAGTTCTAGTAGCCAGGCCATTTTAGCGTGCACTGCTGACTTAACGCAAAAAAGTCGCATGCCGGTGCGCTGGGAAAATCCGCCCGCTCGCAAAAAAATCGCTGCGATGCGTTACAGATAGGTCACCAGTACCAGTATCAGCAACAACACGGATGGCTTCAGACTGTCCCGATCGACCTAGTTTTGTCGATTATCTGAAGATGGGCCCGTATAGCCGCCGCTGTCGCAAGTAGCCTACCTGTAAAGGCATAGCATATCAGGCTCAGTACCAGTTAGCGCGCGAACAGCCGATCATGGACGCTTGGCTGTTTCGTCCACCTCCTGGGAATAGTTCCCAATATGAAACCGCGAATGTCTCGACATCAGAAAGTTCGAAAGACGATGATGCAATCGTCAGAGTAGAGCCTAGTAGCGAGCGAAAGCCATCAAAGATGGCGGATCTTGCTTGAGGGAGTGAATATAGCCAGCTAGAATGAGAATTAGCTACAGGAAATGTCTATTTAACTGTCCGATGGATACCATCTTTTCTGCCACTTTGCAGTCTCTTCCGTTTAACCTGCGTAATTGGCACAGTTTAAAATAATCACGGAAACTAGGTAGCTATATACTTCGGAGATACTGATATTGCAAACTGATCATTTTGCTGGCGTCAAATCAGCCACAAGTAATTGGACTAATATCTTCACGAGAAGCATCAGACGTTATTGCACAACACTTCCTATCAGATATTAAATACTGCATTGTCATTGACTATAAAGTTAGATTGGTTAAGTTACTGGAATTGACATTCATATTGTGACTTAACAGTCCGGTAGCTTGATTACTGGCAGCAGGCTACGTCGTAAATTCATGCCAATTGCCTTACTTCTATGGACTAGCTACAAGCATGTCGCACACAGATGAAAAAATAATATGATATTGTTGCTAGCTCGTCATTTTAGCCATGGGTATCTTTCCAATATCAATTAACATTTCCCAGTTAAATTTGCTGCCGAATCAGTATGTGCAGACTTTTGTGATGTGTGTTTAGCGACCTTGCCATGACATAGCTAGCGAACTTGGAATGTAGGTATACCGTTCGCTAATAGTTCTTGCTCGTCTTTATGCATGGTCGAAGTAAGTCATGTCTTTTACGCCTAAATACTTTGAATGTTCTCCCTCTGCAGCTGCTGGGAAGGAAATGCTGCTTTGCGGGTCCACTGTGCATTTACAGAGGGCTCAGCGCCAAGCAATAGTAATTTCAAATGACAGTAAAATTGGCCAATCATATTTCCCTTATGAATGGGAGCGCTTTGTTATCGCTAATATTATGACAGGTTCCGCCCGCTGTCCCCCAGGCGAATCACAAGCTAGCGAAAAAAAAAAAAAAAAAAAAAAAATTGGCAGTAAACAACCTAGCGAGTTAACCTGAGTTGTTTGTTTGTGACAGCTGTGAATATCGTTTCGAGTTCATGAAGAACGTTTTCTAGACTAATATTCAATGAGAAGTTTGAGTTGATCAGCAAGGAAAAACCTACACCAGACCTTAATTTGATGCAATTAACCAAGGCTTTTGAGAGGCATTTCAACACCAGCAACTATGCGCGATACCCATGGATGAAGGAGGAAAATCTGTATTGCTAGGATTGGGTCCTGGGCCAAAACTGGACTCTCTGAGCGGGTGAAAAAGGCAATTAAATGATCATGAAACGGTAAGCTATTTATAGGGCTCCGTGCTAAGTGATTTTTGTATTTTTGCCGTCGCTGCCAGTGTTTTGTGTAGGTATGTTACAAAATCTATTGGGGAAAAAAAATTATACGGCATTGCTGAGATGGTGAAATAGATTAACCGGTAATACAGCACGATGCTTTTACCCAAATTAACTTTGCAAGGGAAACGGAATGAAACTTTTAGCCACTGAAATAATTTTTGTGACCTCACGGATGCGTAAGAACACAGCATTAATTATTCATTAATTAGATCCTCCTGACTCCTCCGCGTGCGATATTTCTTGTTTACAAACATTGACGTCATATTCAGCCATACGCATTAGCGGGGTTGGCAAGAACAAGTGTAAATCAATACAACAAAACAGGGGAAGTATGGCATCCTGCAGTTGTGGAACCGATTCGGCGGTCTCTGAATATGTACAAAACCTTGACAGTACCGCGAAGGCAAGATATTTCTCATAGCTTAAGTACAACGAAGGTCTGTGTAGGCTTCCGGATCCTCAGGAGCTGAAAGGTTGGAGGAACGACCCCTCTTTGGGTCTGGGTCGGCTGGATCATCACTTGATATTCCTACATCGAACAGAAATTCAACGTTGATCATCATTGATCATTGAAGTAATTCACAGTCGTACGTTTACCAGAACGATTTTAAAAAGGGGCGCCAATATATTTTGGGAGATTTTATTCATGATAAGGGGGTTTAGAATTTATGATTATTATTTAATATCGCGAATGCATATACTACGCATTCCCTAGCCACCTGGCGTGTCATCAGTAACAAGGCAGCCGCCGTTACAGCTGCAGTAGACATTTAACTCAAAAATTTTCTTGACTGGATGTACAATGGACGTTTTTACATAGTCGAATTTTTTCTCTCGGTACCCAAAATTCAAGCCGAAAAAGTACTGATCTTAGTCGATACTGATGAAGGTTGAAAACGGAATGCTTTCCAATACTAATATCCGAACTATCACTTAAATTCTCAAGTATCGGAAAGTAAGGAACCTGTCGAATTACCCAACACAAAAAGATCATTCCCTTGCCATGACCGAATAATAAAATCGAAAACTTAGCAAAATGTCATGGTAGAAATGATGGAAAATAACTTCGCGACTGACCGACAGAAAGTGAAAAGTACAAACACGCCAGTGGGTCGACGGCATCCAGTTCTTGCATCGAATTGCATCAATCCAAGTAGATTTTTTTTCGGTTCTCGATCAGGAATACGTAGGAAACGTGTTCCTGAACCCTTCACGCAACGGTTTGTGCAGTTAATAACGCTGCAACTGACTGGCATTATGACAAAAAGTGGAGGACAACTTTACTTCACCTATAAAATCAATTGTCATGTTGTGTCTTTTTTGCCAACCACGGTAGTCAACAAACCCACGTGACCAGGTTCGTGACATCACGAAATATCGCTCCGGTATGTTCATTAAAATTTCTGGCTAGAACCCTGGGAATGGCGACATTCATGAACTTTTGTGAACTAGGTGTATTTTAGATGTTTAAGGTTTGATTACTCGGTACATAAAAATCCGCAAAAAAAATTTATGGATCGAGAAGAACATGTGCTTTTTTTGGGTAAGAGCTGAAGAAAGGGTTTTCTTTTCCTTTAAGCTGAGGTTTGGGTGTGGTCATTGTGACATGTGGGTGTGGTCATGGGGAGATGTGGGAAAGATTAAGGTGAGGTGTGGACGTGGTCAATGTGAGATGCCGGTGTGGGTAAGGCAAGGTGTGGGTATGGTCATAGTAAGATGTAGGTGGTCATGGTGAGATGTGGGCTGGTCTATTGTGTGGTGTGGGTGCGGTCATGATAATATATGGGCGTGGTCAAGGAGGTGTGGATGTGACCATAGTGTGTTAGGGGTGTGGTCAGGGTGAGGGGTGGTTGTGGTCATGGTGAGATGTGGGTGATGTCATGGTTAGATGTGGGTCTGGTTTAGGTGAGATGTGGTGGTCATGATGAGATGTGTGTGTGTCTGCTCTGCTCTATCTCACCTGAGATCAGTCTGCTCAGCTCTTTTGCTCTATCTCACCTGAGATCAGTCTGCTCAGCTCTTCTGCTCTATCTCACCTGAGATCAGTCTGCTCAGCTCTTCTGCTATATCTCACCTGAGATCAGTCTGCTCAGCTCTTCTGCTTTATCTCACCTGAGATCAGTCTGCTCAGCTCTTCTGCCCTATCTCACCTGAGATCAGTCTATTCAGCTCTTCTGCTCTATCTCACCTGAGATCAGTCTATTCAGCTCTTCTGCTCTATCTCACCTGAGATCAGTCTGCTCAGCTCTTCTGCTTTATCTCACCTGAGATCAGTCTGCTCAGCTCTTCTGCTCTATCTCACCTGAGATCAGTCTGCTCAGCTCTTCTGCTCTATCTCACCTGAGATCAGTCTGCTCAGCTCTTCTGCTCTATCTGACCTGAGATCAGCCTGCTCAGCTCTTCTGCTCTATCTCACCTGAGATCAGTCTGCTCAGCTCTTCTGCTCTTTCTCACCTGAGATCAGTCTGCTCAGCTCTTCCAGTCTATCTCACCTGAGATTGTTGTGGTTCCCATACAGACAAGTTTTCATATTTTTGAGGTCCCCCATCTTCAAACAATTGGAGAGAGACTGATGTTTCTGAAAATTTGACTTCATTCAGGTACCTGAACCAGTACAAAGCTGAGCTCCTGTTGCGCAAGAATAACTGACGTTTTACTTTTCACACCCAATCTTTATACCTTCATCATCGGAAATTTCTGCCAAATATGGTTTTACCATCCTCTCACGCTACAATGATTCAATAACCTAATGTCTGCTTCTTACTTGGTTTTCTTCTTTCTCATTGGTTGGCATCATTTGTAAAATAACTACTTCAAGGCTACTTAATTGTTCAAGAGATTTTTTATTTGGGTCATACGTCATCCAAGAGGCAAGCAAACCAAAACACTTTGTACGTGCTCAGAGAACCACAAACAAAAAATTACAATCTTACTATTCTATTGTTTATACATATTTCTAATCCCTATCACACATATAGCTCTGCTACTGTAATCAAAATTCCTAACATGAAGCAAGCATGCATAACTATATGATTACTGATGAATAATAATAATGTTGATGACTGAACAGACATTGACTGAATCAACTGAACAGATGTTAATCAAAGCTATAGAAATCAACTGAACAGATGTTAATCAAAGCTACAGAAATCAGCTGCTTATGTGTGTGTGTGAACTGCTTGTGTGTTTGTGTGTGTGGTGTGTGTTACTGCTGCTTACATAATATGGTTACTGATTATGATTATTGATTTGCTGCTGAATATAAAGAGTCATACTGAAATATGATCCTCAACAAGATCAGCCTGTTGAGCTTCACCTGTCTATCTCACCTGAGATCAGCCTGCTCAGCTCCACCAGTCTATCTCTAACCTGAGATCAGTCTGATCAGCTCCACCTGTCTATCTCACCTGAGATCAGTCTGCTCAGCCCACCTGTCTGTCTCACCTGAGGTCAGTCTGCTCAGCCCCACCTGTCTGTCTCACCTGAGGTCAGTCTGCTCAGCTCTTCCAGTCTGTCTCATCGGAGATAGACAGGTGGGGCTGACAGATCTTCTTCATAAAATGACGGAGCCAAGACTTTACAGAACCTGTTCATTAAAATGCAAAACTAAGAACTTACAGGTCCTCTTCATTAATGTACAGAACCAAGAGCCGACAGATCCTGCTCATTAATTATGGAACTTGGAGCATTCCTAATTCTTGACCTCACCCACCCTTAGGCTGTATTCTGTGGCCCCGCAGAGTACAGGATCAAAGAGGAAATGCTATCAATTCCTGACTTTTTCCAGCAAGAAGTGGATTCGCTCAGTCATGTTTTTTACGTTTCAATCATGAATTTTGCTCTGCCTTCAATGTTTCATTAAGGTGGCCTGCAATTCTCCCATTTGTAAAAATCCCACCTCAAAAATGAGACAAAGGACTGACCTTTTCTCAGACCCTGAGCACATTGGGTGGGGATTTTATGAGATTTTGCCTTCCTGCATGTCTGCATGGCAAAAAACTTGTTTTTTATTTCAAATTAAGTCAAAATAACTGGAATAAAATGCACTGCTAACTTTTGTTGCACAATGTTTCAACCCTTTGAACCCTGTATTATATAAAGGGGTCGTGACTCCCCACCTTTGTCGAAACACTGTTTACTGTGATGAAGAAACCTCTTGATTATAAATAAGGTCACATGCCAACCAAAAGTCATGTGATCAAAGTCACATTTTGAAGGCTGGTTTTCTGGCATTTTACCCATTTTAAACCACTTTTGTGGCAAGACAAGGCTGGGCCCATTCTTCAAATTGTGTTTATTTAGCCATTGTCCAAATAACTACAACAAAAATGACTGTAGTATTTAATTCATTACATTCAACACTGCTGAATCAATAAGCAGCAAATTAGGGTCTGAATGTGTCTGTTATTTCAAATGGCCTCAACCTAAAAAGACAACACCACATCTTTGAGTCATAATTTGAATTCTTAAATATCTAGCAATTGCTAGTTTTTTGCAAGGCAGCTGTTTTTGTATCCCAAACATCACTTACAATTTTGACTTGTCAGACCACAAAACACACGGTGCTGCTGTCAGTCTCCAATGACATCGATTATTGTACAGCTCCTTTTATAAACATAGTGATTGTTTACAAAGAAGCTCAATTTGCATTTACAGTAAGTTGTCTTGCCAAGTATTTAGAATTCAGCTGTCTATTAATTACGACAGGATGGGCACCAAAGATGGTGTTGATGAGCTTAACTGATGCAGAACCTTGGGTCTTTATTGAAACCTTAAAACTTCATATCAAAAAAGTGTGGGTATGGTTATGGTGAGAAGTGGGTGAGGTGACGTTTTGGGTGTGGGTGTGGTCCAATTGAGATGGGGGGGGTCAAGGCGAGGTGTGGGTGTGTTCATGGTTATATGTGGGTGTGGTTAATGTACAGTGTGGGCGTGGTCATGGTGGGGTGTGCTTTTTGGTTAAAGTAAGATGTGAGTGTGATCATAGTAAAATGCAGGCATGGTTTAGGTGAGATGTAGGTGTGGTCAATTTGAGATGTGGGTGTGCTTAAAGCAATGTGTGGGTGTGGTTATGGTGAGACATGGGTGTGGTCAAGGCTAGGTGTGGGTTTGGGTGTGATTATGGTGAGATGTGGGTGTGGTCAAGGCTGGGTGTGGGTGTGGCCATGGTGAGATGTGGGTGAGATTAAAGAAAAATGAAACTCTTTTTTCATATTTTACCCAATAAAAGTACACTGCCTTGACTATTCAAATTTGTTATTGGGTATTTTTGGAAAAGCGTTTTAACGGCTAAATCAGCTCGAAAAGCTCAGATTTAGACGTTGTGTGTGGTGCGCCATGTTTGTTGGAATTGGGGTCACTTGCTGTGTCACCCGACACCTGAACTCTTGAGCATGTGGAGGTCATAAATTATATAAAACCAGTGGCATAGCGAAAATTAAAAATTTGGTGTAAGATCAAGTCTTGATCATTCCAAGATAAAATTAAGCTGTAGCAAAAGTGATAATCAAGACTAATTTGTATACACTTAATACTGATCAGCAGATTCCATTGTGGCCAAGCATGTCATACCATCTGGGGCATTGCCTCACAAAGTATATTTTGATTGGCTAATACATACGGAATGCATAGTTCTAGTAGCCAGGCCATTTTAGCGTACCGCTGACGAACGCAAAAGTCGCATGCCGGTACGCTGGGAAAATCCGCCGCTACGCAAAAAATCGCTGCCGGTACGTTACAGATAGGTCACCAGTACCAGTATCAGCAACAACACGGATGGCTTCAGACTGTCCCGATCGACCTAGTTTTGTCGATTATCTGAAGATGGGCCCGTATAGCCGCCGCTGTCGCAAGTAGCCTACCTGTAAAGGCATAGCATATCAGGCTCAGTACCAGTTAGCGCGCCCGAACAGCCGATCATGGACGCTATTGTTTCGGCCCACCTCCTGGGAATAGTTCCCAATATGAAACCGCGAATGTCTCGACATCAGAAAGTTCGGAAGACGATGATGCAATCGTCAGGGTAGAGCATAGTAGCGAGCGAAAGCCATCAAAGATGGCGGATCTTGCTTGAGGGAGTGAATATAGCCAGCTAGAATGAGAATTAGCTACAGGAAATGTCTATTTAACTGTCCGATGGATACCATCTTTTCTGCCACTTTGCAGTCTCTTCCGTTTAACCTGCGTAATTGGCACAGTTTAAAAAATAATCACGGAAACTAGGTAGCTATATACTTCGGAGATACTGATATTGCAAACTGATCATTTTGCTGGCGTCAAATCAGCCACATAAGTAATTGGACTAATATCTTCACGAGAAGCATCAGACGTTATTGCACAACACTTCCTATCAGATATTAAATACTGCATTGTCATTGACTATAAAGTTAGATTGGTTAAGTTACTGGAATTGACATTCATATTGTGACTTAACAGTCCGGTAGCTTGATTACTGGCAGCAGGCTACGTCGTAAATTCATGCCAATTGCCTTACTTCTATGGACTAGCTACAAGCATGTCGCACACAGATGAAAAAATAATATGATATTGTTGCTAGCTCGTCATTTTAGCCATGGGTATCTTTCCAATATCAATTAACATTTCCCAGTTAAATTTGCTGCCGAATCAGTATGTGCAGACTTTTGTGATGTGTGTTTAGCGACCTTGCCATGACATAGCTAGCGAACTTGGAATGTAGGTATACCGTTCGCTAATAGTTCTTGCTCGTCTTTATGCATGGTCGAAGTAAGTCATGTCTTTTACGCCTAAATACTTTGAATGTTCTCCCTCTGCAGCTGCTGGGAAGGAAATGCTGCGGGTCCACTGTGCATTTACAGAGGGCTCAGCTCCAAGCAATAGTAATTTCAAATGACAGTAAAATTGGCCAATCATATTTCCCTTATGAATGGGAGCGCTTTGTTATCGCTAATATTATGACAGGTTCCGCCCGCTGTCCCCCAGGCGAATCACAAGCTAGCGAAATGTAAAAAAAAAAAAAAAAAAAAAAAAAAAAATTGGCAGTAAACAACCTAGCGAGTTAACCTGAGTTGTTTGTTTGTGACAGCTGTGAATATCGTTTCGAGTTCATGAAGAACGTTTTCTAGACTAATATTCAATGAGAAGTTTGAGTTGATCAGCAAGGAAAAACCTACACCAGACCTTAATTTGATGCAATTAACCAAGGCTTTTGAGAGGCATTTCAACACCAGCAACTATGCGCGATACCCATGGATGAAGGAGGAAAATCTGTATTGCTAGGATTGGGTCCTGGGCCAAAACTGGACTCTCTGAGCGGGTGAAAAAGGCAATTAAATGATCATGAAACGGTAAGCTATTTATAGGGCTCCGTGCTAAGTGATTTTTGTATTTTTGCCGTCGCTGCCAGTGTTTTGTGTATGTTACAAAATCTATTGGGGAAAAAAAAATTATACGGCATTGCTGAGATGGTGAAATAGATTAACCGGTAATACAGCACGATGCTTTTACCCAAATTAACTTTGCAAGGGAAACGGAATGAAACTTTTAGCCACTGAAATAATTTTTGTGACCTCACGGATGCGTAAGAACACAGCATTAATAATTCATTAATTAGATCCTCCTGACTCCTCCGCGTGCGATATTTCTTGTTTACAAACATTGACGTCATATTCAGCCATACGCATTAGCGGGGTTGGCAAGAACAAGTGTAAATCAATACTACAAAACAGGGGAAGTATGGCATCCTGCAGTTGTGGAACCGATTCGGCGGTCTCTGAATATGTACAAAACCTTGACAGTACCGCCAAGGCAAGATATTTCTCATAGCTTAAGTACAACGAAGGTCTGTGTAGGCTTCCGGATCCTCAGGAGCTGAAAGGTTGGAGGAACGACCCCTCTTTGGGTCTGGGTCGGCTGGATCATCACTTGATATTCCTACATCGAACAGAAATTCAACGTTGATCATCATTGATCATTGAAGTAATTCACAGTCGTACGTTTACCAGAACGATTTTAAAAAGGGGCGCCAATATATTTTGGGAGATTTTATTCATGATAAGGGGGTTTAGAATTTATGATTATTATTTAATATCGCGAATGCATATACTACGCATTCCCTAGCCACCTGGCGTGTCATCAGTAACAAGGCAGCCGCCGTTACAGCTGCAGTAGACATTTAACTCAAAAAATTTTCTTGACTGGATGTACAATGGACGTTTTTACATAGTCGAATTTTTCTCTCGGTACCCAAAATTCAAGCCGAAAAAGTACTGATCTTAGTCGATACTGATGAAGGTTGAAAACGGAATGCTTTCCAATACTAATATCCGAACTGTCACTTAAATTCTCGCTATCGGAAAGTAAGGAACCTATCGAATTACCCAACACAAAAAAGATCATTCCCTTGCCATGACCGAATAATAAAATGCGAAAACTTAGCAAAATGTCATGGTAGAAATGATGGAAAATAACTTGCGACTGACACGACAGAAAGTGAAAAGTACAAACACGCCAGTGGGTCGACGGCATCCAGTTCTTGCATCGAATTGCATCAATCCAAGTAGATTTTTTCGGTTCTCGATCAGGAATACGTAGGAAACGTATTCCTGAACCCTTCACGAAACGGTTTGTGCAGTTAATAACGCTGCAACTGACTGGCATTATGACAAAAAGTGGAGGACAACTTTACTTCACCTATAAAATCAATTGTCATGTTGTGTCTTTTTGCCAACCACGGTAGTCAACAAACCCACGTGACCAGGTTCGTGACATCACGAGAAGTATCGCTCCGGTATGTTCATTAAAATTTCTGGCTAGAACCCTGGGAATGGCGACATTCATGAACTTTTGTGAACTAGGTGTATTTTAGATGTTTAAGGTTTGATTACTCGGTACATAAAAAATCCATAAAAAAAAATTTATGGATCGAGAAGAACATGTGCTTTTTTTTTTGGGTAAGAGCTGAAGAAAGGGTTTTCTTTCCTTTTAAGCTGAGGTTTGGGTGTGGTCATTGTGACATGTGGGTTTGGTCATGGGGAGATGTGGGAAAGATTAAGGTGAGGTGTGGACGTGGTCAATGTGAGATGCCGGTGTGGGTAAGGCAAGGTGTGGGTATGGTCATAGTAAGATGTAGGTGGTCATGGTGAGATGTGGGCTGGTCTATTGTGTGGTGTGGGTGCGGTCATGATAATATATGGGCGTGGTCAAGGAGGTGTGGATGTGACCATAGTGTGTTAGGGGTGTGGTCAGGGTGAGGGGTGGTTGTGGTCATGGTGAGATGTGGGTGATGTCATGGTTAGATGTGGGTCTGGTTTAGGTGAGATGTGGTGGTCATGATGAGATGTGTGTGTGTGTGGTAAGGGTGTGATGTTGGTATGGTCATAGTGAGGTATGGGTGTGGTTAAGGTAAGGTGTGGGTGTGGTCATTGTGGGGTCTGGGCATGGTCACTGCGGGGTCAAGGCGTGGTTGCGGTATTTTGGTCGTACTCTCGGTCATATGCTCTGCCAGACAGCACAGCAGTCACCAAACCGCGTTCCATCCCCTGCCGGCTCATGTAGAAGCCCCGAGCCTCCCAGCCGCTGCGGTCGAATTGGTCCAGTTGCAACTGGTTGCTGAGCACGCTCGGGTACACGTAACGAGTGCTGAAGTTTCCCATCAGCCGGAAGTCCAGCAGCGTGTCGGCCTGTTCGACGGGCATCCCACAGGTCTCAGGTGTAAGACCACTGCATCTGATCAGCGCACACACTTGAAAGTAGAGTGGCCCTGCATCCATATGAAGATTGTCAAAGGCTGCCAGTGCGTATAACTCTTCTGGTGCAGTACGCCTGTGAAACTGAAGGTGGCAGCACAGAGCATTATCACATACAGACAGGTTTCCCTGGACACCCTCTATGAGTACTATAGAGTAAATGTCCCTCATCATCTCTGCCTTGAAGGAACTGCCTGCAGTGTTTAATTCCTGGCGGCCCCATCCCTCGAGGGCAGTCTTCTGGCACTCAGCACCCCCCTGCAGGCAGCTGCAAGAATCCCGTTCCCCTGAGAAGGGTGGGAGAAGGGGATGGGGTCGAAGGTCAGGCCTGAGGGGGTCCAGAACAGGGATCGTTTTCACGAGCAGTTTGCCAGCTTCAGGTTCACCTGCTCTGGCGTGGTGGTATAGTTCTTCCCAGGGGGTGTAGATCCCGCTACCTGTCATTCTCAGTGCATCTAAGCGAATATTAGCAGAAAGCATGGTGGTGCCAGTGGCGGAGGAGAAGGATCGGTGAAACTGCACTGAATCCAGCAGAGGAAGTGTGTTCATCCAAGCCGTGGGGAACACCAGTTGCCGCACACCCAGTTTCTCCACCAGCTCCACGGCCGGCCTGTAGAACATGATGTCAAAGCAGATGAACATGCCGAAGCGGCCGGCAAAAGGTGTGTCAAACATGATGAGCTCGGTGTTAGTGGGCGTGTCAAACTCAGATTCAAAGTACAGATTTCGTTTACGGTAACGAGCCACCAGTGTGCCATCAGAACTGAATGCCACGTTAGTATTAAACTGGTAACGTCCATCGGCGGGGCAAGGGGGGCTCTGGGGATCACAGTCCTCTCGCCCTGGCAAGTTTGCCACCAGGTACAGACTGTTGTTCTTGGCCATGCAGCTTAGCTGATGCTGGACCTGCAGGGGGAGACACCCACAGGAATCTTCACTGCCCCACACAGGCTGTTACATGTTACATTCACAACAAATGCACCTCCACGCAGGACGTTACATTTTACATTCACAACAAATGCAGCTCCACACAGGCTGTTACATTTTACATTCACAACAAATGCAGCTCCACACAGGATGTTACATTTTACATTCATAACAAATGCAGTTCCACACAGGCTGTTACTTGTTACATTCACAACAAATGCAGCCTCCGCACAGGATGTTACATTTTACATTCACAACAAATGCAGCTCCTCACAGGCTGGTACATTTTACATTCAGTGCCGAACAGGCTGTCACATTTTACATTCACAACAAATGCAGCCCCACACAGGCCGTTACATGTTACATTCACAACAAATGCAGCTCCACACAGGACGTTACATTTTACATTCACAACAAATGCAGCTCCACACAGGCCGTCACATTTTACATTCACAACAAATGCAGCGCCACACAGATCGTTACATCTTCCATTCACAACAAATACTGCCCCATACAGTCTTGTTCCATATTTCATTAAGAACAAATGCAGCAACTGATTTGGTCATTTTAGCAGGCTTCCTGCCCCTCGCCTTAGTCAGCAGTCCCCGCCCCCCATCTCCAAGCCACACACAAATGCGCACCGGTTTCCGACACAGGCAGAGATTGAGAGCAGCGACCCAATTACAATATAAACAATATACCCAGTTAATATAAACACTCTCAGTGATTGCAGCGACTGAGAGTACCTCCATTGCATTGATGTGGATATGCAGCGTTTTTCTCATGCATTTGCTTTTGTGGTTTGCGTGTTTTTGAGTTTGCTTAGTTTCTGTTTTTGCTGCGCGTTTCTCCGACCTGAGATGTTTTGGTCCATTGCAGCGCGTTCGCCCCTGTTAAGGGCGTGACATTTCCGACATACACACGAATGCTGGACCAATCGCAAATGAGTGATCAAGTTGACCAATCACAGGACACTGGGGTTTTTGGGAGGGCAGGGTCAGGACCTCAACAGAGCATTTCAAATTGACACATTTAAACCTTTTTTAGTAGACTTCAAGAATACAAGAATGACCAATGAAAAGTCACTTAATAGCTACACTTTAAATGATTCACCAAGCATTGAAGTCTGTTTTTGTTAACATTTTACGCAACAACCCAACTTTTCTGGAAACAAGGTTGTGTATTCACAACAAATGCAACCCCACACGGGCTGTTACACCTTACATTCACAACAAATTCATCAGGGACATAAAATTGGACTTGAAATGGTAAATCTGTTCATTTTCATGACGGTGTCTTGCTGCCTCCCACACAACCTCGCCTCCTCCCCTATAGTGCCCTACTTACTCCCTCACTACTCCTCACTTCCTCCACCATGGAATCTCACCTCCTTCCCCCATAGTGCCCCACTTACTCCCTCACTACTCCTCACTTCCTCCAGCCTAGAATCTCACCTCCTTCCCCCATAGTGCCCTACTTACTCCCTCACTACTCCTCACTTCCTCCAGCATAGAATCTCGCCTCCTTCCCCTATAGTGCCCTACTTACTCCCTCACACTCCTCCAGCATAGGGTCTCCTCCAGCAGAGCATTTCTTGACACATTCCCCTTTTTTAGTAGCCTTCAAGAATACAAGAATGACCAATGAAAAGTCCCTTAATAGCTACACTTTAAATGATTCCACCAAGCATAGAATCTCAACCTCCTTTTCTCCCAAGGTTGTGCCCAACAAATGCAACCCCACACTGTTACTCCCCTCACATCCATCCAGCATAAAATTGACTTGAAATGGTAAATCTGTTCATTTTCACCTCCTCCCCCCTCCTCCCCTATAGTGCCCACTTCCACTCCCTCACTCCCTAGACTCACCTCCTGCCCTACTTACTCCCTCCACCCTCACTTCCTCCAGCATAGAATCCCTCCTCCCCCATAGTGCCCTACTTACTCCCCTCACTACTCCTCACTTCCTCCAGCATAGAATCTCACCTCCTTCCCCCATAGTGCCCCTACTCCCTCACTACCCTCACTTCCTCCAGCATAGAATCTAACCTCCTCCCCATAGTGCCCTACTTACTCCCTCACTACGCCTCCTTCCTCCAGCATAGAATCCCTACTCCTTCCCCATAGTGCCCTACTTACTCCCTCCTCACTTCCTCCAGCATAGAATCTCACCTCCTTCCCCCATAGTGCCCTACTTACTCCCTCACTACTCCTCACTTCCTCCACCATAGAATCTAACCTCCTTCCCCCATAGTGCCCTACTTACTCCCTCACTACTCCTCACTTCCTCCAGCATAGAATCTCACCTCCTCCCCCCATAGTGCCCTACTTACTCCCTCACTACTCCTCACTTCCTCCAGCATAGAATCTCACCTCCCCCCTCATAGTGCCCTTCCTTATAGAATCTCCTCCTCCCCTACTAGTGCCCTCCTCACTTCCTCCTGCATAGAATCTCACCTCCTTCCCCCATAGTGCCCTACTTACTCCCTCACTACTCCTCACTTCCTCCACCATAGAATCTCACCTCCTTCCCCCATAGTGCCCCTCTATCTTCTCCATTGAGAATAACTTCTGTTGCTGCAGTACCTCAGTGTTGGGGAAGCGGCTGGGGTTGGAACAGGGGTTCCAGGTCACAACATTGGGGTCTGGTACCGTCTCCAGGTAACCAACAATGGACTCCCTGCTGAAGTTGAAGCCATGAATGCCATCTTCAGGAAATACAATGATCTGCGCACCCTGAAAACAGGAGGCAGAGTTTCCACACCGCGAACACAGGAGGTAGAGTTAATACAGCCTGAACACAAGAGCTGCGGAGTTACTTCACCGTGAGTACGACCTGAAACACAGTTGCAAGCATCAACAGTTATGCTCATGAAAATGAAATGTAGCAACTGTCGGCATATTTGTAATGTATTCAATCATTCACAAAGGCAAAAGTGTGCGTACAAGTTTGTAGGTTTGGGGTTTTTACACCGATGACTGAAAACATTATGACCACCATTGTTCATGGTGCTAATCTTCTGCACGCCTCCTAAACAGCTGCCTTTCTCCTTCCCATAATGCACCTCTTCCCCAGGTGAACCCAGGACACATGCCTAGCTGATATACATGAAGAAAAAATTTAGGAATCATCGGACCAGCTAACCTTCTTCCAATCCAAGGTTTAGTTGGAGGCTTGCCACTTTGGAGATGCTGTGACTGGTCATAACAATTTGGTCCTTGTCAATGTCATTCAGCGCCCATTTCTCCCACGACCAACAAGTGGACAATAAAAGCCAATTGTTTACTTGCTTATCTGGTGTCATGCCACTGAAACACATTAAGATGACTGCCGAAAGAAAACAAGCAAAATTCCCCATGTATTTATGATATGGGGTTGCATGTCAGGTAAAGGACCAGGGCAGATGGCAATCATTACCTCAACAGTCAATACGCCGGTGCACATCGAAATTTTGGGCCATTTTCCTGCTTCTGTCAATAGGAAATAGGTTTGGTGATGATGCAGTAATTTTTCAGGATGACAATGCATCTTGCCACAGAGCTAAGAGTATAACAGCTTTTCTTCAGGAAAGGCATATCAACTCAACGACATGGCCAGCAAACAGTTAGGATCTCAAGTTCAAGTGTTTATTTTGCCATTTGTCCAAGTACAGGTGCACAGGGGCATTGGAATTCTTGTACGGTTCACTCAGTCATCGAAATTTAAAAAGTCCACAGAATATTAAAAGTCCACATTCTAATAAATATACTAAAAAATATTTAAGTGCAAAAAGTGCAATAAAAACAAATGTGTGAGAAGAGGAGGTAGGTGTGTGTGTATGTGTGTGCGTGTATGTGCGTATGCATGTGCGTGGTCTCAAGGGGTCAGAGTCTGAGATGGGGTATGATATTTCAGTCCAGCTTGAATGTCCTCTGCCAGCAGTCTGATGATTGCTGGATAAAAACTGTTTTGAAATCACTTCCTATTTGCTCTGATGCTCTCCGGGCGGTGGCGTCTCAGCACCTGACCAGAGCTTCTCCACCAAAACAGGGTGTGACTGGGGTGATATGGGTCCTAGAGAATGGATGTTATTTTGTTCCTACAGTGAGCGGTGTACAGGGTGTCCCTGGAGGGGAGCTGTGTGCCTGTGATTCTCAGAGCTGTTTTGACGATCCTCTGAAGGGCCTTCTTCTCCATTAATGTTATTTTGCCATACCACACAGTAATGCCCCTTGTGAGGACACTCTCCGCCAGACCTCTGTAGGCCTGGGTGATCGGTTGGATCTCAATCCAAAGGGAAATTTATGGTAGAAATAAAAAAAAGTCCATAACAACGTCCCATCCAGCAAAGCTGATCTGTCAACCACTGTTTCAGAAGGTTGGAACCATCTTGATAGAGATGATTTTTTTCATTAGTGAAATCCATGCTTCAAAAAATCCAGACCTTCATAAAGGGCTGAAGTGGGCAATAAAATTCTGATTCTGATTTTTTGTTGATGATTCCACAATTTTTTCTTCAAAATTGAGTGATTCCATATGTTTCTCCCCTCCTTAATTATGAAAAAAAAATGCAAATAATGAAAACTAGAACAGGCTACATTTTCTGAAGAAAATCGTTGTGCTTGCATTAGCGCGAAAAGTTGAAGAGGTTGGCTTATGAAATGAAGGTGCGTGGAAACTGAGAGGCAAAGGAAATTGCTGAAGAAAAGTTGAAAAACTGTTAAAATGTACATAGAAGACTTTAAAGCTGAAAGTAATTGAAGACTACAAAGGAAAAACAATCAGAGTCCAAATTTTGCATTTTTGTATATTTTAAATATTATATATTATTTAATATAGGTTATATACTTTATGCATATTTTTTCAGTGTTTTGTTTCTAAGATCGTTTTGAATTTTTAATTCAAATGGTGAAAGTTGATAAGTATACTCCTGCCGGTGAACAGGGACTCGTGTAGGTAAATGGTGAAGGTTGGTAAGTATACTGTTGCCGGTGTACAGGTACTCTTGTGTGGGTAAATGGTGAAGGATGATAAGTATACTCCTGCTGGTGTACAGGTACTCTTGTGTGGGTAATTGGTGAAGGTTGATAAGTATACTCCTGCTGGTGAACAGGGACTCCTGTAGGTAAATGGTGAAGGTTGAGGAGAAGTATACTGCTGGTGCACAGGTACTCTTGTGTGGGTAAATGGTGAAGGATGATAAGTATACTCCTGCTGGTGTACAGGTACTCTTGTGTGGGTAAATGGTGAAGGTTGATAAGTATACTCCTGCTGGTGTACAGGTACTCTTGTGTGGGTAATTGGTGAAGGTTGATAAGTATACTCCTGCTGGTGAACAGGGACTCCTGTAGGTAAATGGTGAAGGTTGAGGAGAAGTATACTGCTGGTGCACAGGTACTCTTGTGTGGGTAAATGGTGAAGGTTGATAAGTATACTCCCGCCGGTGCACAGATACTCTTGTGTAGGTAAATGTTTGAAGGTTGATAAGTATACTCCTACTGGTGTACAGGTACTCTTGTGTAGGTAAATGGTGAAGGTTGATAAGTATACTCCTGCTGGTGTACAGGTACTCTTGTGTAGGTAAATGGTGAAGGTTGATAAGTATACTCCTGCAGGTGCACAGGTACTCTTGTGTGGGTAAATGGTGATGGTTGATAAGTATACTCCTGCAGGTGCACAGGTACTCTTGTGTGGGTAAATGGTGATGGTTGATAAGTATACTCCTGCAGGTGTACAGGCAATCTTGTGTGGGTAAATGGTGAAGGTTGATAAATATACTCCTGCTAGTGTACAGGTATTCTTGTGCAGGTAAATGGTGAAGGTTGATAAGTATACTCCTGCTGGTGTACAGGTACTCTTGTGTAGGTAAATGATGAAGGTTGATAAGTATACGACTACTGGTGTACAGGTTCTCTTGTGTGGGTAAATGGTGAAGGTTGATAAGTATACTCCTGCTGGTGCACAGGTACTCTTGTGTGGGTAAATGGTGAAAGTTGATAAGTACACTCCTGCAGGTGTACAGGCAATCTTGTGTGGGTAAATGGTGAAGGTTGATAAGTATACTCCTGCCGGTGTACAGGTACGCTTGTGTAGGTAAATGGTGAAGGTTGATAAGTATACTCCTGCTGGTGTACAGATGCTCTTGTGTAGGTAAATGAAGGTTGATAAGTATACTCCTGCTGGTGTACAGGTGCTCTTGTGTAGGTAAATGATGAAGGTTGATAAGTATACTCCTGCTAGTGTACAGGTACTCTAGTGTGGGTAAATGATGAAAGTTGATAAGTATACTCCTGCAGGTGTGCAGGTACTCGTGTGTGGGTAAATGGTGAAGGTTGATAAGTATACTCCTGCAGGTGTACAGGTACTCTTGTGTGGGTAAATGGTGAAGGTTGATAAGTATACTCCTGCAGGTGTACAGGTACTCTTGTGTGGGTAAATGGTGAAGGTTGATAAGTATACCCCTGCAGGTGTACAGGTACTCTTGTGTGGGTAAATGGTGAAGGTTGATAAGTATACTCCTGCAGGTGTACAGGTACTCTTGTGTGGGTAAATGGTGAAGGTTGATAAGTATACTCCTGCAGGTGTTCAGGTACTCTTGTGTGGGTAAATGGTGAAGGTTGATAAGTATACTCCTGCAGGTGTACAGGTACTCTTGTGTAGGTAAATGGTGAAGGTTGATAAGTATACTCCTGCTGGGTGTCTTGTGTGGGTAAAGGTGAAGGTTGATAAGTATACTCTTGTGTGTGTGGGTAAATGGTGAAGGTTGATAAGTATACTCCTGCAGGTGTACAGGTACTCTTGTGTGGGTAAATGGTGAAGGTTGATAAGTATACTCCTGCAGGTGTACAGGTACAAATGATGAAATCTTGTGCTGGTGTAAAATGGTGAAGGTTGGTACTCTTGTGTGGGTATACTCCTGCAGGTGTACAGGTACTCTTGTGTAGGTAAATGGTGAAGGTTGTTAAGTATACTCCTGCTGGTGTACAGGTACTCTTGTGTGGGTAAATGGTGAAGGTTGATAAGTATACTCCTGCTGGTGTACAGGTACTCTTGTGTGGGTAAATGGTGATGGTTGATAAGTATACTCCTGCAGGTGTACAGGCAATCTTGTGTGGGTAAATGGTGAAGGTTGATAAATATACTCCTGCTAGTGTACAGGTATTCTTGTGCAGGTAAATGGTGAAGGTTGATAAGGATACTCCTGCCGGTGTACAGGTACTCTGATGTGGGTAAATGGTGAAGATTGATAAGTATACTCCTGCTGGTGTACAGGTACAGTGTTACCTGTTTGGCAGCAGCTGCGGCCTGTTCCTCATACACATCCAGGTTCTTCTTCATGTGTTCCAGAGCTTCCTGCCGGCTTAGTGGAACTCTGGGCTGCAGGTTCCGAATGAGATGGTGCTCGTACACCGCTGCCACATAAGTCCCTCCCCCTTCGCCATCCACCTCCTGGCCCCGTGTGAGGATTACTACAGCACCCAGGATACCCCACCCTATCACTGATCCCAGAACAGCCCAGCGCATTTCCACTCTGCTCTAAAACATGTAACAGCTGATCACAGGAAAAGTGCGCTGTGTTCAGAGAGAGAAATAAAAGAGTGTGTGTGAGAGAGAGAGAGAGAGAGAGAGAGACTCCAGGTAAGGGCCACATGTAAGATCTGTCTATATGTCTGTCTTAGGGAACTCCGCTCCTGGAGAGCCATAGCCCTGCATGTTGTTGATTTTTCTCTACTCTGTAACTCCTGATTTAAATGTCTCCTGTCATGTCATCAGATGCACAGCCAAATAGCCATTAAATGCCATGTCAGAATCTGTTGGTTGTGACATCACAAGAGGGAGGATGTCACCCAGAATAATGAAAGAACTGATTAACAGTTCGCTGAAGTTGATCAGTCCCTTACAGTGGCCGACAGGGGCAAACGCGCTGCAATGGCTCAAAACATCTCCAATTGGAGAAACGCTCCACAAAACAGAAAAGATGCAAATTCAAAAAACATGCAAAACGAAAAAGCAAATGCAAGAGAAAAACACTGTAAATCCACCTCAACTCAAACGCACTGCATCGGCTTAAAACATCCTCAATCGGAGAAACATGCTACAAAAATGGAAACAATGCAAAGCCAAAAACACGCAAACCACAAAAGCAAATGCAAGAGAAAAACGCTGCATTTAGACATCACCACAACGGAAGTGCTCAGAGCCGCTATGGCTAAGTCGGCAAAAAGGCTTTCTACCTTGCTAACGTTAACGTAGCTGACTTATATTTGGTATAACATATGCTCGCGGTTCCACTTCAGCTAGGTGAGACAGTGAAATGATGGACTTTTTATTAATTAATTTTCTACTGACTTCCGTGCACCAAACTGTTGGCTACCTAGGCTAGCGAACTAGGTAGCTTAGCAAGTGATGTAACATTAGCGAGCTAGCTAGTGAGCAGTTATATTTAGTAAAACATAATTGCTTGCTGTTCTACTCTAGTTAAGTGAGATAGGCAAATGATGAATAATTTTTACTTATTTATTTTCTATTGACTTCCGTGCACCAAACTGTTGGCTACCTAGGCTCGTGAACTAGCTAGCGAAGCAAGAAAACTGACGTTAACGAGCAGTTATATTTGGTATTTCATGAATGCTCGCATTTCTACTCTTGTTAAGTCAGATAGCGAAATAATGGATAATTTTTATTCATTTAATTTTCTATTGACTTTCATATGCCAAACTGCTGGCTAGCCAGGCTGGCAAACTTGCCAGCTAAGCAAGCGAACTAACGTTAGCTAGGTAGCTGACTAGCTAGCTCGAAAGCCTTTTTGCCCACTCAGCTAGCTAGTCTCTCTCAGGTTAGAAGTATAAGCTGTTACATTTGGCTCTCCCCACAGCGACTGGGAGCACTTCCGTTGTGGCGATGACTAAATGCGGTGTTTTTCTCTTGCATTTGCTTTTGTGGTTTGCATGTTATTGAGTTTGCATTGTTTCTGTTTTTGCAGCGCATTTCTCCCTTTGGAGATGTTTTGGGCTATTGCAGCGCATCTGTGTTTCCATGGATATGCAGTGTTTTTCTCTTGTATTTGCTTTTGTGGTTTGCGTGTTTTTAACTTTACATGATTTTACTTTTGCTGCATGTTTCTTCTATTGGACACATTTGGGCTGTTGCAGCGCGTTTGCCCTATCGGCCACTGTAGTCTCTCTTGTCTCTGGGTGGCCGCTTCATCTTATCATGTCACAAACAAACATATTTCGAAATGTTTGTAATGACTAATTGGCTCTATACCAAGTGACAAGATTGGGGACCAGCATTGGAAGGGACTTGAAAACTAGGCAGTTTTTTGAATTGAGTGTGTTTGAAAAGTGAGACATCTAAAACATGCAGAGCTAAAGCAATCATGAAGCAGGGCTCCCTTTCTCGGCTCTCCAGTGTTAAACATTATCCCGGCCCTGCTCAAAGTCTCTGTCCAAATCCGTCTCCTGTCTGTGTTCGAGTCCAAACTCTAATTTTACAAGTCTAATTCATAGTTTTGCCTCATTTACCATGTCCTTGACCTGTATAAAGCAGATCAAAAAAAATGCTGAAAGCAGAGATGTTGTGTAACTCTATGGCTGACACGTCAGGGAAAACTGACCGAGCCAAAATTTTGACAACACTATTTTTCATAGACTCATTAGCATTATAATTGAATTTTTAGGTTAGAATTGGTAAAAAAAAAAAAAAAAAGTGGCTTTGCTAGTTTGCCATTAAGTTTTTTTTTTTTCCTTTTTTCAAATATTAATTTTTACGTTTTTTTTCAAATTTTAAGCTTTATGTCACAAGTTTACCAATTAGACACTGGAGTTTTATAACATCATGACAGCGAAGCTTTTCTTCATTTAGCTGATAATGCTGTCTGTTATCCAGGCCTTTTCCCAGGACTACAGATGTGCCAATTTGAGTTGCAGTAACTCCCAGAATTTTACTAAACCAGCTCCTCCGTATGCTTTGCCGGATTAACAATCAAACCAGTTATCTACTGGCAAGTCAGAACCAACTTGAGACCTGAATTGAACCTGAAATTATAATGATAAAAAGATAACTCTGCTTCAATATGTGATCATTAGACATCAATCTGAATATTTTTTTAAATTAACTTTCTCCAGTACGGAAGCGTGTTGCTTCCTGGAAAAAAAAAAAAAAAAAAAACGGGTCAGTATCGCTTTATAACCTGAAAAGTTTCTTGTTATAACAAGATGTTTTTCATGTTATTACAACATATACTGACCAAAAAAAGAAACGCAATTTCGTGATCCGGTGCCAAATTTCGATAAACCCATTGAGAAAGATGCTTTTGCTCTGAGTTATTTTTGGATGTGAGTACTTCTACCATACAAATTTTTGCGGTCACAGCGCGTATTCTGGACCCGCCATTTGTCCGGAACCAAACAATCGGCAGTGCTTGGGTTGGAGTACTACCATTGTCCCAACAGTCCCATTTTTGTTTTGAGTTCCTCGTAGACACTGGGGCCTATAAAAGTCCGACCTAAAATGAGTAAAAATCAGATGGGTTATAATGCCACGACTAACAGAAGTTCAACGAGAACGCGCAATTGGGATGCTACAGGCCGGAAGTCGGGTAGATAGAGTTGCCTGTCAATTCGGCGTGCATTCTGCAACAATTAATCGCCTCAGAACCAGGTTTAATGCCACTGGACACACGACCGATCTCCCCTGATCTGGTAGGCCACGTGTTACCACTCCAGCGTCTGACCGTCGTATCACGACCGACCGTCTGCTACACACCGAACCAACCTTCATTTTGTTGAAACCTCAACGCCGTCCATTACTGTGATGAAATTCTCTGTCCAGTCGTCCTTCCGTTTGTCCGACGTCACTGACTGTCTTTCCAACAGGACAACGCGCGTCCGCACGTGGCACATATCTGTATGGAGTTCCTTGGGGCCAAAAACGTGCAAATCCTCCCCTGGCCAGCGTTTTCTCCAGATCTTTCACCTATAGAACACTAGTGGGACATTCTGGATAGAGCGATCCAGAGATGTCAACCACCGCCAGCTACAGTACGTCAGCTAAGACAAACACTGACCGAAGAGTGGAACAGCGTTCCACAAGCAACAATCAGACGTCTGGTGATATCTATGAGATGCAGGTGTACCGCCATGCGCGACGGGGAACATACGAGATCCTGATAGTGTCATTTGTGTTAAATAAAAGCCAACATGGCGATATTTCAACCCTATTTTCTGTTATATCTATTGTCTGAGATTCCCTCTTTCATTTAATACCAATGAAGTGTTGATTAAAAACAGTTACACTCGATAAAATCAAGAAATAGAAAATTGCGTTTCTTTTTTTGGTCAGTATATTTTCATGTTTTAACAAGATATCTTCACATTATTACAACATAAAAACTTACTACGTTTTTAATAAGAAACTTTTCTTGTTCTAACAACATACTATTTATCTTGTAATGATGTGAAACATTTGACGTTATAACATGATATCTTACATTGTTATAACATGAAACATTTCATGTAATGACGTTTTAACTTATATGGTAATGGCGTGAAGCATTTCATCGTGTTTGAATTAGGAAATAGTGTGCCAGGGACAAATTGAGTAATATGGCTTATTCACAAAATTTGATTTAAGGGCATCTAAAGTCGGTTCTCAGATGGGACGTTGAACGTCCAATGTTTACAAACAAATCACTTGCTTTTGTTGACATCTTGCATTGTCACATGACCAATTTCATTCATATAAACCAATGTTTTGTGTACATGCATAGATAATCCTTCTATTTCGGTTCATTTGCGCAGGTGCAGCTCCCTGATTGACCGATAAACAAAAACAATGGGAATCCACTTTAGATGCCCTTTAAATTCTACTTCATGCTTGGCTTGGAACATGGCGAGATTCTGCTATTATTGAGTACTGTGGATGACATCGTGATTACTGATTTCAATCATTTACTTTTAAACAGACCAATGGTTTACCAAAGACAAACTGCTCTGGAACTTCTGCGCCACTTCATTGGCGAATCAAGCAATCTAATCTATGCTTCCTGATCATATAAATAGTTGAAATGAAATAAAAGATGATTTGAAATGCCTTTGTGTCATTTTCAATAACGCTGATTCCGGCTAAATGCAGCAAAGTGCACGTCCGAATGAATGATAGCGGCCTTACTTTAACAGGGAGAACTAGCAACGCCTGATAGTCTGGAGCGTTTTTATAGTGAATGTATTGTTACCCTGCCCCACCCGAAGGGTGAGGGCAAGGGGTATTGTTTTTGGTTTGGTTTGTTTCTGTGTTTGTGCGTTTGTTTGTTTCTGTGTTTGTTTGTTAACACTCTAGCGGCAAAACTAACAGGCACATTCACCCCAAATTCGGTTTAGGGATTGCCACTGACCCAGAATAGATCCCTATTGAATTTCGTACAAGTAGGTGAAAGTACGTGCGAGGGGTGGGGTTTGATGTGCCTGGCACCACTTGTTAATTCAGAAAATGATCGAGAACAAGTCAGGACTAATAATTGTTCAAACGGGATGTGCCCCCCCAAATTCCAGTTCTGGCACTGGCACTGTGCTTCACGCTATCACCATATAAGTTTTCACGTTATTACGTGGAATGTTTCATGTTATAACAAGATATCACGTTATAACAAAAATGTTTCATGTTTCAACATGTTATCACGTTATAACGTGAAACCTTTCACGTAGGCTTATTACAAGATATGTAGTATCTTGTTATAACAAGAAAAGTTTCTTATTATAGCGTGATAAGTTTATGTTATAATAACATGAAAAACATCTTATAACAACCTTTTTTATAGCAGGATCCAAACCCATTTGGTTTTTTTTTTCAGGAATGGCATCAATACGCTTCCGTACTCCTGATTTCTGTGATAGCATTTTATTCCATCTATTATTTCATCTTTCATTATGAAAGATTTTTAAAAATGAGGTTTATTTTAAGATGGCTGCTGATTTTGTTTTATGCATTAAAAAGTATAAATTTAAGATGTAAAACGACTTAAGTGCATCAAACCAGCACTGAAGGCAACTTATTGAAAAGCTAAACTGCTTTACTCAGGCAAGAGCTGTGATGTCTTGCAAACAAACTGTTTAAATACGTGCCATTTCATGACCAATCGACTTCAGAGTCTTTCAATGGCGTTTTATGCCAACATACTACACAGCGCTTTGATACAACAAACAATAATGCTCTCAAAATTGTTTGACTGCTAATGAAGCGAAACAAACTGGAGACCAATCTTACCTCTTGACAGCACGCAAGTGATCTTCTCTCTTCCTTCAGAGAAGCTTTTAGACTCACTATCTGATGAATAAATGTCCAGGTATCTGAGGCTCTGATCACTGCTGACAGTAAATTAAATGATACACATGTATGCTGCACAATTCCTGGTAATGTGTGGTGCAATTTTCATTTGCTTTATGAAGTCACACGGATCAGAAGGGTCGACTGGAAGAATTGGCAGACTTTTTGTTTGCTGTGGAGGTTGCTGAGCAGAGCCGTTTGCAGTCTGCTTTGACTGGAGATGCAGTGAAAATTTCTGGGGGGTGTAATGGTACACAGTGGTGCTCTGGTTTCTTGTGGTGGTTATACTGAGGCCTGAAAACTCCCCAAACCCATCCCTCCAAACACTCTTACACTCAAGCAAAAAAATAAAATCCTATGGCATTTCTTATTCAAAATGTTTGGTATTTGTTAATACATTTCTCAAGGTCCCCTCCCCCATTTTAAACCCAATAACCTTTGATTCCCCCATCCTATGACAGCATTAATTTCCTGTCTTTCTGGGCAAAAACTCTAACAAACCCTAACAAACCCATGTCTAAATTGCTCATTATCACCTTCTCATGAGCCAATGTAACCTAATTCTTTTTTCTCTCATGTATCATAGTGTGGCGAAATTGTGTCAAGACACGAGAGAGTGTGGAGAATGAACTTGCACATGATGCTGACGACACACCAATGATATGTGCTGTGATGTACAATATAGCTCAGGAAATGCATCCTTATAGCCACTGAGCTCTTTGCACATGTAGCTGATTGACTATTTTATTTTGAAATGTAATGTTTTGTTTTTGTGAACATTCTCAAAACCTACAGATAATATTACCTACTGTTAAAAATTTGTGAAACGGGCTATTCCTTTGCATCTGTAACCGTATATTGGGCTAATGAGTTGGTACGTTTATATAGTTCTAAGTTACTACTTGTTGTAGGGAGGGCTCTAATTAGTGACACACAAACAGAACACATAAGCTGTGTTCGAAATCGTCCACTCGTTCACTCACTCCCTATTCCCTACATCAGTGGTTCCCAAAGTCGGTCCTGGGGACCCACAGCGTATGTCGGTTTTTGCTCCAACCACAATTACATCCCAGAGTTTTAACAAGCTGTTCATTTTTTAATTAGCAGTTGCTTGTCAGATACGGGGACATTTTACCCCTTGAACCAATTATGACAGAAATGGCTACGCATTCCATGAAATTTCAAAGCCCAACATTCATATTTTTTATTTTGATGTATTCCACTACATGTTTTATGTGATCAAATGCAAGACTGCAATCAGTCAGTAATCTGGTGATTAGGGTTCTGAATTCAGGTGCTCAGGTTCTTTCCTGAAACCAATCAAGTGACATTTAACAGGTTTGACTCATCGTTTGCTTTGTCTTTGAATTCTTAATTGCCTAATAATTGTTCGCTTTTAATGACCTTGGGACCACAATTTTATCTACTAGAAGCCCATTTATAGATTCATGTCATCAGTTGCAAATTTCCATTTTTTATGTTAGAGAAGTAATTTCCAATTTAGCACACTATGAAATGATTTTCATCATTCCATTTTTGACATGTGGTTTAAAAGGATAAATAATCAGCGAACAAGAATAGTGCAATCAAGAGCAATGAGCAACCCATTAGCATTCTAAGATTGGAGCTGTGGTTGACACAAAAACTCCTGGGTCCCCAGGACCGAGTTTGGGAACCACTGCCCTACATCATGTATAGTGCACTACATAGGGAATGACCAAAGGAGATTTCGGACACTACACCAGAATTTTCTGAACATGGTAGCGTCAGCAGATGCGCTGGATTCCCCTGAGATGTAAGCGGACGCGCCGAGCATCATGTAAACAAACTGGACACTAACTGGAACATTTGAGGATGTAATTCTGCAGGGTGGAGCCATCTCACTCTTCTCCTCCTTCTTCTCCTCTGGAAAACCACGACCGCATTGCATTGTGGTATACGGGAGTACAATGTAGTGTACATCGCTTGCTCACTCAATTTCGCTGTGCATTGTGGGTATTTTATAGTCCACTATATAGTGGACGAAATTAACCACTAAGAATTCGAACAACACTGCAAAATGGCGAAAACACTATATAGTGCACTATATCCGTGATAGAGGGCGATTCCGAACACAGCTAGAGATAACGAAGCTGTAAGTTCCCAGTTAAAATCCGGACAGCTTCTGTAATGGTAAGATGTGCAATGACGCTCTCTTCCCTTCGTTTTCAGCTAGCGAGTTTAAAAGTTGCTTTACCCGTTTTAAACTGCACGAAAACCTAATGGTAGGTTTTGTTAACATGTGCTCGAGTGTTGCCATTGACTTTGGTCAGCAAAAACGGTTGTTAACGATTTTAAACACATCGGTGATTTTTCCTCATTTAAAAATCGTTTAAACTCCTCATTTAAAAGAGAGAGAGAGACCGTTGCTCTCATTTACCGTGCTTTGCTGTTAAACTCCTTTTTTAGTATAGGTGTTCATTTATGAATTGTTATATTTTACGCATTTTTGAAAAAAATGGACAATGTGAAATTGCTATCTAATTGAATTGGAAACCAGCACCATACTTATATGACTGTTTCTATCTGTTAAATGTCCAGAAATTTCTGGATGAAACGTGGAGAAAAATGTATGCTCTTAATTCCTGAATGTATCTAATTTTCATTTGCTTTATGAAGTCACACGGATCAGAAGGGTCGACTGGAAGAATTGGCAGCTTTTTTGTTTGCTGTGGAGGTTGCTGTCTGCTTTGAAAATGCAGTGAAAAAAATTTTTGTAATGGTACACACTGTGGTGCTCTGGTTTTTGTTGGTTATACTGAGGCCTGAAAACTCCCCAAAATAAACACTCTATAAAAAAAAAAATAAAATCCTATGGCATTTCTTATTCAAAATGTTGATTTTGAATACATTTTCTCAAGGTTTTTTTAAACCCAATAACCTTTGATTCCCCCATCCTAAATAATTAATTTCCTGTGTTTCTGGGCAAAAAACTCTAAAAAAACAAACCCATGTCTATGTTCTGTTATCACCTGAATGAGCCAATGTAACCGTTCCTTTTTCTCTCATGTATCATAGTGTGTGCGTGTCAACCACACGAAGTGTGGAGAATGAACTTGCACATGATGCTGAACACACCAATGATATGTGCTGTGAAAATAAACATGCAGCCATGTTGATGCACTGGCATTTTATTTTGAAATGTAATGTTTTGTTTTTGTGAACATTCTCCAAACCTACAGATAATATTACCTACTGTTAAAAACATTGTACTTCAACCCGTATATTGGGCTAATGAGTTGGTACGTTTATATAGTTCTAAGTTACTAGCAACCATCTGAATTAGCCTGTACTAGAAATAATACTATGGTTCCCAAATTCTTGGGACCCACAAAACAATTCAATCCCAGAACAAGCTGTTCATTTTTAATTTTTTAATCAGGGGTTCCCCAAAACCACATTATGCCAAGGCCCCCATATTAAAGTGTTCATATTTTTTAGCTATGTATTCCAAAAAATCAAAAGGTGGCAGTATGTTTTATGTGATCAAATGCATTCTTTACAGAATCTTTTAGGGTAATACTATGGCAAACCAATAAGAAAAAACAACAGGTTTGACATGTTTGCTTTGTCTTTTATTAACACAATTATTGCTTAATTTGGGACATTTATCTACTCCCATTTATATTCATGTCATCTGTTTACCATTTTTTAAAAATTTTCCAATTTAGTTAAATGATTTTCATCATGCCATTTTGACATGTGGTTTTAAAAGGATAAATAATCAGAGTTAGTGCATACTAGTGGGACATGTTCTAAGCTTGGAGCTGTTACACAGTTTATCAAGCCAGGGGTTTCTGTTTGTTAGTGCCATACATCATGTGTCATTGTCTACATGTAATGACCAAAGGCTTGTGTTTTACAGTACTTTTAAATGCTGAAAAAGCCAGCCTCCCCTGAGATGTAAGGGGCAGTAGCATCATGTAAAAACAAACTGGACACTAACTGGAACATTTGAGGATGCAAATCTGCAGGGTGCTTTCAGCTTCTCCTCTGCCAGGGCAGGGTATCAAGTCCTTTCTTGCATGCAGCCAGTAATTTCGCTGTGCTGGGGAGGGAATAGTCCACTATATAGTGGTCAAATTTTATTTCAAATCACAAAATGGCGTAACCTCAATTATATCTCTTCCTGGGACTTTAAGTCCAGACTATCACCGGACAGCTTCTATAATGGTAAGATGTGCTAAGGGGTCCCTCACCCAGTTTAGATGAGTTTAAAAGTTCTCAAGTTCAGGAAATAGTCTCTGAAATATTTTGGAGGTGCTCCAGGTGGGACTGGATCAGGGGAGAAAAACGGTGTCCAGCTCACCAGATGACAGCAGCTCCTGATGAAGCAGTGGGAACATCTCTGTAACTCCCTCATGGAGCTTGTTTGACCGTCATGTGATCTTGGAAAAAGCACGCACTTTGTCTCGCGCATGCAACATGTATGTTTCACGTCCTTTCAGGCATTGATTCAGCACATTGAGATGTTGGAAAATGACTGAAACGTATGCAAGTTTGCGAATCCAGGCTGCATTTGCAAAACGGTTCACCAGTTGATGCTTTTAAGATGAGCGTAACTCTGCAATCTCCATCCGCAGCTCATACACACGGTTCAAAACTACCCCACATGACAGCCAGCGCATGTTAGAGTGAAGCAGCGACCCTTCAGAACGGGTGCCCATCTCGTTACACCGCAGAGTAAACAATGAAATTCACTTCTTGTATAACATCTTGTAGCAACTGCTTAAGCTTGTCGTCAGTCCTCTTCGCAACGAGCGCTTCGCGGTGGAGCATGCAGTGTGTGGCGACTGCAGTTGGGGCTATCTGCTTGTAGACATTGCATATTTCATTTTACAAAAGATTGTTCCATTTCTAAACCCGTAAAAATCGTCTGTGCCTTTGGGTTAGGTTCTGAGCGGCACCTCTGTAAGATCTGCAAACGCTGATCGTGCGGGGGAGCCCAGCGACTGTATGCGACAAATGGCTGATAAAGCAGTCCAGAGCCATGCCAGATAGCAATAAAGCTTTTGTGGACTTCCTCCCAAAATGCTTGCTAAGGTGTTAACAGTCTTACTGTTCCTCTGTATGGGGGGGTTGTTAGGGGCTCTGGCTGACACAATGCCCCCCCAACCTCATATTACTGGCCTAAGTCTTAAGTTAAAGTCCAGTTATATTAATTTGTTTCAAATAATCTAAACCACTGGGAAGTGCATAATGTGCTTATATGTTAAATCATGTTCTTATATATCCAAATAGCACTTATATACTTATAACCCAATTAAACTATATATTAATTCATCTTAAGACTTTTTCATGACAACTGCATCATATTAGTACATATTCATATCATGTTTGGTCTTGTTATTCTCGGGGAATCTAAGGAGTTGAATGGAGTATGTTTCATTCCCATTGAAATTATGGTTCGTTCTCTTTTGGAAACTCCTGAGAATTTGGTCAGAATTCTGGTAATCACCCTATTCTCCTCTCTCTGCTGAAGTGTTTTTATTACCCAAAAACCGGATTCGACCCCCCTTCCAAGTGTTTATGGCCATGCCGCCTGGATCAAAAGGCGTGATTTGGCTTAAAGCAAAGAGAAATAATCCATTCTGGGGAGAATCGTATCCGATCTCTCACCCCGCGCACGCGTTAGGGCGTGAGTAGCCTTTTTTCAATGATGTAACATCGTATTTCGAACTTCCGCTGTGTTAGTGCGTGTATCCTTTCCTCCAGGTATGACTTTATTCTCCTCTTCTAAATTATGCGTAACTTGTAATTGGCTTAACGTTGATTTGTTTGATTTAAGCTTTTGCCTACCTGGTGAATAAATTATTGTCATTCTTTTAAGCTTGCGTGGTCTCCGTGACTCAAATCCTTTTGTTCTTTCTAGCCAATGCTAACCTCAATTCGAGTCCTTGCATTCCAGACTAGCTAGATGATGTTTTAAAGGTAGTGATGGGTTTTAAGTTGGATTGCAGATTACGGTCTACTTATATAAAGGGTTTATGTAGTATCGGTCCTGGGGATTTGACCTTAAGGGCACCCTTGGGATAAGCCGGTACCTGGTCGATCCCCTTAAGGGCCCTGTGGTGCGCATTATGTAGCATCGGTCCTGGGGATTGACCTTAAGGGTTTTCTTGAGTTTATAAGCCGGTGCCTGGCGATCCTCCCCTTGATCCTGTGGTGCATATAAATCTGGGTTCATGATATGTTTATGCCAAAGTTGCTACTATCATGGTAATTTCTTCCATCCTCTAGAACTCTCACCGAACTAAGATCCGGCAATTCGCTTATTATTGAGGCGTCAGTTGAGTAACTGGGTTTTCACTGAAGAGTCTGGCGGCTTAGTTGCTCGAGACTCACGCATGTGTCCCTAAACTATAAATTCTAATTCTAATTTGGAGTCAGATATTTAACGAGGGTATAACTAAATTTGGTATTCTAAATTTATTATGACAGCCATTAATTGTTAATTGTGCTTTTTGTTCAGTTGTTGCCCGGAGAAAAATGTATCCATTTTATTGTGATTCGCACCATTTTATTGGAAAAAATGTATCCATTTGCAGGATTCGACAGCCAGCGTGTTAATACCAGCCAACAGAACACGTTGAACCTTTGCCCTACAATTTCCGTCGTTGGTTATTGTTTTGGGTTTTACGTGCTTGATGAGAGCAGTCACTCCACTGTTTTTCCTGGTCATGGCCATGGCCCTGTCCGAACACACCCCCGCACAACGAGACCAGTCATTACATTAGATTCGATGTACATGAAAAATGTGCAGCTATACTGAATTGCATTTTCCCCCAATTTGCTGAGGCCCGCCTGGCGCCCCCCACCTTGAAAATGTTTTAGAGCATCCATTTTTGCACCTGCAAGCAACTACAAGGGGTTCAGGACAGTCAAGTCCAGAAAAGATGCAGATTGAGGAAGTAGACAATGCACTGCCTTCATCGGGTCAAGGTTTCGCTTCGAGAAATGATTTTCAATTTTAGTAACAGTGGTTTCTGATATAGTAAGCAGAGCTCTTTTTTAGAGATTGTGCACCTGTCTCAGTGTGATCGCCCTGACCTACAGTAGACAGAACAACACTATCTCAGTGTGATCACCCTGACCTACAGGAGACAGAACAACACTGTCTCCAAGTTGCTTGCACAGTGTTTTCTGTCTCTTACATTAATTATATTCTGGTGTAGTTCTTTGATGGTTTGCTCTTGTACCAATCCTCCTGGCTGGCTTGCCAATTGTTAGATTTTGCTCGTGATAAACAGACCGGACCAAAAATGCATGGAGAAAAAGTTTTTATTCACTCGTAATGGATTTCAACAGCATACGTATATGCTTGCTTCCTTTTTGCAGGCACTGAAAGACATGCGTGCAGACAGTGCCTGGGATCCATCTGATAATACAGTTTCCTTCCTGAAAGGAAGAATCGGTGGAGATTTTTCTCCCGGTTGACCTTTCCAGTTTCAGAACAGCAGTTCTGTGAAAACACAGGGTCTGTGGGCCTGTTGCATCTGACTTTCTCTTATCAAAGGACCGAACGCGGTGAGTAACATGCCTAGTCCTTTCAAAGAACCTGGCAGCTAGAAATTCCACGCGTTAACCGACTTGTACACATGTGTAACCGACAATATAATTTTAGGTTGTTTGCTAACCCTGTTATCTCTTAAAGGTTTGGCGGGGTGCAAAAGTCAAGGCTTGGAAAAGCCTCTGCATACAGCTCACATTGTGCCAAATAGTAAAAAAGTATTTAATTGTGATTTTCTAGCTACTGTCACAATTGATAATTTTGATTTGATCAGAGGTTGACGGTGTGTGTCCTGCAGATACACACAACTCACATTGTGCGATCTAATGAGAATTACATTTTTCTGTTAAATCAGAGGTTGATGGAGTGCGTGGTGTAAAGGTACAGACAGCTTACGTTGTGCTATCTATTCAAAATGATATTTTTCTATTAGATCAGAGGTTGACGGTGTGTGCACTATACGTTAGTCTTCTCACATCATGCCGGTTATCGGAAGTTGATGGAGAGATGGTGAGCAACGATCAGGTTGCTGGTTACCTTCCTGGTTATGAAGCTTTTGGTGGCAGCTCTAGGACAGAATTCAATACTATATAATTATTATTCATGGTCAGAGAGTTGAATGATACAATTTTTATTTGCGAGAGCATTAAAAATAGGCATGTTTCTTAATTGTGAGATAATTGAGAGATTGGAGCTGCCGGGTTAGCTCACTCGGTTAAAGGGGAACTCCGTTGTGAAATTGACTTGGGCTGTATTGAAACATGATAACAAGTTCTAACTTTTGTCGAATACCCCACCTTCGTACACACCCAACATTTCGAAATTCAGGGCTTTTTAGCCGAAGCTCCCAACAGGCTTACAAATGGAGCTTGACGTAAATTCTGATAGGCACGGAGTCAAGCTTGCTAACATATAGGAGCCGCTTCTCATGCTGGAGAATCACCTGAGTGCTCATGAATGTCATCTGATTTGCTGTCACATGATCGCTTGATCGATAATATGCTAGTTTACTTAAGCCCACTTTCTGAGAAGTGGCTCTGCAGCACGTACGCTTAACATCCCTCCTCCTCCCCAGCTCCTCCCATCTATTTTTTTCACTCTGTAATTCTGTTCTTTTATGACTAATCTGTTGTACAATAACAATGTCTCTTGTTGAGGTCATTGTTGCTATAGGCTCTGTTCTATGGAGGGGGGGTTAATTGCAGCTCCCTGCCTTCGGTTCCACGCTGGACAGGCAGGGATCTCTCGAACAGAGCCATGCCGCTGAACTCAATGTATGCTTGTACGCTTGTATGTTTTCAATAAATTTTCTCTTTGACAAAGTGTCCTATCAGAATGGTAGTGAATGGGGCATAGTGTTGCCATGCAAAGAAATAGCTATTTTTACATCATTAACAAGGCTCAAAGTAGCTCCACACTTCATTGGTAGAATTCCGAGGGCCCTGACATTTAAAACAAGGCACTGAGAACTTTGAAAATGCAAAGGTAGTTTATTAATAAAGACTGTTTATGCAGACAGTACCTTGAGGTAGTTTCCCGTCGCTGCCATCTTGAAAGTCACGATAAGTTGATGGACGAGCATGAATGAATAGGTAGGATAGGGGAACAGATTGCAGCCTATTCGCTCCCTGATTGGACAATGTGGACATAGAACTTTTTAAACTGAAGTGGACTGAAAATTCATACAAAGTACTATGCACTTTCTGGATGTTTCTCCCAGCTGCGATCTATCATTGAAAAATGACATCGGGATATAGCACCTGTTAATACTGAGATTATTTCTAAGGTAGAACATAATTTTTGATGAAAAGTGGAGATAGGCCCAGTCAGTCCTCAGGCTGCAAAGTGTAAATTGAGGTTCAGTTTTTTTTTTTTTTGTTTTTTTTCAGAAATCTGGAAATAACTATGCTAAGTTCTAAACGTTCATTTGTTGCTGCGTTGTGAGTGGCATTAGATTGCGATACTCTGTGACAGTATAAATCACTGCGCAAGTAATGTAGCATTCCACTTGGTTTGGAAAGAAGTATAGTTATGTCGATTTGTATTTTAAGTAGTTAATCATTAATTGACAATTCTTCGGATAAAAATCCAGAAAGAATATTAGTTTTTGTTTTTTTTTTAGATAAAAAACTGGCGAGTCGGCACAAGTTCAGCAGATAGAGAGAAAAGTTATACTAACTTGAGCATTGAGACAAACACAGTTGGCTATTTTACTTCGAAAATTGTAAAAGGAAAATAAAATAAAATAAAAAGTGGTCATTTTTTGACTGAACTCTGCGGGAAATTGAGATGAAGCAAAGGAAATAGCCTAAGATCACTGTGATTTTGTATTTTGATTTTGTGTATCAGTTATCTCTGTTATTTTGCATTGCATTGTGAGGGTAGCTTTGGGTGTTCACACCTTTGGAAATCCTTAACACTGCCACTAACACCTGTTTGTCTGCTTTTACATCTGAGGGACTCTGCTGTCATGGCTGCTGTGATGTCATCAGCTACACAGATCCACTGTTCTGGGCATGGGCCATTGAGACCTACAACAGAACGTTATGGACAAGCACCTACAAGCACCACAACTGAGCACGTGATGGACAACCTGAATGTGTATTTGAAAAAAAGCTTGGATTGAGGAAATTCCACAATGACATTCAGCGGAAATATGACATTGAACCCTCAGCGGATGGACATTGGGCCTTGCCGGACATCAAAAGGGCTTGCAGCACATGTCCGCAAGCAGCAGACGGGACGGATGGTCTGTTATTTTGTGCAAACAAATTCCACAGCATCTGGAAAAGTGCAAGATTGAGAGACTGAAACATGAACTTTCTGCAGAACATGGCAAAGTGAAAGCATTAACTTCTCTCTTACAAGAAGAGAAGAGGGAGAGGGATAAACATATCATAAATCATAAATGGATAAACTTGATTACAAAACTAGAGCCAAAAGACTTTAATAAAGCAGAAGCCTCTTCCACCACACATGAAGGAGAAGCTCGTCGAGTGAAAACAGAATCGCTTTACCCACTCAAAGAGCAGAAAGAATATGAAGAGCAACATCATCGTCAATTGCTGGGGGAAATTCCTCATGAATCCAGCAAAAGCTCAAATGGCTCGGACAGTGAGGACTCAGCTAATGAAACCCCTCTGACAAAGGGCAGCCGTTCACACTTCACACCCACCTCCACGACACGGACTGCCATTTCACCAAAGGTTAGGCTCGATCCTGTTGTAGTCAAACACCAGGGAGCTGAAAGGGAAGTGCAGAGCGAAGAGGAGTTTGAGGAGAACGGCCAGAGACGGACTCGTGTTGTTTCACAGAAGGTGAAAAGATACCTCCCATGTAAAATACACCAACCAGCCACACCAGAACAGGTTTATAAGTGGTCCAAGGAATTGCCGAACACATATAGACAACCATGCAAAGCCTGGAAAACTCTGGAACACTTATGGAAAATTTACAACCTGCATCCACTGGATGTTGCTATAATCCCAAATATGAACCTAAGGGACAGTGACCAAAGGAAGCTCAGTGGAAGTGTGGAGACAAAGGTGGGCAAGTCACAAGACCATACTGAAGCAGGATTAGAGGTTGTTTGAACCTATTTCTATGAGCTGAAACCTGCTGAAGTTAATTGGGTCAAAATAACGGCTTGCACACAGAAAGCAGGAGAAAGTGTTGCAGAGTTTGAAGAACGCTTCAAACTGATTTGGCTGGAACATGCTGGTCTTAATGAAAATGACGAGCTGTACAAGGACACTGGCATGCCTTTAAAGACAGCATTTGTAAACGGACTGAAACCAGAAATATCCAAACTACTGAAAGTACGTTATGATGACTGGAATGGGGTTGGTACAACTTTCAGTCAGATTGTTGAGTGGTCAACGAAAATTGATGCAGGATGCCAAACTCAGAGTTCAGTGCAAACAAATGCTCAGCAGTATGGCAGAAATGGACAATGCCCGGAGACATGACCAAAACAAAAAAAAAATTGGACGTTGTCGGTACTGCCAGAAACCTGGATACCGGAGTAAAGAATGCCGAACGAGGATCAGAGATCTAAACAAAGGTGTCAGTGATTTGGACAAAAAGTTTGAACAACTGACACTGGAACAGAAACAAACTCTTTTAAAAGCTGTTGAGCCGCAGGAAAACTAGAACTCCCCTCTTTACAGAATCTGCTTGCGGCAATCCATCAGAAGGCTGATGGACTCTATGTGTGTGCAAAAATAAACAACTGTGAAATTGACTTCTTATTGGATACTTTAGACCAGGGGTTCTCAACTGGTCTCACATTGGGACCCACATTTTCCCATGGTCATTACATCGCGACCCACTTTTATAGAATTGAAACCAAGCAAATGTTTTTCAAAAACAGCCTTTGAAAACACATACGTCATCTTTTTAAACATATATACACATTTATTTATATGTGCAAAGTGCATTTTAAGAAAATGAGCATGAAAACATTAAAAAATGAAATACAAAACTGAAAAATAAATGCATTAAATGAATAAACAAAATGAGGAGGAACATGACAACTGCATGTGTAAATTAAAATGACAAAACTGCACAAAATAAATAAGGCCACAAAACTAAATATTTCACATCTATATTTCTGCATTCAGAGCACAAAATGAGGAGGAACATGACAACTGCATGTATAAAAGTGAGTAAAATAAAATGACAAAACTGCACAAAATAAATAAGGCCACAAAACCAAATATTTCACGTCAATGAATCTCTCTGCATTCAGAGCACAAACTGAGGAGGAACATGACAACTACATGTATAAAAGTGAATAAAATAAAATTATCAAAACTGCACAACATAAATAAGGCCACAAAACTAAATATTTCGCGTCTATGAATCGCTCTGCATTATACGCGCAGCGTACTAATGCCCACCACAGGTCAGATGAATTATGATACATCTCTAATACGCAAAATAAGTAGGTAAGTAAGTAAATAAATAAATAATAACCTCCATTTCACACAAACTCGCGCTTCAAGTTCAAACTCCTATCGTCACTTGTGAGCTCAACTCTCCTCGCTTCTTCCTCTTCCGCTCAACTACCCCTCAACTCTCCAGAACCTCAACACAACACTTAATGAGAACGTCAATCAAATGATGGTTACCATGGCTCAAGAGTCAGACGCGCATTATTCACCTCTGCCAAGGAGGTGTATGTTTTTGCCGGCGTTGGTTGGTTTGTTTGCTTGTCTGTTAGCAGGACATCTCAAAAACGGCCACATAGATTTTAACCAAACTTTGCAGGATGTTAGAGTAGCACAAGAGGCACAAGTTATTAAATGGCATATCTAGGCCAAAGTACAGCAGGGATATATGCCAAAATTCAAGATTTCAAGTCTTTCCAATGGGCCGGATTTCCAATTGCCGTGCTTTTGGGTTTTGCTGCCACCTGGCGGTGGAATGAAACAATACCCTACATCAGCCAGAAAAGAGCTGCGCTCTCTAAGTGCTCTTGTTCATTTATTTATTTATTTATTTTTAGGAATTTTTCCTTTATTTGACAGTTATAGTGTAGAGAGACAGGAAGGCTGGGGAGAAGAATGGGGGAAGACATGCAGCAAATGACCTGAGCCAGACTCAAACTCAGGTCGCTGCGGGAAGGACACAGCCTTTATGGTACACGCGCTTAGACTGATGAGCCACCGGGGCGCCCCTTGTTCATTTATTTTTTAACCAGCTGTCCACGACCCACTCAGAACGGGTCCGCGACCCACCAGTTGAGAATCACTGCTTTAGACGAACTTACTGTTATACCCACACCGTTTACTAGCAAAATGACTCTTTTGTTTAGCTAAGGACACCTAGCAGCTAGTGGAGTGGGGGGCGATAATATCACTCTGAGAAAGACTGAACCCATTTTTCTGTGCATTGGACCTCATGAAATAAAAACTGAAGTTTGGGCGGGAAAAATAACACAAACTTTATTAGGAATGGATGTACTGCTGAAATTGAACTCATCACCAACATTCAACGTTGCCCATTATTTTGGGACATAACAGAATTAATGCTATGTTCAACAACATTTACATGCAGTTAATACATATGACTGCCAAACATGCAAATAAAACTGGCTGTTATGTCTGTGGATTAATACCACATTCCATCACATTTTTCATCTTAAGTTAGATAGGAAGCTCACACCTCTGGTGCTATGGCATTCTTTTTATCATAAGTCGCAGCTAAAGCTCCACACCTCTGGTGCTGTTTTCCATGGGAACCAGGGGCCATTGATTAAGGTACACATCAGCCAATAACAGATCAATGAAACCGGGAGTGAGCAATCAACCTATGGCTAGGCCCCGCCCTCAAATGTGATGAGCCAATCACAGTGCGTATTCTCTTCTCATACACTCGGACATTCTGAGCCTGAACTTCCATTGAAATGCATTACGGAAACTCTGTCTCGTTCACTTTTATGGGGTTTTAAAATGTTTCTAAGTTAAAAAAAAAAAGAGAAGGTCAAACACTGTGCTTGGGGTAAATGTAACTCCGATACGAGGTATCCCGAGAGGCTGGGCGATGGGGTGTATTTTATACCCTTCCCAAAGCCACATCATAACTGAGAGAAGTGTCTCCCCTGGATCAGGCACTCACATAATTTTTCAACATTGGAGCTATGGCCTTGGAAATAGCCCCATCTTGTAGAGTGGATCAAGCTGAAAATTTTGACAAATATGTTGGTATATATGTTGAACAGCTGAGGAGCAACTGGTGCTCAAAGTTTAACCAAAATCCCATATTTTCTAATGCTTATCCTTATAGGTTAACCTGTGACCCATGCATTCATATAAGCAACATATTCAAACTTACTTCTAACAATGTAAAATTGCACATCATTTTATAGCCTCAACCAATATTTAGTCATTACCAAGGGAAAATATTTTAATATAAATAGTAAATGATACTGTGAGCCAAGAGCCATGTGCTACTGTTTACAAACACCAGCGGACACCTCAACTTTGGATCAAAATATCTCGACACTCGCATGGAATTCTAAGAAGCCGTTTACAACAACATTTGCAAACATCTATATCTTTGAAATTAAAGTGATAATAAGAAACGATACCGACCGATTGGCTTCGTTATCACCGTCAAACAAGACGCAACTTCACCGGTTCGTGGACTCAAGAAGGCGCAATTTGCCTTCGGAAAAAATCAGTCAATATTAAATTCAGGTTTGCGGAACCGACTGAGTTCATTTCCGAAATGGTACGCGTGCGCTATTTTGCATCATTTACTTTTCAAGGTCACCCGTGCAGCTACAGTCCTGCGGAGGTCACCAATTAGCGCTTCTCATGAGCGTGAGATAAACTCAGGCTCGCCATCTAGCGGATATGTGAGTGCCTACCTAGATAAAGCTTTGTGGAAAACCCCACTATCAGCTTAATGTAACAAAGATCAAAAAGGATGTCTACATTTGTTCCAAGGTAAATCAACATCGTGTTTAAGGCGACATCTTGTCTCTTCACTGGAAATAAATGTAAAGTTATCTTTTACATAGCTAAGTTAGCTGACATTAGCTAAAGTTAGTAAACTCAATGGCTAACTTCAGCGCTGACGGACGTCGGCTTAACGTTAGCTGCTAGCTGCATTGTTCACCATGTCACCTTGTTTACTTAGAAAGAGTTCAGTATTTTTGTCTAGTTTTTGTATTTTGGTAATCATAACCCTGTGTTAGCTGTTGTCCAAAGGGCTCCAGTTAAAAACTTCATTTCTGGATCTTACCTTCATCAACTTACCTGTAATCAGAGATGGCAAAGGTTTGCAAACGATATGCTGAATGATACAGTAAGTTAGCACCAAAAAGACTGACGTTTTACTTACCTACAATAAAGGCGAGACACCGCTGTTAAATAAGGTAAAAAGGCCCTTATACTCATCTAATATACTGCACCAAAAACCTTAAAAAGCATTTTAATACATCAAAATTTCCGGTTCGATTTCTTTTCCAATGGTATGTTCACAAATAATTCACAGCCTGAACATTTCATTTTTAATAACATGGTGAAAATTGATTTTTCTATGACTTGTGTTAACGCAGTTTTCTTAAAGAATGGCAAAGAAACAAAGGATGGCAATAGCTGAAACAATGGCAAAAATTAAACCAAGCTGTATTAATATGAAAGAATGACAAAGGTTAAACCAGGCTTACACTCAAATATCTGTATTTTTGTCCTGGAAACATATGTAAATTAGACTAGCACGTATTTCATTAGAGTTAATGTTGTGCATGCAAAGTTATTGAAAATACAAAATCAAATGGGGAATGTTTTCACTGTTTTATCAGTTAGTGAAACATGTAACCTTTTCACTCCTCTTCAACAAAACTATATTAAAATTTTAATTTATATACAGTGTCAATAGGCCATTCATTGTTCAAAGGGTCATTAATTTATGCTGATTTGGTGAATAACAACGTATCATATAATGCTATATTTATAATGTAAGCATTTTGTCAATGGAGGGCCCAGCACAGAGTTTCCCCTTCCTTGGCAAGCTACAAGCACTGGTGCTACTAAAGGAAAGCGGTGTCGTCCAGCTCCAAAAAAAAAAAGATACATCAAACATAAAATATATAAATACTGGCGTTAATGCTGGTGAGTTATTGTGCCACGAATATATAAAAGGGTCGATCATGAAAGTAATGAAATACACTGCGTCACTTCATTGTTTCTCATGAAGTTGCGCCAAAACTTTGAGCTGAAGGTCTGGCTTTTAGATTCAAAATATCCGAACGTAGTTCAGGCACTATTTTTAACTCATGGGATTGCATGTTAGGAGTGCTTGGGGAACCTTCCTGTGTGGCCACATAGAGATATCATAATCTCTCAAATGCCAGATAAATACAAGGAAAACTTTGCAACAACTATGGCAATACTTGATTGCACAGAACTCAAAATTGAGAAGCCAAGTTCATAAGTCTTGCAGAGTCAAAGTTTCTCAACTTACAAGTCTACCAATACATTAAAGGCACTGATTGCATGTGATCCACGTGGTGCCATCATGTTTACGTCTACTCTTTTCACAGGATCATTATCTGACAAAGAAATTGTTCAGAAAAGTAACTTATAACAGTTGATGAAAACACTCATGCTCATAACTACTTGAACAAGGGTGATGGTGTAATAGTTGACAAAGGATTTCTTGTTGAGAGGGACTTTGAAGAGATTGGACTGAGAGTAAATATCCCCTCTTTTGCTCAGTAAAACAAACAGATGTCAGCCACTGACGTCCACAAAACAGAAAAGATAGCTGCTCATAGAGTTCATGTGGATTTTAGCTATTGCCAAAGTAAAGAAATTCAAAATCGTATCCGGGAGAATGCCCAACATCAAGTTGGGCAACATAAACCAAATTTGGTATGTTGTAAGCATGCTGTCAAATTTTCAGCCACACATACTGTAAAGTTATCCTGTATATATCCATGTGTTGAGCAGGGGTCATAAAAACATCAAAAAGATGGCTCATCTGAAATTTTTATTTCATGTGTGAAGGTTTGTATTAATGTGACCAAAATACTTGTATTGATTGATATTCTACAGTGATTAGCTTTAAGTGTTCAACATTTTGACCTTCAGGGGTACACACACATTATGAAGACAAGAGGTGTAGAGGAATGCACATTGCTGTAATGTGTAAATATGTAGATAATGAAAGTGTATGTATGAAACATGAAAATATAAACATGTAATTAAAAATGAATTTGTTAACTGAACTGTCATAGTCTACTTTTATAAAAATGTAATTAAAAATGAATTTGTCATCTGTGAACTGTCATCGTCTACTTTTTCATCAGACAGTGGAATGTGTTTTGTATCAATATTTGAACAATAATTCCTCCAGACACTACACAGCAGTGTTAATTTTGTCAACCTTTATTTAATGACTAATTTGTGACGAGAACGTAAATTAAAAAAATGCTGACAACAAAAGCTAAAATGAAATCTCGGTTCATTATGCCCTGACGAATAAAAACGTAATGAAAAGGCTGGCGCTGGTCAGGCGGACAGTCTGGATCACAGCCATTCACACCAAGGGTTGTTTTCCTTTTCAACCAATTAATTATCGTAGTGCAAATTTGAAATCTCTCAGTTAAGCTTTCTCATTGGATGACCTCCGCCTGCCCTCAGCGTGATGGCGGTAGCGGTCCAGTTATTGCACACATAGTGCTTGGCTCCAGACCGGGAATACGTTAATTATGAGTGGATTATCTGATTCTGCACCTGCTGCGACTTCTCAAGTGGGAAGAAAACGAAGAGATGATGTATGGACACACTTTTGTTTTCATCCAGCGGAAAGAAAGACTGAGTGCATCGTTCTCAACGAGGATGGAGTGGATTGAGGATTTAAGTTGGGCGGAAAAAATACCACTAATTTAAAAAGACACCTGAAGGCACACCACCCCGAAGTGTCTGACAAGGTAAATATCAATATGGAGATTTACACAACGGCATGTGCATGTAACGTAACTTTTATGATTAAACTTAATGTAGGTGTAAATCATGTTAAGCTAACGTTAAAGGACAATTCAACAACGTTATCGGTGCTTTCGTTAACGTTAAGGTGTCAAGACCTGTCTCACACTACCACTAAAGTGTTGTGCGATTTTGTGCACTGTTAACTTAGTGGGTTAAAAATAGCTATTTCGTCCCATGAATAACAAAAGGTCGCAAGTGACGTTCCTGATGAAACCTGTTTTTCTGCACCACGAAGTACTACAGCGGCTGTAGTACTTTGTGGTGCAGAAAAACAGGTTTCATCAGGAATGTCACTTGCGACCCTTTGTTATTCATGGGATGCTTTGTGGAGCGGAGCCGATGCCCCGAGCATTTGTTAGCAATTCAGCGCTAATCAGCTGATGTGGGTTTCCTAACGGCAGATTCAATTCGAATGACTTTAATCCTAATATACTGTGTCAGCAGCATACGAAAGTACCACGATACAGCCCAGGTTGACTACTTGCTCTGTAGCCATGATGTGGCAGGTCCATTACTCCGGAATTGTCCTTCAAAGCTGACATATAGTAGTCTTTATCAGATAGTTTGCTTCCTTCATGAATTGTCACATAATTTTGTTTTATAGTGACTTGAATTTGTCACATTCTGTTGAAGAACAACAAAATGTTTTTGGATTCCACTACTTTTAAAAAATTTGGATGTTTCATGATTAATATACATTTACTGAGATTTCCATTGCTCATTTTAAGTGTTGCGGTTTATAGTTTTAACTTTGCCATTTATCCTAATAGGCCAAAACATGAAAACATTTAAGATTTCAATTTCGTGTGCCCTCCCTGTCTGATTAATGTCCTTTTCCAGTCATATACATTAAAGTGATAAGCTCCACTCCTTGAGGTGATTTTTAGAGATAGTAACAGATGTTTTATGCTTGTGCTACAACTTTTTGGCCTGTGCTACAAAACTCAACTTTCCTAGCACCAGTGTTATGTGCAAAAAGTTAAAGCCCAGCCCCAATTAAACTCTTCTGTTAATGGTTGTAATGTTATTTAAGATGATTGTCTTTTGTTTTAGCCTGTGACTCCAATTGCTACAGTGTACTACATAGATGTTATGAAATAATTCAGAGGCAGTACAAGTAACACTTTTTTCTGCTCCTCTTTCAGATTCTGGAGACTCAGACTGTTGCTGTACTGTAGAAAACGAACAGTGAAAAGGGAAAACAACAGCCAAAACAGACAACTATTCCAAGCATGTTTACTTCCACATTAAAGTACCATCCAGACAGACAAGAACTAAAAACAAGAGAGAGAGCTCTAGCCTTGTGGATAGGTCGTTCTGGTCTGCCAGCCCGGACAGTGGAAAACAAGGACTTCATTAAAATGATGCAGGTGGTTGACAGGAGGTTGGTCATCCCAAAAAAAAACCAAAATGAACAACCTCATTGAGAGCATTTACAAGGATGAAAGAGAGAAGTATAAAGAGAGACTGGCCTCTGCACACAAGGTAACATTTGGCCTTGACATTTGGACAACCAAGGGACTAAATGCCTCCTTCCTTGCCATAAGCATGTCTTACTTTTGCAATGTCCTGAACCATCCTGTGCATATACTATTCAGTCTCGAACAAATCTCACATCCTCACACTGCCAGTTCCATCAAAGAGTGTGTTGACAAGTGCACTGAGATATGGGGGATACCAGACAACAAGTTCCTTACAGTCATCACCGACAATGGCAGTAACATGGTTGCTGCATTCAGACCAGAGGAAGAGGAACCAAGCTCTGCCGATGAAGATGAAGATGAGGGGAGCAGTGAGGGAGAACATGAGGGGAGCAGTGAGGGAGAACATGAGGAGAGCAGTGAGGGAGAACATGAGGAGAGCAGTGAGGGAGAACATGAGGAAGAAAGGTAAGAACCATTATGGAGTTAGTCTAATCAGTTCAGGTTATTGTATTGTTTAATGGGGGGAAATTTATTTTACAGCAAAACACACAGAAGACAAAAAAATAGGAAATAAAAGTAAACTCATGCAATACTTGTAAATGGTGCAGTCACTTAAAATGTTCCTGGATAGATTTCATAGTATTAGTTTATAGTATTAGATTCGACCTTTAAAAACAAACTATATTAATTTAAATTTTGTATATCTTTTTTAGTTGAAATACTCACATTGGGCCTCATTCATGAAAGATTTGTTCTTAACCCTCCTATTATGTTGCGGGTCAAATTGACCCGTTTTAGAATTTGAAAATCTACGAAAAATAGTTAAAAGTATTTTTTCAATATGAAACTTCTTCTGCTTGCCTTAATTATGGTAATCAGCATATAAAATGATAAAGGTTCATTTCATATATCTGCAACCCCCGCTGCATGTTTATATTACATACAGTGCCGTGAAAAAGTATTTGCCCCTTCCTGATTTCTTTTTTTTTTTTGCATATTTGTCATTCTTAAATGTATCAACTCATCAAGCAAATTTTAATATTAGGCAAAGATAACCCAAGTAAATACAAAATGCAGTTTCTAAATGATGATTTAATTTATTAAGGGTAAAAAGCTATCCAAACCTGCCTGGCCCTGTGTGAAAAAGTAAATGTCCCCCCTTGTTAAATCAGGAATTAACTGTGATTAACCACATTTTTTGAGTCCAGTTTCACTAGCCACACCCAGGCCTGATTACTGCCAGACCTGTTGAATCAAGAAATCACCTAAATAGAACCTGTCTGACAAAGTGAAGAAGGCTAAATGATCTCAAAAAGCAACACATCATGCCACGCACTAAAGAAATTCAAGAACAGATGAGAAACAAAGTTATTGACATCTATCAGTCTGGAAAGGGTTACAAAGCCATTTCTAAGGCTTTGGAACTCCAGCGAATCACGGTGAGAGCCATTATCCACAAAAGGAGAGAACTTGGAACAGTGGTGAACCTTCCTAGGAGTGGCCGGCCTGCCAAAATGACTCCAAGAGCGCATTGACGACTCATGCAGGAGGTCACAAAAGAACCCAGAACATCTGAAGAACTGCAGGCCTCACTTGCCTCAGTTAAAGTCAGTGTTCATGATTCAACAATAAGAAAGAGACTGGGAAAAAATGGCATCCATGGGAGAGTTCCAAGGAAAAAACCACTGCTGACCAAGAAGAACAAAAAGGCCTGTCTCACATTTGCCAAAATACATCTTGATGATCCCCAAGACTTTTGGGAAAATATTCTGTGGACTGACGAGACAAAAGTTGAACTTTTTGGAAGGTGTGAGTCCCGTTACATCTGGCATAAAATGAACACAGCATTTCATAAAAAGAACATCATACCAAAAGTCAAACATGGTGGTGGTAGCGTGATGGCCTGGGGCTGCTTTGCTGCTTCAGGACCTAGACGACTTGCCGTAATTGATGGAACCATGAATTCTGCTCTCTACCAGAAAATCTTGAAGGAGAATGTCCAACCATCAGTTCATAACCTCAAGCTCAAGCGCACTTGGGTTATTTGGCAGGACACACACCAGCAAGTCCACCTCAGAATGGCTTAAATAAAAAAAAAAAAAAAAAAAAAGATTTTGGAGTGGCTAGTCAAAGTCTGGACTTAAATCTGATTGAGATGCTATGGCATGACCTTAAACGAGCCATTCATGCTGGAAAACCCTCAAATGTGGCTGAATTAAAACAATTCTGCAAGGGAGAGTGGGCCAAAATTCTTCCACAGTGATGTGAAAGACTCATTACCAATTATCGCAAATTTTGGATTACAGTTGTTGTCGCCGAGGGTGGCACAACCAGTTATTAGGTTTAGGGGGCAATTACTTTTTCACAGAGGGCCAGGTAGGGTTGGATAGCTTTTTTCCCCTCAATAAATGAAATCATCATTTAAAAACTGCATTTTGTAGTTACTCAGGTTATCTTGGTCTAATTTTAAAATTTGTTTGCTGATCTGAAATATTTAAGTGTGACAAATATGTAAAAAAAAATAAGAAATCAGGAAGGGGGCAAATTCTTTTTCACGGCACTGTACATACTGTTCGGGTCAGTTTGACCCGGCAGTCAAAGTGAAGGCTAAAAGGGGTCAGATTTATCAAAAACTATTTCTTTCTTTGCAACTGTGAGACATATTTCGCCCCAGTCTCACACACACACACACACACACATACACACACACACACAAGCACACACACACACACACACACACACACACACACACACACACACATCCTTGTACTCATATCTTTGTGAGGACATTACATTGACTTCCATTCATTCTTCCTGTGTCTCTACAGCCTTTCCCTAATCTTAACAACAAGCAATGTATGTCTAACCCAAACCCTTACCCTAACCTTAACCTATCCCTAATTCTAACCTTACCGCTAACCTTAACTAATAAGTCACAATTTGCCTTTGTAGTTGTGAGGACCGGCCAAAATGTCCTCACTTCCCAAAAATGACTTCACTTTGTTGGTGAAAAACTCATGCCGGTCCTCAGTACGTAGCAAGTACAAGAACACATACACACACACACACACACACACACACACACACAAGCATTTGTCATCTGGACGGAGATCTTTCCTCGGTGGAATGTGTCAAAGCTGTACAAGAGGCGCATCTTCCTTGAGGAGCTGGGGAAGGCACTTGTGGTACCGCATATTCAACGGAGGCAGCACATGCTGAGGACCCCAGCCGCTGCAGCCACAGTGAGCAAGAATCAGGAGAGGACTGCACCTACTACACCAGTGCGTGAGGTAAGTAAGTTTTTGTATGCGCGCGCGTGTGTGTGTGCCTTGAGATCAGCAAAAAAATACAGTAATCATCGTCCTCTACTTCCTAGGTTGCTGCTGGGGGAAAAAGGAAGAGGAAGAGGTGCTAAGTCTGCAAGCCATCTGATGATGTCAAGACGAGCATGATCTGTGCAAAATGTGCAAAATTCATTTGCACATTTTTGACATGAATACATGTCGCTCGTGTGCTGTGTAGATGCACACACATTGTTCATTTTCACTTCTTGTTAATTTTTGTTAATTTCTGGTTCTAAACATTGCATAATGTTTACTTTTACAACATGATGACATGTCACTTGCGTGTTGTGTAGATGCACAAATCCACACACACACACACACACACACACACACACACACACACCTCGTTCATATGGCTAATTTCTTGTTATTTTGTTCATTTCTGGTTCAAAAACAGTGCATAAATAAAGTTTACTTTCAATACAAATCCTTATGACTCATTTGTCTTGATTTTAAGTGAACGGGTCAATTTGACCCTGAACAGAAGTGTCTCATCTTAATTTATCAAAATCACCCCATGAAAAAAAAGTTTAAAAATATAAAACAAAATTAAAAAAAAAACAATATTATGTTCAACTATTGTATTTTACATGTAGGTCTTTCCAATGTACATAAAAATAAGTTTGAACATGTTTTTTTTAATGAAAAACGGGTGAATTATCTTACTTTAACTATGATCTGTGAAAGGTAAAGAACACCACTGCACTAAATATTGATTGAATTGTTAGAAATGGAGTTAGCAATTAGATATAAACAATGTTTATTAGTATTTTTTGGTTTCTGAGAACTTTTTGATCATTAAACATGCCCTGGGTCACATTGACCCGGGAACATCATAGTGTTACTGACATATGAACATAACAGGAGGGTTAAGCACCACAGGGTTTTTTTAACCCTCAATTAGGTCTTGTAGATAGGGGACAAGTCCAATAACTCATTGTAACTCCTTTCCCTGTACTGTAACCCTAGCAGCAGTCTGATTTACAAGGTAGCTTATTGGTGTCCTTGTCATGTTTTTTTATGACCTCACATGTCTCTGCTTTGACACCTGACTCTTTCCTGAAAGAAGACGCAAAGATGTTTAAGGTAATGGGTACTGCAAAACATGAGCTTCATAGTCAACTAAAGTGTTCTGATCATACTTGGATATTGTAAAGTTACTTGAGTACATGTACTTAAAGGGATAGTTCACTTTTTTTGAAGGGGGGTTGTATGAGCTACAAATTGCCACTACTTACATTAGATGCAGTAGAAAGCTCTCTGATCTCCTCCAGGTAGCCGCACCAGGGCATAGTGCTGGGTGGAAATTTAGGCGATACACTGTTGTGAACGGAAACACAGAAACAGCGTATTTTTTTGCCTGAAAGAGGTCCTACCTGAAAATAATACACCATTTCAATTGTACGCTATATTTAAAAAATTACAGCACTTTAGCTGCTCGGAAAAAAAAAACACAGTTGCTCTTGAACTAAAAAAACTGAAGTATTCCTCGCGAGGCGATCGTAGTTCACTGCGCACTGTAGCGATCAGCTGTTTGGGTCACAGTAAAGCTGCTTGCACAAACACGTGTATTCACGTCTTCGCATTGACTTTGAATGTAATCTGTGTGCGAAAAACTCGTTTCGCATCCAGTGTGCAAGCGGCTTAACTGCGGTTGCGAGGTCGGACGGTCGTTTAACTTGTGCAAATATTTCGAAAATGGTCCGCGTGTGTCGCTTTATTGGACGTGAAAGCAAAGCTGTATCCTGGTGCACTTACAGCTTCCACTGCATTCCTCTGCGGAATATTGGACTTGTAGCTGTGGCTAGTTGCCTCAACACGGATATTGATACGCCACCCGTATCCCTAAAAGAACTCCGTGTTTGCAGTATTAATTTTTCCAAAGAGGATTTCGTTAGGCTACATTTAAGGAAATCTCAACAGTGCACGCTGAAGAGCACTGCTGTACCCAAGCATCAGGTAGGCTAAAAGAGTGAAACACCTGTGAAAAAGTCTAATGTAACATTGCCACACAAATTGATATCGCATAGGGCCTACGCAGCCACATACTGTGTATCTGCTGTGCTGGTTATTATAGGGAATTTTTTTTTTTTTTTTTTTTTAATTTGAGACGTGATTCTATGCCTTTGAAAATCCGGCTCTGCCGCAAACCGCTCAGAGTCTGACCCAAACAGCTGATCGCTACAGCGCGCAGTGAACTACGATGCACCTCGCGCAGGAATACATCAGTTGGTTAGTTCAAGAGTAACTGTGTATTTTTTCCGAGCAGCTAAAGTGCTGTAATTTTTTTAAATATAGCGTACAATTGAAATGGTGTATTATTTTCTGGTAGGGCCTCTTTTAGGCCGCGAAAATACGTTGTTTCTGTGTTTCCGTTCACAACAGTGTATCGCCTAAATTTCCACCCAGGACTATGCCCTGGTGCGGCTACCTGGAGGAGATCAGAGAGCTTTCTACTGCATCTAATGTAAGTAGTGGCAATTTGTAGCTCATACAACCCCACTTCAAAAAAAGTGAACTATCCCTTTAAGCACACATACATGCTGCTTGTCCAAAACATCTCAGAGGAGTATATTGTACTTCATCACATTTGTCTGACAGCTTTAGCTAATGTTTAGTTTTGTTTTTTACCCCTCGGCCGACTTCGGCCGGAGGGGTATTGTCGTCACTTGCGTGTCTGTCTGTCGTCTGTCGTCCGTCGTCTGTCATCCATCCACGACTTTGTCTGGGCCAGTGCTCAGCAACTAATGATCGCAGCTTCACCAAATTTGGTATGGTAACTCATTATGACCCATAGATGTGCAACGTCAGGTATTTTGCTGGATTTGACCTTTGATCTTAGCGCTGTGACCTTGACCCTGGAAATCTTGTACGGGTCAGTACTCGGCAAGTAATTACCGCAGCTACACCAAATTTGGTATGGTAACTCACTATGACCCATAGATGTGCACCATCATGTTTTTTGCTGGATTTGACCTTTGACCTTAGCTCTGTGACCTTTACCCTGGAAATCTTGTCCGGGTCAGTACTCGGCAAATAAATATTGCAGCTTCACCAAATTTGGTCTGGTAATTCATTATGACCCAGAGATGTGCAACGTCAGGTTTTTTTGCTGGATTTGACCTTTGACCTTAGCTCTGTGACCTCGACCCTGGAAATATTGTCTGGGTCCTCCACTTTCACCGCTGCGTTTATTAGAACAAGTTCATTTCATTAGATCTATACACATATACAGCGTTTGATTGCGGAATTTCCCCGCCGATTCCTTAGATCAGATGGCAGACGTGTCTCAGGTTTCACACTAGGGAGGCGGACCCGGAAAACTGCGTTCTGCAGCCTCGTCCCGCCCAACTCCGCCCTCCACAGAGCTGGCCAATCAGAAGAAAGTGGGCACACGGGGAGGGAGGGCCATAGCGGAAGAGCCACCCAAACGAGACTTTTCAGGCAGAGTCTGCAATGGACTACAAATGGGATTTTTTGAGGATGGCAGTATGACCTAAATAAAGACCTTTTTTGGACTTTGAACGATCAGGAGTACTCTAGGGGAGTCCAAGATCAAAATATAAACCTGGAAATGTAGCAAAATAGGGCACCTTTAAAATAACTATAACCTGGATAAATGACAGAAATGGTGTATATTAGCTTATTTTTTGCAAAGCTGAATATATTTACAAAGCTCTGCTTTAGCAGAAGAAAATTCTAGCTCAGCTAATACAGAGTTTTGCAAGCTAAGCTAATAATAACCTAGTGGCAAGGCAAATAACTTATATTTTACGTCAGGTTATATTTCTTAAATTCGGTAGCAATAATAATAGGTCAATTAAATTTCCTACCCTGCAGTGCACGAACAATGCTGAACCTCTATCTTGTTGTGTGAGAGGGTGACAGAAACGAGATGCGGTTGATCACATTTACACTGTGACCTGAAAATTTTAGCTTCTAATTTAAATTTTTCGTTGACATTCTCCACTCTAAATTTATTAATGTATCCCTCCAATGCATAGTGTAACCCTTTCTGCTGACTTCTTGATGATATCTGAGCCTTCTGTCGCCAAAAATCATCAATAGCATCCTGAAAAATATCTCCGACTGTGATACCCGCCATTAGTGCCTGTTCAAAAATGTTGATTGTTTGTCTGAGTCAGTGGAGGGGGCGGGGCTTAGCCATAGGTCAATTGGCATCCGTTCAAAATAAAGGTGCCTAGACACCACTGGTGTCAGAACCAAGAAGGTAATTTACATCTAAAGCATGCGTTAATTTGCAACCTTATTATCCATTGTGTACTTCATGTTTGATGTCGTTTGTCTCAGGGTATAACTGGTTTGTCAGAACAGCAGTTCTCTGAGTCGAAGTTTTGCAAGCATACATGCTGTCAGAATCCATCGCGAGCGAATAAAAACTTTTCTCCACGCACTTTTGGTCCAGTCTGTTTATCACAAGCAAAATCTAATAGGTTGAATGCGTAAGTACCTTGGCAAAACATCTGCATGAAGTATGTCTTTAACACTGGCTGCGTCAGAGCACTGTCTTTAAGACCATGCTCGCTGACTGCATCACCCGCAGTAGCATTAATCTCCATACCAGGAGAGGAAGAAGAGCTAACGCTAGCGCGCTCTGCCTGCGCTTGGGTAGGAGAAACCTCGGGTTGATATCAGATTTATCAGTGACTATGGAGGTGGAGCTATAGACCACGTCGCCAATAATCCACCAGTCAATCAGAAACATTAGAGGAATCAATTTGAAAAATTGTTACGTGGAGGAATAGAGGGAGACCCCAAGCGCAAAGTAGCAGGCAAAACAACTGGTTTATTTGTTATTGTACAAGGTTAACAATGAGCGCACTTTCACAAGAAACAATGGCAATAGAAAATACAAGGAGGAAAAGCCTACAAACTCCAAAAGGGAGGAAACGGCCGATTCCAAATTGGCAATGAGCAACCAGAGAGGCTGATACGCAAGCTCTGCAATAGAGTAAAATTCAGAGAGAAATTTAGATGCGCGAATGAACACAAGCTCTCATAAAAGAGAGAATTTAGTCTCCTGAAGGGAGAAAGCCAAACCAGCATAGAGTTAGGGAAGTAAATGGCCTGACCGATAAAAGACAAGTGAACAAAGCAGGAACTAAATACTGAAGTGAGGTGAGAAAACTAAGGAGAGAAACGAACTAATAATTGAATAATGAGGGCGTGTGGCGGGAAACTATGCTGGCAGGCAGGGCTGACGAGCTTCAGCTGGGGCTCGTCACAGTACCACAGTAGGAGCGCCTCCTGGGACCAGTTGTTCAAAAGATTTTATCCGGATAAAAGTGATCCGGATTGGATCAAATCTTGAAAATGGGTTGTTCAAAAGGAAAAAGGGATTCTGTAATCGGATTAGATCACGTAATGCAATCTTGGTTTTTATCTGGATCAAACCTTGCGTTTGAGTTGTTCAAACCTTTTAGGTAGGATTGCGATACATTTGATCTAAAAAAGCCTTATTACTCTGATCCCAGGAGAAGGGTGGATTCAGTGTGGATTTCAGGAGCAAAATATAATAAAACTAATTAAACTGGTCAAGTAATACAACATTATATCATGTAGTGTATTTATACACATTCTTTTTTAATTTGCACTTGAATTTGAACCATAACAATGATAAATTAGATAAAGCAGACAACAGTCTCCCTTTTAAACTTGTTAGGACAGTTAATTAAAAAATAGAATGCATGAAAGAACTCATAAAATAATAAAATATAAATTAAAAAATCCACAAATAATTTTCAATTTCAAGCAAAAATTATTTAAATTTAACTTTCATCTCTCACTAATAATTACAACATGGTCAAAAGTCATTTTGAATAATTGCATCCCTTATTGCAGCCCCGGACAGTCCCTCATTCTGAGGCACTGCAGGAGGATTTTCTGGGTCCTCAATAGGCTCAGGTGCATCATAAACATCATCACAGAGCGGGACATTGGGTCTGGTGGCAATGTTGTGAAGCACAATACAGGCAAGATTTATGCTTGCACGCTTCCTGTTGCTTTACTCACAAATAGTTGAGGCATGCAAAGCGCCTCCTCTGAACTCCATTTAAATACTCAACAGCACATCTTGTTTTGCAATGAGCAGTGTTGCATGCGTGCCTGCGCCAGAGTGTTCGCCACAAGAAAAGGGGTCATCTGCCATGGTAGAAGTGGATAGGCACTCTCTCCTAATATCATGCCATCGGGTTGGTTGTTTTGGAGGTCTCAGTATAGCGCACTCTCGCTCAGGATACGTATATCATGGACAGACCCAGGCCACTTCACAATACAGTTTGTGATGATGAGGGCAGCATCACCCACAAGTTGGATGTTGATGCTATGCCTCCCCTTTCGGTTAATGTACTTTCACTCCCGCTCATGAGGTGCTTGTATTTGCACGAGTGTTGATATTATGTTATTGATTGTCAGATGACTATCAGGTGACTCGGAAAGCGGGGTTCCCTTTACTCGCTGAAGGACCTGCGCTTATCCTTAACTCGTTATTTCATATTTTGAAAGTTCATTTCTTATTGGGTTGAATTTTATTTCATCTTATTTTACCTTTTATTGTGTTTTTACATCATTATTTATTTGTTTATTTATTTATTTATTTATTTATTTATTTATATCTGCGAAACTGGCTGTTTCAACCGCTATGGCTGAGTTCTCTCGCTGTGTAGCTCTCAGCCAGGAAATCACCAAATTGCAAGGAAGAATTAAAACACTTCATCAGATTAAGGAAGACAAAGACTTACTGGACTTTCTCATGGTCTCCCAATGCGCTGGTGTTGCGGCTGAGAGCTCCCAAACGGGCCTTCCGTGCAGCGAGTTGGAAGCCAGGCCTCGGTCCATGACTTGTTCCACTCCTGTTGTGATGGAGCCTTGGTCTACTGTAACGGGGCGTAAGGGACGTCATTCTTCCCGTCACCCAGAGCGAGAGCCCGTACTGCGGCTGGAGAACAAATACAGCATCCTAGCGTAAATTTCTACCCCAGTGGCAATGGATGCCACGGCAGCACGCTCTGGGATTTCAATGCTGGCGTCTCCTAATGGAAGGATCACTGTCCCAGTGGCGGGGCCTGACGCGGTGAGCTCTCTGCCTCGGATTGCTCGGCTGATGCCGGGCCAGGATTTCCCGGCTGTCTCGCCAACTGCCACATTCTCCAGGCGCGACACCCCGTCTAAAGCTTCCCGGCCTTCTTGTGGTGGGCCACGGATGGCCTCCTCCCGGAGCCGGCCGCTACCTGGGTCTTTCGGTGCTGGCGCACTGCCTCGGATTATTCACAAGATGCAACGCCGGTCCTCAAGTCAGGCTGATCCATCTTTGCTGGTGATCAGCTTTTCAATGATCAGACACCTTTGCCTTCCTGGGGCTGTGGCTTTCTGCTATCCTGGAGCTCGGGTTCAGGATGTTCGAGCAATATTGCCTTCCATCGCGCGCAGCAATCTTTTAGCTAACGCTACTGTTGTCCACGTTGGATCTAATGACATCTCCTCAGAAAGCTCCGTCGATTTGGAGTCAGACTTTAAAGACCTAATCAACACACTTCTGGAAACTCATGGCAAACAGTGCGTAGTCTCCGGTCCCATACCGTCAGTTTGTTTTGGTGACGTTAACTTTAGCCGGATCTGACAACTGCATATCTGGCTAAAAGGATATTGTAACATGCTGAATATCTCTTTTGCGGATAGCTTTGCAAGTTTCTGGAAGAGGAAATACCTTTTCGGACGCGATGGCCATCATCTGAACAAAGCTGGCTCTTGTCTTTTATCTAGTAACATTGAGTTAGCTACGCAATCACTTCTCACTGAAAATAAGTGACTTCAGGTGAGTCGTAGTTATGATAAACACAGCTGTAATTATTTTACTCCTGTTCCTTGTAATTTAAATTTATCTGTTCCTTTGCATATCACAGCTGTTAATGATTTAATGGTTAAGGAGTCGAGTCACTTTCAAAAAATTCAGATACTGCAAAGCCGTCTAGTTTGTGCTTAGAGTCGTAGGATGATTTTGTGAAACTAAAAGGCTTGGGAATTATTCATATAAATGTACGTAGCCTCCTCTCAAAACTTGACTTCATCAAGCTTTGGGCTCGGCAAACGAAAGCTGATATTTTTGTGTTCACCGAGTCTTGGCTGTCCGGCAAGGTCAATGATGATGTGATTTCGCTTGAGGGATACAATATTTTGCGTTCAGATAGAGTTAGACCTTCAAGGGGAGGAGGTGTGGCCATTTTTGTGAAGGAATGTTTTACGGTTTCTATTTTAAACTCTTTTTCATTGTATAGGTGCTTTGAATTTTTAGCATTGAGTGTTTGTTTAGGAAATAATGTAAACTATAGTAGACTGACTGTAATTGGGGTTTATCATCCAACCTCTGCTCCGGCCAACGCAATGGAAAATTTAGCGAACTTGGTGTCTGCTCATGAAAACACTGAAATCATTTTACTTGGAGATTTGAATATTGACTGGCTCTCGGATGTTTCAAATGGCTTGAAAGATGTGTGCGTTAATTTGAATTTGTCTCAGCTATCTCATGTCCTACAAGGCCTGACCCTAAGGATCCCGGTAGAGCTACCATTTCAGATCTTTTTTTAACTAACAGGCCACATAATTTTAAAGCTAATGGTGTTTTCCCTCTGGATTTTAGTGACCACTGTCCTGTCGCTTGTGTCAGTAATAATAGTAATAAAAAATCAGAAACTAGGGTCGTCGTAAAAAGGAATTTTAAACATTTCTCAGAACAAGCCTTTTTGCACGACTTCTATCTGAGTGACTTGCATTACTCTGCTACTATCCCTGACCATGATATAGCGCTAAGTCATTTTATCAAGTCATTTAATGCTGTGGCGGATAAGCATGTCCACTTTAAAAAGTTGAGAATTAAGAACAGAGTAATTCCCTGGTTTTCCCTTAATATTTCTGAATTGTTAAAGGCTAGGGATTTCGCATGGAAAAAAAAGCGTGTTTCTGGGTTGCATTCTGACTGGCAGCATTTTCGTTATCTTCGTAATAGATGCCTTACGGCTATTCAGAAAGCCAAATCGTCGTATTATTTCTCTAAGTTAACTGACTCCGGCAGCAATCCTGTGAAATTTTGGAAGACTTTTACGTCCTTGTCCCGGTCCGCCTCTTCGGCCTTACCTAGTAGAATTACCAAGGATTCGGTTATTATTTCTGATAAGGGGAAGCTTTGTGATATTTTCAATGAGCACTTTATTAATGCAGACCATCTCTTTGAAAAGTTAGGGTTATTGCAGGTTGTTCCTTGCTGTGATAACACGCCTTTTGTGCCCGTACCTCATGACTCCTATAGTTTTTCCTTCCATCCTTTTCTTGAAGGGGAAGTGCTTGAAGCACTTCGTAGCATTGACCCTAAGCAATCCACTAGGGCAGATAAATTAAACCCAGGTCTTTTATTGCTGACTTCACCCTGGATTGTTAATATCTTGACTCACATTTTTAATTTAACCCTGTTGACTGGTTCAATTCCTGTCTTGTGGAAGACAGCCTTTGTTCTTCCCTTGCATAAGGGTGGCTCTTCAGATGACCTGAATAACTATCGGCCAATTTCAAAACTGCCGTGCTCAGCTAAGGTCTTAGAGAGGCTGGTCAATAATCAAATTAGATCATTTCTGACTATGCTGTCCTGAATGCATTTCAGTCAGGCTTCAGACCGGGTCATAGCACTGTGTCAGCTGCAGCAAGGGTATTAAATGATATTGTTTCTGTCTTGGAAAATAAGCAGGATTGTGCTGCCCTTTTTACTGACTTATCAAAGGCATTTCGCACAGTTGATCATTCTATACTCATAAAGCGGCTAGGTGCCATTGGTTTTGATATTAAATCTCTGAATTGGTTTAATATTTATTAAACTCGTAGGTGTCAAGAGGTTGTGGCTGATGGCTATCAATCAAAATTCATCTATCGTAGCAAGGGGGTTCCACAACGTTCTATCTTGGGGCCCTTGCTTTGTGCCCTTTTTATTAATGATTTTGGTGCTAATTTTACCAATAGTGCAATCCATCTATATGCAGATGACACGGTCATCTAGTATTTAGTTATTTTTTTCCAGTACTTTATACACCTCTGATACACGCACACACACTCACCCTATTGTTATGTATGAGTATTTTATGTCCAGCACTGTATATCATTTATAAATAGAGATTTCTTAGATACTATTTAAATGCCCATTATGACTGGTAACATTCTATTTGTAGCAACACATGATCTGATGCAATACCACTTGTTTGATATGAAATAGACGAGTGCTTTCTAGAGGTTTCTGGCATCTTCTTACCTGGAGAAGGCCAGATCACCCAGGGTTCCTGTAGATCTTACCAGAATGTTCCTAGTCTTTATAAATACTGTGATTTTGGTCAGTTGGGTTTTTTTTTCTTTTGCATCAGAGTTACATAGTGGCATGAGAGTGTTAAGATTACACAGTGGATTATTTATAGAACGGTTTGGACCTGATCAGTGAAGAATAAATTTTTTTAAGTTGTCATTGCTGGTTCTTTTTTTTGTGATATTGAAGTCATAAAAAATTGGGGGCTTGTCCAGGAATTAACCATTCCTTGGATCAACCATTGGATTCACCAAAGATTTAAGCTGATCTATCATTTTAAATCTTGTGACTATTTGAAAAACCAGCAATCATGACTTTTGATGTTGAAAATTTTCTTAAAAGTCCAACCCAGGAAGCAGTTGTGCTGGCAAAGAAGGACTTGCTGCAAATATCCTCAAACCTTGGATTATCTGATGTGAAATCATCAATGAGGAAACAAGAAATATTGAACATTTTGGTGCAACCTTTCATCGAGGAAGAGATCTTTAGGGAAGAAGCAGCAGAATTGATTAAAGATGTGGAAGTGTCTGCAACAGAGCTGCAAAGACTTGAGATGCACCTACGCCAGAAACAACTAGAACTAGAGGAAAGAAGGTTGGAGAAAGAGAAAGAACTAGAAGAAAAAAGGTTGGAGAGAGAACTAGAAGGAAGAAGGATGCAGCATGAACTGGAAATGAAGAAAATAGAAGCAGGTACTGTAACAAAATCTTTTGGACCTTCTGATTTTGACGTGGTTAAACACATTAGACTTGTTCCTCCCTTCCAAGAAAATGATGTAGACCAATACTTTATCCATTTTGAGAAAATTGCTGAAAATTTGAAATGGCCAAAAGAGCATTGGACAATGATGTTAAAAAGTATTCTTACTCGTAAAACTAGGAAAATCTATAACCAGTTATCTGTCCAACAGTGTTCTAATTATGATTTTGTCAAATCTGCCATTCTGAAGGGTTATGAATTGGTCCAAAAATTTAGGAATTCTTGTAAGGATGTCAGTCAAACTCATGTTGAATTTGGCAGGTGGAAGGAACAGTTGTTTGACTAGTGGTGTAATTCCATGAAAGTTGAGAAAGATTTTGGCAGAATGAGACAACTTATTCTGGTTGAGAAATTCAAAAGGTGTATCCAGCCTGATATCAAGTCTTTCCTTGAGGAGAAACAAGCCAATACTTTGCAAGATGTTTCCACCCTGTCTGATAGTTATGCATTGACTCATAAGTCTTCTTTTGTCCAAAAATCCACTTTTTCTAAATTTCAAGGCAAGTCTCAGTCCAAGACTTCTTCTAATAACACTTCTGATGATTCTAAGGCCACTTCTGAGAAGAAACCTTCCAGTGAGAAGCAATCCTCTGATTCTTTACCATCTATGTCTTGCAAATACTGCAAAAAGCAATGCTACCTTATTTTGAGTGTTATGCTCTCAAGAAAAAACAACAATGAGAAGAAACCAAGCTAACTGCTTTCACTAGGAGAGAATCTCTTGTATCAAAGGTCAGTTCACCTGATCTTCTACCTTCTGTGTCTGATTCTGTTATGGAGGGTTTTGAGCCATTCTTCGCCGATGGTTTTGTCTCACTTTCACATGATTTTTCCTCATCTGCTCCTGTTCGAATTCTAATGGATACTGGGTCTTCCCAATCTCTTATTCTTGCAGATATTCTGCCTTTTCTAGACAAAATGTCTACTCAGGCTAATGTCCTAATTCAAGGAGTAGAATGTGGTTTTACAGGTGTACCTCTCCATAATGTTGATCTCAAATCAGACTTGGTCTCTGGGCCTGTTGCTGTTGGCATTAGGTCTTCTCTTCCTTTCAAAGGTGTTCATTTGCTTCTTGGCAATGATCTTGCTGGGGATAAGGTTGTGCCCTACCCTTTTGTAACTGACACTTCTTTGATTGATCAAGAATCTGAATCTATAGAGGAGGAAATTCTAGACCTCTATCCTTTGTGTGCAGTTACTCGTTCTATGGCCAAAAAGGCTATTCACGATGATGCTGATCAGGATTTCAACCTGGCTCACACCTTAATTGGGCAGTCTTTTCATCAGGAACCTTCCAGTCCTTCTGAGATGTCTGGGAAATCTTCAGGCTTGTCCTTATCAGGTCATTTTATAATGACATTCTGTCTCGGAAAAAACTTATTCAGGAGCAACAACAAGCTCATGATCTAGCGCAGCTTCTACCACAAGCTGTAAGTGAACAAGAGGCTACTCAAGTTCCTGTCTGTTTTTACTACAAAAATGGTGTGCTTATGAGAAAGTGGCATGGATGGATGATCACCCATCAAATTGTTCTTCCAAAGTCTTATCATCAAGAAACTCTTAGTCTGGCCCATGACAATCCTGTCAGGTCATTTGGGTATCAAGAAGACCCTTCAACATGTCTGGAATCATTTCTTCTGCCTTTCCATGAGGTCCGATGTACAGAAGTACTGCAAATCCTGTAATACTTGTCAAATGGTTGGGAAGCTGAACCAGAATATTCCAAAGGCTCGTCTTAAGCCCATTCCCACTTTTGAAGAACCTTTCAGTCGGATCATCATTGACTGTGTTGGACCATTGCTGAAGACTAGATCTGGTTGTGAGTACCTACTGACTATCATGTGTGCTTCCACCCGGTTTCCTGAGGCAATTCCACTTGGTAACATCAAGGCGAAGACTATCATCAAGGCTCTTACCAAATTTTTCTGCTTTGTTGGTCTTCCTAAGTCTATTCAGTCTGATCAAGGGTCAAATTTCATGTCTAGCATATTTCAACAAGTTATGCATGAGCTTGGTATTAAACAATACAGGTCATCCGCTTACCATCCTGATAGTCAAGGTGCTTTGGAGAGGTTCCATCAAACCCTGAAGAACATGATAAGAACCTACTGCCTTGACACAGAGAAAGACTGGGATGAAGGTGTCCATCTTCTTCTGTTTGCTGCCCGTGAAGCTGTTCAGGAGTCTGTTGGGTTCAGTCCTTTTGAGCTTGTTTTTGGGCATACAGTCCATGGACCTCTGAAGCTTCTGAAGCAAACTTTACTGGCAAAAGATGATGTCCCAATGAACTTGCTTCAGTATGTCTCTGACTTCCGTAATCATCTCTCTAAGGCTTGTGACTTTGCTAAGTCTAATCTCAAAGAGGCTCAGGGCAAAATGAAAGCTAGATATGACCTTCATTCCTAAGATAGAAGTTTTAAAGCTGGTGACTAAGTCCTTGCGCTTTTTCCAGTTCCTGGAAACCCTCTAAGAGCCCGATATTTCGGCCCTTACACTGTCCTCAAAAAGGTCAGTGATCTAAATTACATAATTTTAACCCCTGGAAGGAGGAAACAAAAACAAATGTGTCACATCAACGTGCTGAAAGAATACATTGACAGAGACACTCAGCAAAAGCCAGTCAATGTGGTAAATACAATTGAACTGGAAAATTCTGAAGAAGATTGTGACTGCCCCTTGGAAAATGAACCTGGTCCAGCCAAACTTGAAAATTCAGACATTCTTCAAAATATTGACAGCAAGTTGTCCCACCTGGACCTTTTTCAACAACAACAGCTAAAGCAGCTCATATTTGAATATAGTCACATATTCCCTGACGTTCACTCAAGGACTGATGTGGTTTACCATGATGTCATCCTACAAGATAATGCCAGGCCTGTAAAACAGCATCCTTACAGAATGAATCCAGAGAAGCAGAAATACCTTAAACAAGAAGTCAAATACCTGCTTTAAAATGACTTTGTTGAACCAAGTAACAGTGACTGGAGTTCTCCTTGCATCCTAGTTCCGAAACCCAATGGAACATATAGAATGATGAAAGACTACAGGAAAGCGAACACTCTATCAAAAACGGACTCATATCCTATTCCCAGGATTGATGACTGCATTGACAAAGTTGGACAGTCAAAGTATGTCACCAAATTTGATCTCCTCAAGGGCTTCTGGCAGATCCCTCTAACAGACAGAGTAAAGGAGATCTCTGCCTTTGTCACACCAGATGGATTATACCAATACAAGGTCATACCCTTTGGAATGAAAAATTCTCCGGCCACCGTCCAACGCCTGGTAAACAGAGTGATCGCTGGACTACCAGGATGTGACGCCTACATTGATGATATTATCATCACCAGCGACAGCTTCCAAGAGAACCTCACCTACATCAGAGACTTCTTTCAGAGAGTGAGTAATGCCAAGCTGACTATCAACCTTGTTAAAAATGACTTTTGTAAAGCTACCGTTGTTTACTTGAGTCATTTTGTAGGACAGGGTCAAGTCTAGCCAATTGATGCAAGGGTGAAAGTTGTCGCTGAATTTCCTGAGCCTGCAACTAGAAGACAACTAATGAGATTTCTAGGGATGGCTGGCTACCACAGAAAATTCTGTAAAAATTTCTCTATCATTTCTGAACCTTTGACAAGTTTGCTGAAGAAAAATGCAAGGTTTGTTTGGGATGAAAAATGTCAAGGTTTGTTTGGCCAGCTGAGGGCCATCCTCAGGAACTCACCAGTTCACTGATCTCCTGGTTTCAAGAAGAAGCTCGGGTTAGCTGTTGATGCCAGTGATGTTGGTGCAGGCGCAGTTTTGCTGCAGGAGGACGCTGATGGAGTGGATCATCCTGTTTGTTACTTTTCCAGGGGGTTTGATGGACATCGGAAGGACTATTCAGCTGTTGGGAAAGGGTGTTTGGCACTTGTTTTGGCTTTGCAGCATTTTGAGGTCTATTTGGCTTGTTCATCTGCTTCCATTGAGGTCTTCAGTGATCACAATCCCCTCACATTCTTGCATGGGATCGGAAACGGGAATCAGGGATTGCTGAGATGGAGTTTGCTTTTGCAAGAGTGTGATTTAGATATTTCTCACATCAGGGGAAAAGATGTTATTCCAGATGCACTTTCACACATGTAATTGTACTTCTCTATTTGATTGTGAAAATTGCACTGGTTGTTAGGTATATGATTGTTCTAATGATCAATGATACTTTATTTGTAAAGTTTCAAGATTTTACTGATTATAAACCGTGTTAATTTTATCAAAAGAAAGCTTTTAGCAAACCTCTCTTTTCTTAAAGAGGGGAGGTGTTATGTATGAGTATTTTATGTGCAGCACTCTATGTCATTTTTAAATAGAGATTTGTTAGATACTATTTGAATGCCCATTATGACTGGTGGCAGTCTATTTATAGCAACACATGATCTGATGCAATGCCACTTGTTTGTGATGAAGTGGACTAGTGCTTTCTAGAGGTTTCTGGCGTCTTCTTGCCTGGAGAGGGCCGGATCACCCAGGGCTCCTGTGGATCTTTCCAGAATGTTCTTAGTCTTTATAAATGCTGTGATTTTGGTCACTTGGGAAGTTTTTTTGCATCAGAGTTACATAGTGGCATGAGAGTGTTAAGATTACACAGTGGATTATTTATAGAACTTTCTGGACCTAATCAGTGAAGAATAAATTTGTTTAAGTTGTCATTGCTGGTTCTCTTTGTTGTGATTTTCAAGTCAGAACAATACTGAACAAAAACATAAACGCACAAACCAAAATTGCTGAGGTAAATTGACCTATAATGAAATATGCCCACAAATAAAGTTTACTGGTGTACTGAATGATTTGTTTTGCTCAATTCTGGTGACCCACTTCTCATTGACCACTCCCTGTGAGATTACTAACTCATTGAGGTATTCCACCCTTGAGCTGCATAGAGCATAACACTGAGTCGGTCAGTCAGCGTGATACACAGGCACTCCTTGCACCAGAGTCAATAAAAGACCACTGCAAAATGTGCACTTTGGTCACAAGTCATAATGCCACAGATGTCACAAGTCATGAGGGAGCGTGCCATTGGCATGCAGAATGTTGGGATATCTGTGACAGCGGTGTCAAAACCCTTGAATGTGCGTCATTCCACCATCAGCTGGTTGAGAAGTCGATTCAGAGTGACTGGCAGCACTGTGAATCGTCCACATGCCCCACGACCACGTGTGACCACGCCCACACAGGATCGGCACATGCGGCTCCAGCACTTCCGTGTTCGGCTCCAACCAGCCACCAGGCCAGCTGACGAGACTGTCGGACTGCACAACAGGCGGATATCAGCTTAGATTGTCCTAAACCGCCTGAGGGAGGCAGACCTCCGAGCCCGCCGACCGCACTGAGGTCTCGATGTGACCGCCGTCCCTCATCGGTACAGACTGTGGGAAAATAGTAATCCATTATACTCAAATGTATTATCAATCAAAAACTAACAAAAGCATTACTGTATTGATCTATTGCTGAATTGTTGTGTTAATTCATTATATATACAAATGCATTAATAATCAAGTGTTAATTGATATTAACTGAAACAATGTATTAATAATCAAGTATTCACTAGAGCAATGTACATCTGAGTGAATTGTGCTGTAACTCTCTTGTCTTCTCCATCTGGGATTTTCCACTGCTTGCAGCAGCGACTTTTTGTTCCTCTTATCTAAAGAACACAGAAGTACTAAATTTAAAGTCAAGAGGTGAACCATAGTTGAAGTCTCGGCCCAACCGCAAGCTGAAATTTATAGCAGCAAGCTAGACAATGAGTAAGGAGGGAGGAAGAGCTGCGATATGTTGAGTAATACCATGTAAGGCAAAGGCCAAGTAAACAGAACATTTTTAGTTTGAGAAGGGGCACAACTGTTGGTTCTCATGGAAATACTGAGCTGATCAGGTTGATGTATTGTAAGGCGAATGGATGACGTAAAAGCCCTCCCTGCAGAATAAGGTACTATAAAGATTGAACTGATGAGAAACTCAGGGCTGCTGTCAGCCCTCTGGTCCTCTACTACCAGAGATTCTGTACTCAAAGAAGCTTTTAAGATAAGATACACTTTATTGAACCCCGTGGGGTAATTTGTCCTCTGCATTTGACCCATCCTATAGTTAGGAGCAGTGGGCAGCCACAGAGCAGCGCCCGGGGACCAACTCCAGTTCTAAAGCCAGCTCCTTGGTCATGGGTACTGGTTGGAGTGTTCCTATGATGCATGTTTTTGTGGGAGGGGGAAACCAGAGTACCCGGAGAAAACCCACGCAAACACGGGGAGAACATGCAAACTCCACACAGAAAGGCCCCAGGCCGGTATCAAACCCACGACCTTCTTGCTGTGAGGCAACAGTGCTAACCACTATGCCACCGTGCCGCCCACTTATCTGAGTATTCTTCTTTCCAACTCTTTGCTAAAGATCATCGGCTGTATGGTTTCTGCATTATTTGATGGTTTGAAGCCTATTTTTCATTTGCCTGCATCTGTGCACATGAATTTACCTTATTGTACTCATGTTTTTACCTTCTGAATTATTATAGTAAAATTGTTGAACTGCTAAACTGTTTTTGGGTCATTCATTTAAAAGTCAACGTTAACCAGTACGAATTCCTCAACAAGACTCGACTGGGCAAACCGTAACCTTCGCTGGACGCTTACACAGTGGAGGACGGTGTTATTCAGCGATGACTCGCGATTTCAACTGTACTGCGCTGATGGCAGACAACACGTATGGGGACGTGTGGGCGAGCGTTACGCGGATGCCAGCTCCGAGTTGCACTGCAGGAGGAATGGGACAACATTCCACAGATAACCCACACTACTGATAACCTCGTGAGCTGCATGCACTGGAGGTGTACCGCTTTACGTGATGCCGATGGTGGACACACTCGTTACTGAGTGCTGTGAACTCTGCCCGCTGACCCCTGTTGGGTTCAGGCTGTGATAGCTCATGAATTGTGTCCATTAAATTGTTAGTCATGTTTCTGTTGCTTGAATATTAGGGCAAGAATATAATAATAATTGTTTTGTTGAAATATTTCCCGATTGATAAAAAATAATTCGAAAAAAGTCACTTTGTGCGTTTATATTTTTGCTCAGTGTATATAAAATAAATGGTATAAATAAGTATGTTCTAAAGCTTAATTTGCAGTCAAGTGTCTTTTTTTATACTTTTTAAATTGCTGATTGATAGTGACACGTGCACACCATCCAGGGTACAAAAAAAAAAACCTTTGCCCCCGCTGCGAAAAAAATCCTAGAGGAAACACTGCAGTAGTATTCATTTCAACCTTCACCATTTACCTGCACAAGAGTGCCTGTACACTGGCAGGAGTATACTTATTAACTTTCATCTGTTATCGACACAAGAGTACCTGTACAGCTGCAAGAATATTCTTATCAACCTTCTTGATTCACTCACACAAGAGTACCTGTACACCTGCAGGAGTATACTTCTCAACTTTCACCATTTACCTGCACAAGAGTGCCTGTAAACTGGCAGGAGTATACTTATTAACTTTCATCTGTTATCGACACAAGAGTACCTGTACAGTTGCAAGAATATTCTTGTCAACCTTCACCATTTACCTACACAGGAATACCTGTACACCACATTGCTACCGTAGCTTCATCAGCCCGGTGCATTCTGGCAACAGAAATTTCATTAACAATTATATCTAGAAAAGTGTTCAACCAATGTGAACGTGTGAGTGTATGTGGTGGTTGCCAGCGTTGGGCTAAAGTCTTTTTGGCTGCAGTCAGTCCTAATAATGCTATTTTTCTCTCCCTCTGTGGAAAATGAAAGTCATTTAAAAGTATAGTTTTAGGAGTACACGGTAAAACTCTTCCTAGCACAGCTGATAATATAGTTGTCACCATCTCCCAAAAGCGGGTCACAGACTCACAATACCAATACATATGCAAGAACGTTCCTATATGTCCTTCAGTGCATAGGTCGCATAGTGGAGAAGAGAGAATCTTCATTGTATACCGTTTCCTTGGGGTAAGGTAAGTTCTATGCAAAAAGTTTAACTGAATTTTTTGGTGATCAGGATTCCTTGAACATTCAACAACTGACTGCCAGATTTTCCCCCATTGTATGGGATTGTCATTGATAGATACATTCAGGTCTCTTAACCATATTTTTTCAACATTGAGAGATGAATATGATGACAATAAAAACCGAGAATACAGAATAGACACCATGCCCTTTTGACCGTTTTTGCTTAAGATAGTATGCAAAATATGAGAAGTGAGCTTTGTGTTCCATGGGACCCCGTGGGCTCACATGGAGGACCTCAACTGCAGGTATAAAAAGAAAGAAAAGCCAGGCAAATTATAAGATTTACGTAAGTCATCAAAAGAATGAAGGCCATTTTCATCAAAAATATCGTTTAAAATATGGATACCTCTATCACTCCATGTGGGAAAAGTGAAGGGAGCTTTACCCACAAGTAGTGAATAGTTATTAAAAATTGGGGTATTCTGATGCCATTTCAGGTTATATTTTAGTGTTTTTTCTGCAGCACGCCAGACAGTGAGAAGATAAGAGACTATTGGACCCAGTCTTTGTTTTGAATGTTTAGATGATATTGCGGAATGGATCAGATCCTGGAGCCTGTGGGGACAGGCCAGCCTCTCCTCCACAGGTCCCCAAGAGACCGAAGCGTTGGGGTTTAACCAAACTGAAATAGGGCGAAGAACATAAGACCAAAAATAATATTTAAAATTTGGAACTGAGAGACCACCGTGAACTCTATTTCGTTGTAGTGTGGACATTTTAATGCGGGGACGTTTTCCCTTCCATATAAATTTAGAAACTGTTGAGTGGAGTTTTTCCCAGCATTTGGGAGGAGGGGCTAACGGCAGCATGGAAGAGAAAAAATTAACCCAGGGCAAAATGTCCATTTTGATAATGGAGACACGTGCCTGTAATGAATGTGGGAAATGTGACCATCTCTCAAGATCCCTCTCAATACGGTCACGGATGCCCAAAAAATTTTTAGATGATATAATTGGCAAAGAAGGGTAGACATCGATGCCCAAATATTTAAAGTGTTTTACAATGGGTATGTCAGGGGGCAGTAAAGAGCGGTTTAATTTTGAATTTAATGGTAACAATGAGGATTTGGACCGGTTAATTTTATAACCGGACATCAAACTGAAGTTACTAAATGTGTCTAGAATATATGGAATAGAAGAGGGTGTGTTGTCTGTAAACAATAATACGTCATCGGCATATAAAGCTATAAAATGTTTAGTATCATTATAAATAATATGTGAAATAAGCGGATGTTGTCTTATAGATTGTGCTAGTGGCTCCAGCGAAAGAGCAAATAATAGCGGGGAAAAAGGGCATCCTTGACGGCAAGAACGTGAGGCAGGAAATTGAGAGGACATGTTATGGCCTGTGACAATTACAGCGGAGGGATTAACTGTAAAGCAATTTTGTGAGTCTAATAAAATTTGAGTCGAAGCCGAATCTCTCCAGGACCATCCATAAATAATCCCATTCCAGGCGGTCAAAAGCTTTCTCAGCATCTAAGGATAGTACAACGCATGGTGAATCAAAATCTCGAGCTGCGTGGATGATGTGTAGCAGCCGGCGCAAACTGTCCGATGCTAAGCGAGATTCGATAAAACCTGTCTGGTCATTATGTACAAGTTTGGTCATGTATGTCTCCACCATTGTCGCCAAAACCCTGGCATAAACTTTTATTTCTGTATTCAAAATGGACTGGGGTCTGTAACTGCTGCACAATGTAGGACCTTTATTTGGTTTTGGTAAAACTACAATTATAGCCGAATTGGCATCATTAAAAAAAAGAGCCTTGTTCAATTGATGAATGAATCATACCTAAAAAAAAGGTGACCAAGTTCATCCCAGAATTTGATGTAAAATTCAGGTGGAATCCCATCCCAACCTGGTGATTTCTCCTTTTTCATGCCTGAGATGGCTTCAAATAAATCAGTGAGGGTAATGGGCCTGCTCAGTTGACTGGCTTCACATTGAGTAAGATAGGGTAATTTCAAATTATCAAGAAATTGTTTACATTTGGGCTTATCAAGGGAAATTTCAGAGGAATATAATGCAGCATAGAATGAGCGAAATTCTTTATTTATTTTTTTGGGGGGCTGTTATAATTGATTGCTGCGATTTAATACTAGTTATGTTTGAAAATTTTTCATTTTTTTTTCAGTCTCATAGCCAAGAGATGACTAGGTCTGGCACTATTAAAATAATAATTTCTTCTTGTTCTGTGAATTTGAAATTGAGCTCTAGACCGCAGTAGAAGATCAAGATCCTTTTTGACTGAATCAATAATCTTCTGTCTTACCTCTGAGAAACCCAAATTTATTTGTTCTTTATCTAAAATATTCAGTTTAGATTCAAGTTGCATAATCATACCCAATCTGGACTTGTTTAAACGAGAAGAAAAAAGTATGGATGCATTTCTAATACATCCTTTTACAGCGTTCCATAATATACGTGGATCGACAAGATTCTAAACATTTTCAGATAAAAACATGGAGAGTTCCCCTCTGAAGTATGTACAAAAAAAAAATCATTATTTTTCAATAAAGTTGTATTGAAGCGCCATCTAGTGGCCGTAGTTTGTGTATTCCTGAGAGTTATTTGGCTGAAACAACACTATGATCAGACAACAAATTAAGAAGGATATTTTCATCATGAAGCTGCGAGAAAGCAGAGGGTGATACCAGCAGATAGTCTATTCTAGAATGAGTTTTATGTCTGTTAGAATAAAAAGTGTATTGTCTAGAAGAAGGATTACTAATATGAAATAAATCAATAAGGCTGAAATCTGATATCCAGCCTTGAAATGCTGCAGAGGCTAAATTTTGGGAGTGCTGGTTCCCTCTATGTGATCGATCCAAGTCAGGATTTAATGTGGCATTCATGTCAGCTCCTATAATGACAGCAAAATCACGCATGTTAGATAAAAGTTCAGTAATATATTTGTAAAATTCAGGGTCATATAAATTTGGAGCATAGATTGAAATAAAACATATTTTTTGTCCAGATATAGCAACTTTCAAATAGGCTATACGGCCGTCTGTGCTGCCAAATTTTTCTATAATTGATAAAGAGAGATTACGCTTAAAGACGACCAGCGAACCACGTGATTTAGAATCAAACGAAGAAGAAGCAGCTATGTAATATTTCCTATTAGCAAATCGTTTAACATCTGAGAATTGGAGCTTAGATTCCTGAATGAATGCCACATCGATATGATGCCTGTGCAAATAATCTAAACACATTGTGCGCTTAATTTTTCCATTCAGCCCATTAATGTTTATACTTAACACTTTAATGGACGTCATGTTATCACTTCAAATTTAATGAAATTCATGTAAAAAAAAAGAAGGATCAACCTTATACAAAGAATAAATGCTGGACCGAGTCCAAGTATTTCATGAAGGGAATCCCCCCTCCCCAACCCAGGGTTGCCACAACCCATACAAATACACAAAAAACATATAACACAAACATTAACCAACCCACGTAACCCATTATTTTCCCTCGCAAGAGAAAAGTCCCCTCCCATGTCCAAAACCTAAAGGCTCCTTATGCTCCATACAGCCTAAATGTATGGAGCAGTGACATGCCTCCCTGAAAGCGGTTTCTTCATAATTTCCATACCCTAGATAATTGGAGTTCGTGGGCTAATAAGTAATGTGAAAATAATAATATCGGTATTAGCCTAAGAGCTCAAAATTGACAACTAATCCAAAAATAAAAAAAATGTGCATTAATAAATAAACATATCCTAAATAAACGAGAAGACGATTTGTGTATAGGCCTAAGGAGTTCATGGGCTAATAAGTAGTGTGAAAATAATAATTTTGGTATTGGCCTAAAAGCTCAAAATAGGTAACTAAACCAAAAACAAACAAAAAAAATACATTAATAAATAAACATATTCTAAATAAACAAGCAAACCATTTATGTATCAGGCCTGAGTACTTAACCAAACCGGCCCATTTATATGTCCTTTATTTAAACGCTTACCGACAGTCCGAGAAAGTTTGTGGGCTGTAGAGACAACTCCTGGAAGCCAGTCAGTCAGAAGCGTTTGTAGCAGAGACTGGCAGACCATCCTCGGCCGAGTGGGTGTCAGTAAAGGTCGGACGAACTGTCTTCACATAGAAATCAGCATCCGCAAAAATGAAAGTTTGATTCTGGAACGTGACGAGTAACTTCACTGGGTAAGAGATGCCGCTCCTCAGTCCAGCCTCCTGGAGACGGGTCCTCACAGCATTGAATTCAGCCTGGCTCCGTAGACCTGCCGAGATGTCAGGATAAATGCGGATTGTGTGTCCACGGAAAGCAAGCTTCCCTCCTCTGTTCCCGATCAGTTGTTGGATGGTAAGCCGCACATCAAAGCTGTTCATCCGCACAATCATACAGCGGACCCCGTCCTTGTTAGTGGGGCCGGTGCGGTGAGCTATGTTAACTAATGGGGTGGGTCCCAGGGCTTCTTCCCCAAATAGTTCATACAGAAGTGCACTTGTAAAGGCCGTGGCTCTCGGTCCTTCAATGCCACGAGGGAACCCCAATATGCGTAGATTGAACATTCTGCTTTGGTTCTCTAGCAAATCAGTCTTAACTGTTAGTTCTTCACACTTCTTCAATAAATCGTTGTATTGCTCTTCCGCGGTGGTCATCCGGCTCTCCATGGCGTTAGCCGCTGTCTCAAGATCAACTACTTTAGTGCGGATAGTTTGAATGGAGGCGTCAAGCTTCTCTAACTTGTCATTAATAGGAATGAGATTCTTGTCAAATGCAGATAGTATTTCTTGATGCACAATGTCTATCACCATTAGTCCGAGCGCCTCTGGATTCATTATGTCGATTGTAGGTCCACTTTCTCCGGTGCTTCGAAGATTGTAACGCAATGTCATAGAATTACATTGAATGGTTACAAATGTCTGGAATGAGTAGGCAAATAATATCAAATATTGCCTGTTGTATTGGGTTCCAGGGTTTTGAATTAATTCAAAATGTTTGTCAAAGAGACGGCGCAACAGGAGTCAGCGTGCACGCTACATGTCACCCGGAACAGGAACCCAGTTGTACGCCTGAAATATATTGTGGTCTGAAATATATTCAAAACTGAAGAGTTTTATCTAATGTTATCTATCTCGTTAAAGGGGCCATGATATGCTCCTTTTCAACAATTTTGAATGTGTTTTATATGCCCCTAGGTCATGTCCGTTGGGGTGTCTTGTTGAAGCTCCACTCTGATTCTGTTTCTTGTGTCCTGTATTTGGCTTTGACTGCTGATTGGTTCTAGAATGTGTGATGTCACCTATTGTGAACAGTGGTTGATTTTGTTTATTTGTTTTTGAATTGTCATGTACTGTTATTTCACAGTATATGATATCCTGATTAGCCTGCTTTGAGCCACGGACGTTTCTAACAGTGGCTATTTTTGCTTATTTGTTCTTGAATTTGTCATGTACTGTTACATCACAGTAACAGCCTGAGCCAAGGACACTTTTAACAGTGGCTATTTTTGTTTATCTTGTTTTTGAATTTGTCATGTACTGTCACATCACAGTATATGATATCCTGATCAGCCTGCTTTGAGCCACGGACGTTTCTAACAGTGGCTATTTTTTTGTATATTTGTTTTTGAATTGTCAAGTTCTGTTACATTACGGTTTATGATATCCTGTCCAGCTTGTTTTGAGCCACGGCCGTTTCTATCCAGCCAGCTCTTGAAGGGGTGAGGGGGTGATGGAGTTTCAAGGGGTGAATTTTTCCATTATATGGCCCCTTTAAATTAAGTCAGAGATCTACTAATTTATTTTTTACTTATTTATATTTGGTAATTTATTTTATTATTATTATTATTATTATTATTATTATTATATATATTTTTCTTTTATTTATTTATTTATTTATTTTCTTCTCTTCTTTAGAGGTTATTCAATTGCAATTTGAATACTTGCAAGACTGGAGGGAACTGGGGTGCGGGAGAGAGGGTCGCCACCAAGATGTTATGTTTTTGTTTATGTCTGTCTTTTGGAAAAACTTATAAACAATAAAAATATTTGATCAAAAAAAAAGGAATACCTGTACACCTGCAGGAGTATACTTATCAACCTTTACCATTTACCAACACAAGAGTACCTGTGCACCTGCAGGAGTATACTTATCAACCTTCATCATTTACCCACAAAAGAGTACCTGTACACCAGCAGGAGTATACTTATCAACCTTCACCATTTACCCACACAAGAGTACCTGTACACCTGCAGGAGTATACTTATCAACCTTCACCATTTACCCACACAAGAGTACCTGTGCACCTGCAGGAGTATACTTATCAACCTTCACCATTTACCCACACAAGAGTGCCTGTACACCTGCAGGAGTATACTTATCAACCTTCACCATTTACCCACACAAGAGTGCCTGTACACCTGCAGGAGTATACTTATCAACCTTCCACCATTTACCTGTACACCTGCAAGAGTACAACCTTCACCATTTACCCACACAAGAGTGCCTGTACACCTGCAGGAGTATACTTATCAACCTTCACCATTTACTCCCACACAACACCTGCAGAGTATACCTGTACACCTGCAGGAGTATACTTATCAACCTTCACCATTTACCCACACAAGAGTGCCTGTACACCTGCAGGAGTATACAACCTTCACCATTTATCAACCTTGTACACCTGCATTTATCAACCACCATTTACCCACAGAGTACCTGTACACCTGCAGGAGTATACTTATCAACCTTCACCATTTACCCACACAAGAGTACCTGTACACCTGCAGGAGTATACTTATCAACCTTCACCATTTACCCACACAAGAGTGCCTGTACACCTGCAGGAGTATACTTATCAACCTTCACCATTTACCCACACAAGAGTGCCTGTACACCAGCAGGAGTATACTTATCAACCTTCACCATTTACCCACACAAGAGTACCTGTGCACCTGCAGGAGTATACTTATCAACCTTCACCATTTACCCACACAAGAGTACCTGTACACCTGCAGGAGCATACTTATCAACCTTCACCATTTACCCCACACACAAGAGTACACCTGCATCACCTGTAGGAGTATACTTATCAACCTTCACCATTTACCCACACAAGAGTGCCACCTGCAGGAGCATACTTATCAACCTTCACCATTTACCCACACAAAGAGTGCCTGTACACCTGCAGGAGTATTTATCAACCTTTTTACCCACACAAGAGTACCTGTACACCTGCAGGAGTATACTTATCAACCTTCACCATTTACCCACACAAGAGTACACCTGTACACCTGCAGGAGTATACTTATCAACCTTCACCATTTACCCACACAAGAGTACCTGTACACCTGCAGGAGTATACTTATCAACCTTCACCATTTACCCACAAGAGTGCCTGTACACCTGCAGGAGTGCCTGTTTACACCAGCAGTACACCTGCAGGAGTATACTTATCAACCTTCACCATTTACCCACACAAGAGTACCTGTGCACCTGCAGGATACATAACTTATTTACAACCCTTCACCTGCATTTACCCACCACAAGAGTGCCTGTACACCTGTGCACCCTTCACCATTTACCCAGGTACCTGTACACCTGCAGGAGTATATTATTATCAACCTTCACCATTTACCCACACAAGAGTACCTGTACACCTGCAGGAGTATACTTATCAACCTTCACCATTTACCCACACAAAAGTACCCGTACACCTGCAGGAGTATACTTATCAACCTTCACCATTTACCCACACAAGAGTACCTGTACACCAGCAGGAGTATACTTATCAACCTTCACCATTTACCCACACAAGAGAACCTGTACACCAGCAGGAGTATACTTATCAACCTTCACCATTTACCCACACAAGAGCACCTGTACACCTGCAGGAGTATACTTATCAACCTTCACCATTTACCCACACAAGAGTACCTGTACACCAGCAGGAGTATACTTATCAACCTTCACCATTTACTCAAACAGGAATACCTGTACACCAGCAGGAGTATACTTAACCTTCACCATTTACCTACACAAGGTTTCATGTACATCGATAGGAGTTCACATATCAACCTTCATCTTTTAACTACACAAGAGTACCTATACACCTGCAGTAGTACAGTCATGCCCAAAATTATTCATACCCCTACCAATTTTTGAGTTTTTTCGAGATATTTTTTGACAAATCAAATTTATTCTTGCACAAATGACACAGTAAGTTGACATAAGGCTTTAAGAAGTACATTAAACAATTTTTCAAGAAATTCAATACTTTTTGGTATTTTATTTGACAGATTTACAAAAAATGCCATGTCCAGAATTATTAATACCCTTTTCTCAGTAATTGATGGCAAAGCCTTTATTCACGATTACAGCCTCCAAACGCTTCCTCTGGTTGTTCACAAGGTTTCTACACATTTCCATGGGGATTTTGGCCCACTCCTCTTTTGGAAACTTTTCCAGATCCCTAAGGTGTGAGGGTTTCCTTGCCATGACCTTGGTCTTCAGTTCCCTCCACAGATTCTCGATAGGATTGAGGTCGGAGCTCTGGCTTGGCCACTCCAAAACGTTCACTTTGTTGTCCACTAACCATTTCTTGTTGGATTTTGGTACATTGGTGGCTGGCAGCAACCCCAAAAATGTATCTGACAGATTTTGAGAAATTTTAAAATTTGACTGTTGGTCTCTGGCCACACTTAATTATTCTGTTACAACTTTAAATCATAGACTGTAAGATAGACAAAGCAAGCGTGACGTCACCCATTGGTTTCAGAATACCAAAAATGAAGCCTCTTTTGCCAAGAATTGACCCGCACCATCTTTTCATTTTGAAACCGGATGGGATTCTGATTGGACGAGAGCGCAGATCAAGATCCAGGGGAAACAAGGGGTCAGATACACGCCCACCTGACTGCTCCGATCACCAGTATAGTCTCCAGCACTGTTGTGTCTTCCCGACCAGGTGTTTGCATATTTTTGAGGTCCCCTTGTTCGTGAATAATTGGAGAGAGACAAAATCATCAGAACCCATCTTTATTCCAGCCTTGAATCGTGCAATAATCCAAACCCGGAGAGCAGTCCTTGGCCAAGAAGTACTAACTCAGCGTTCTTTACAGAGCAATATTTATTGGGAAAAACCCAACTAACTTTGTTCCAATCACAATACGTGGGTTGTACACATCTTATCAAAATCAATCAAAGCTACAGAAGCCCGCTGCTTGTGTGTGTGAGCTGCTCATGCATGTGTGAATTGAATTGCTTGTGTGTGTGTGTGACTGTGTGTGTGCATGTGTCTGTGTGCACTGCTCGTGTGTGTGAACTGCTTGTATGTGTGTGTGTTTTATGTGTGTGTCTGTGTGTGTTTGTGCATGTGTACGTGTGCGTGTGTGTGTGTGGACTGCTTGTTTGTGTGTTTTATGTGTATGTGTCTGTGTCACTGCTGCATACATAATCTGGTTATTGATTTACTGATGAATACGATGAGAAATATTGAAATATAATCCTCAACATACGATGTATAATATAACTTCAATTACACATGTAATGTGTATGTTGCAAGAGAGCTATGTAAATGCGTCAATTTGGCCCTTTCACATTGTCACTTTAGAAAATAAAATATGTAAAAACATATGATATCGTTCTTGATATCTTTCAAAGGTTACATATGTCCAAGTGAGCTACAGTGCCCATGGCACTATTTTTTTTTTTTTATTTCTACCATAAATTTCCAATTTTATTGAGATCCACACCTGTTTGCTGGCCATGCCATTCAGTTGATATGCCTTCCCTGAAAAAATGCTTTTATACTCTTAGCTCTGTGGCAATATGCATTGTCACCCATATAGAAATGACTTCATCATCACCAAACCTATTTTGTATTGATGGAAGCAGGACAATGGTCCAAAATTTCAATGTATACCTGCTTATTGACTGTTCAGGTAGTGATTGCCATCTCCCTTGGTCCTTTACCTGACATGCAACCCCATATCATAAATGAGTGGGGAAATTTGCTTGTTTTCTTTAGGCAGTCATCTTTATGTGTTTCATTGAAATGAACTTATACTATCGAATTGTTGGTCGTGGAAGAAATAGGCCCTGAACGACTTTGACAAGGGCCAGATCATAGTGGCCGGTTAGAGTCTCTCCGAGGTGCAAACGGTCCAGTGAAACCTTGGACTATTGGAAGAAGTTTGGCTGGTCCAATGATTCCTGTTATTTTTACTTCATGTACACCTGCCAGGCATGTGTCCTGTGTTCACCTGGGGAAGAGATGCATTGTGGGAAGGAGAAAGGCAGTTGTTTAGGAGACGTGCAGATGATCAGCACCATATGAAGCACGTGGTCATGATATTTTCACTCTTCAGTCCAAACCCACAAACTGTTCACCCACTTTTACCTTTATGAATGAATGAATGATTGAATGAATTACAAATATGCTGATAGTTGCTGTCAGGGCATGGCTCCAGCCATCCAGCTCCCCGGACTACTAAGACCCACGGCGCCTTTCTCTTGCCCAAAATTGTTTTCATCTGTGTTGAAAGGCTACTGGGTGGTAGCAGTGTGTGTTTAAGCCCGAGCCTCACACTTCTCATTGTGAGATCTCATATATCCCTGCCTGTGCGGCATTGCTACTGGCGTAGTGTAAACTCCATGTTTCGCGTCTATATATGCTAAACTCTTTAAACGTAGTGCTGTTAATGCGCTTTATTTAGAGGAAACTTGATTCCTTTTTGCATTCCTGTTTGTAATACATTGTTACTGCAGCATTAGTCCAGAGTCCGTATTACTGAGAGAGTTTATTAAGGAAGCTTGTATCCTCTTTGTTTTTGAATTGCAATGTTTGCGCCTGCAGCTGCGCAGCAAGCGAAATAAAATACAACCAAGTCCATCCTTGCACCTGAGTCCACTCCTCAACTTCCTGTCCTCTGTGCATCTGAACTGTGCACAAAGCACAGACGTTACAGTTGCTACCATTTTCATGAGCATAACTGTTGACGCTAGTAACTGTGTTTCAGGTCGTACTCACGGTGAACTAACTCAGCATCTCTTGTATTCGGCTGTATTGACTCTACCTCCTGTGTTCACAATGTAAAAACTCTTCTTCCTGTTTTCAGGGTGCTCAGATCAATGTATTTCCAGAAGCCGGTATTCACAGCTTTAAATTCAGCAGGGTATTGTTGGTTACCTGGAGACGGTACCAGACCCCACCGTTGTGACCTGGAACCTCTGTTCCGACCCCAGCCGCTTCCCCATCACTGAGGTACTGCAGCAACAGAAGTTATTCTCTATGGGGGAGTTAGAGGGGCACTATGGGGGAAGGAGGTGAGATTCTATGCTAGAGGAAGTGAGGAGTAGTGAGGGAGTAAGTTGGGCACTATGGGGGAAGGAGGTGACATTCTATGCTGGAGGAAGTGAGGAGTAGTGAGGGAGTAAAAAGGGTGCTATGGGGGAAGTAGGTTAGATTCTATGGTGGAGGAAGTGAGGAGTAGTGAGGGAGTAAGTTGGGCACTATGGGGGAAGGAGGTGACATTCTATGCTGGAGGAAGTGAGGAGTAGTGAGGGAGTAAGAAGGGTGCTATGGGGGAAGTAGGTTAGATTCTATGGTGGAGGAAGTGAGGAGTAGTGAGGGAGTAAGTAGGGCACTATGGGGGAAGGAGGTCAGATTCTATGGTGGAGGAAGTGACGAGTAGTGAGGGAGTAAGTAGGGTGCTATGGGGGAAGGAGGTTAGATTCTATGGTGGAGGAAGTGAGGGAGTAAGTAGGGCACTATGGGGGAAGGAGGCGAGATTCTATGGTGGAGGAAGTGAGGAGTAGCGAGGGAGTAAGTAGGGCACTATAGGGGAAGAGGCGAGGTTGTGTGTGAGAGGCAGCACGACACCGTCATGAAAATGAGCAGATGTACCATTTCAAGTCCTATTTTATGTCTCTGATGAATTTGTTGTGAATTTAAAACATAACAGCCTGCGTGGGGGTTGAATTTAATCTGAATATGCAACCTCGTTTCCAGAAAAGTTGGCACTTTGTGTAAAATGTAAATAAAAACAGATTGCAATGATTGACAATTCAGTTAAACTCTATAATAAATTGAAAATGGAACAAAAAAAGGAACAAGAGCCATCTGGCAACGGCATATCCCCCCAGCCCCCGAAGGCACATCTAGACATCATGCTGAACATGTCTGTGAAGTTTCGTGAAGATCGGATGTGTAGTTTCAAAGATATGGCCCGGAAAAGGTATGATTACAGACGGACACCCGCCCAGACGGACAGACGGACGAGGCAATGGCTATATCCCCCCGCAATTTGATGCCGGGGGGATAAAAATAAAAAATTCCAGAAATTGCTAAGTATCAAAAGGCACATTTAGACATCATGCTCAACAAGTCTGTCAAGTTTCGTAAAGATCGGATGTTTAGTTTCCAAGATATGACCCGGACAAGGTATGATTACAGAAGGACGCCTGCCTGCCCCGCCCGGCCGGACAGACGGACACACTGATGACTACATCCCCCCTGCACTAATAATAATAATAATAATAATAATAATAAGTCTTTATTTCAGACACTAGGTCCATAGAACATATAAAACAATATGAGAAAGGTACAATAATGAGATGTCAAGTACAGAAATACTAGATTAGATAAAAATTGGCTGTACACATGTTTCAGAAGCAAGAGCAGTAAAACAGTCTGATCATGCCTAGTGTCAATATAACAATCTGTTCCAGTGCTTGACTAATTTAGAAACATGAATTCCTTCTACAGGTATGCTATTCACAAGAGAATTGGAACTCAATATTATCCTACAGCGAAAACTATATACATTTTTTCTCATAAGTTCAGGGAAGGATCTTACATGATTAGAGACAAAAGTACCCGATGCACTATGGCGACTGGTTAATCCAATTAGCCACCTAAAGGCATTATTATAGCAAACTGTCATCTTACGCATACATCCCAGAGTGAAATTACACCATAGTGCAGGGCAGTATAAATTAGTACAATATGTCTGAAATAAGACACGCTTAACTTCCAGTGAACAGGCTGCAAACTTCCTTATTAGCATATTAGCTCTGATACAGAGTGCTCGATGTTGTCTCATTATATCATCATTATCATTTAAGGTATTATTTACAATATGTCCTAAATATGTATGAGTAGACACATATCCAAGCTTTTGGTTACATAGATAGAATTCAGGTGGGGTGTCAAATTTCACATTCCTAGACTCAAATAACATGCATGCAGACTTTTTAGGGTTGTACATGATGTCATGATCACTTGCATAGTCTTGGCATATATACAGTAGTTGTTGCAGCGCTATAGCTGAAGGAGCAATAATACTCATATCGTCTGCAAAACATAAGTTATTTACTGAGACATTACCGAATTTACAACCTACATGGGCCTCATTGAGCCTCTTAGTTAGATCATCCATGTATACATTAAATAGGAAAGAGGACATAACTCCTCCCTGACGAACACCATTAGATACTTGGAAAGTGGATTACATAGAGGCACCCCATTGTACACTGAACAATTGTTTATCATGCCAGTCAGCTAATAAGCGGACCAAGTAAAGTGGTACACCTCGATTAATCAGTTTTTTATACAGCGTCCAATGATGAACACGATCAAATGCCTTCCGAGCATCAAGATAGCAAACAATACAGGACTACCATTAACCATATAATGTCTAACAATTTCTTTGAATACAAACAAGCACACATCAGCGGAGTGAGATTTCTTGGACCTAAATTGATTGTCAGCACAAAATACTTCACAACGTTTAAGCATGACTCTTTCCAAAATTTTAGATATCATGGTAGCTAGTGCTATTGGACGATAATTGTCAGGACTTGAGAGATCTCCAGATTTACTTTTGACAAAAGGTACAATGATAACTTCAGTGAGCTTAGTTGGTACATAGCCATGAGTAAGCATGCCATTCAACAACAAGGAAAGTAATACACAAATTTGAGAATCAGCGTGTTTAAAATGCTCAGCTGTTAGTCTATCAACACCACCTGATTTACCACATTTCAGATCCTGGATGATATTTTGAATCTCTAAGGGAGTTACATAATCAGTAAGGGTACGTGTATATCATTACATAACAGTTTTTCCTCAACCTCACATTTATTTCTGTCAGAATTAACAGAGTTCAGAAGTCCACAAAAGTGATCCTTCCACATATTAACCACCTCATCTTCACCAGAAGCCCCACCTACTGAGTGAGCAATAGACATTTTCTAAGAAGATTCCTTATTAACAGAAAACCAAAAAGAGTTATAGTCCTTAGTAGAGAACTTAGTGGCAAGTTTGTCAGCTCTTATTTGGGCTTCTTGTTTACGACAAAATCTCAGTGCATACTTAAATCGTGCTCTGGACTGGCGCATGATTTCACTGAGGGGACCAGTCCTTGGTCTTCCATTAGAGTTCCACATATCATAGGCTTCCTTAGAGAACACATATAATTCAGCCACATGATCATTCCAACCAGGAACTATGAATTCACTTTTACTCTGATGCTTAGAAAAAGACTCACTAGAGCGAATAAGACAGTCAGTGATGTCCTGATAAAAAATATCTAAGGCCTCGGCATGATTAGTATGCAGACCAGTAGAGTTACAATTAATGCCATCATACGCAAGAGATTCAACAGGGATATTGATGTTAGAAAATTCAAACTTAGTATTAAGGTTATATTCATTAATGTCTTCAGGTGTAAAGGCAGACCATTTAACAGTTTTAACCCCATATGTACTATCACAGTTTGAATCTGTGGTAACAGGTAAATTAGCAAAATCAATATTGAACAGCATAGGTCTATGATCTGAGCATGTCCAGTTATACAACACACGAAAGTTTTTAAGCGCAGCTTGACCAGAGATCGTAGACACGCAGTGATCGAGCGAGGACACAGTCCCATGAGCATGACTAACATAGGTATAAACATCACTGCCAGATCCAAAATATTCATAGTCAGATATGATAAAGTCATATTCATTAGCAAAAGCTTGAAGCTGATTACTGAAGGTAGAATCACATCTCAAGTTGGCATTCCAATCACCTACAATATAAACACCATTGGCACTGCTTTCTTCAGCAATAGAGTTCACCTTACCAAGGTAGTCGGAAAACATATCAAAGTTATCAGGCTTATCAACAGGCATATATATATTGATAAGTAAAATAGAAGTATTATCACAGTTTGATGTAATTTCACATCCCAATGTCTTTTATCATCATACGTATGAATTTTAATAGTAGATCCAAGAGAATTCCGCCACAATATTGCCAGACCACCATGGGGACGACCGACGAGCAATTCTGTTCCCGTATCCACAGAGGAGATCCCACGGCCATAAAAGTCAGTGAGTATCTCACTTAAAAAAGTTAAATCTTCATCAGTCAGCCAATGCTCTTGTAGAAGACAAATGTCACTCAAATCACATAATTCACGAACACAGTTCACACTCGATTTCACACCCTGGCAATTATAAGTTGATACCCGTAAAGCTGACATGGTAATAGTAATGGACATTAGCTGCCAAACACAAAAGATAATCGCAATCATGAATGATTGAAGAATTTCCGCACAAGCACCTCACTGGGCCATAATGTTGGGTTAAAAATTCTGGACACTGATCTTTGGTCAACTTCTACCTTGAATGAAGCATAAGAGTCATGTTTCGTTCTAAGACTCTCACAAGTGGCTACTATTCCAAAAGCTTGGTTGATGAAATATATCAGATCTTCAGCCACAGTTTCCGGTGCAAGTCTGAATACAAATATAGATGATGTCTGCTTACCGACACCTCGTAAATAGCTGGAAGACGCTGTCCCAATAACAACCGAGTTATGGGGGTTATTAACATGGTTAGCACAATTTCGATCTCGAGGATGGGTCCCTCTCAGCCGGCCTTTTCTCCGATAACTAACTCTGGTGAAGCCATCACCTCCAGTGTAACTAGAACTCTGATCGTCTCCTGAGAAAGCTGTATCCGGGATTCTGTTGGTCACATGTATAGGATTGTTCTGCAGAACACTGGAGTAAGTGTCTCTGCTTTCCTCAGCTACAGGCGCATATCTGCCAGCATATAATGATACCTTAATAGGCGCAGAGTCTAATTCAGTACTGGCGGTTTGTTGGTGAGAAATGGGTTGAACAACCTGGCTTACTTCAGACGTATTATCAGACTCCGCACGGTCGGCAACTTCATTTTCGTCAGTTCCCTCAAGGTTACTATGCAGATTAGCTTCGGCGATTAATAATAATTCAGGATGAGGATCAATATCTGACTTTTCTCCCTTGCAAATCACCTCACCTGATTCTTTTCGAGACGGCAACTCGCCACTACTCATTTTTTGGCATGTTTGGAGCGAAGGATTGTCAAAAGCCTGCACTTCATTCTCATCCATACGAGGATTCACCGAGGATTCCCGGGAGGCGATGTCATTGATCAGTGTAAGTAAGTCAGCTTGCACTGTACGCAGAAGTTTGCAGTCACTCCTCAAGTCATTGATAGATTTGAAAATGGCAGCCATGTTAAGATGGTCAGATGACACTGGTGGCAGTTTGCCCAGATCAACAGAAGCAAAGCAGGGAATTTCCTCACCCGGTAGGGCTAACAATAAACTGAGAGTATCTTTCAAATTATTAAGAGACTTCTGGGCCCCAATGCGTTTCAGCATTCTTTTTTCTCCATCATTACCGCACAGTTCAAATGCCAGTATTTTTGCTTGCAAAATGTCGGTCTCATCAAAACTGTCCACACACAGCTTAATGATTGTGTCAAACGGCAATATATTCATCTGATAAGTTACAAAACATAATAGCTCGTTCACAACTACCGAATTCCTTATCACAGGTGACTGGGAAGTCGAAATACTAGCAACTTCATTTCTAGTATCCAGAGCGTCGTTTTCGTCCGTGTCACTATCCGCCATCTTGCTCCAGTGCTGAAAAAAAAGCGCTGCCGGGGGGATAAAAATTTCAGAAATTGCTAAGTATCAAAAGGCACATCTAGACATCATGCTCAACAAATCTGTCAAGTTTGGTGAAGGTTGGATGTATAGTTTCTGAGATATGGCCCAGACAAGCTAAGTTCCAATTCACACAAGTTTCCATGGAAACCGCAAAAAAAAAATTCCAGAAATTCCTAAGTATCAAAAGGCACATGTAGACATCATGCTCAACAAATCTGTCAAGTTTGGTGAAGGTTGAATGTATAGTTTCCGAGATATGGCCTGGACAAGCTAAGTTCCAATTCACACAAGTTTCCATGGAAACCTCAAAAAAAAAAAAAAAAAAAAAAAGAAATTCCTAAGTATCAAAAGGCACATCTAGACATCATGCTCAACAAATCTGTCAAGTTATCTGTCGGTCGGCTTTATAGTTTCTGAGATATGGCCCGGACAAGGTATGATTACAGAAGGACGCCTGCCCGCCCGCCTGGACAGACAGACGGACACACTGATGACTATATCCCCCCTGCACTAATGCTGCTGGGGGATAAAAAAAAACAACATATCTAATGTTGAAACAGAAAAACTTTATTGTTTTTGAACAATATGATCTGCTCATTTTGAATTTGATTGCAGCAACCCATTTCAAAATAGTTGGGACGGGGCCATGTTTACTACTGTGTTAAATCATTTGTTTTTTCAACAACACCCTGTAAGTGTTTTGGAACTAAGGAGGCCAGTGGCTGTAGTTTTGATATCAAAATGTTTTCTCATTCTTGCTTGATTTTAGATTTTAGTCTCTCAATACTTTTGCAGACTCTTTTTTCACATTTGTGCAGCAGATTTTTCAATGACCCATCTGGACTGCAGTCAGGCCAATTTAGCACCCAGACTCTTTTATAAAGGATCCATAATGTTGTCACACAAGCACAACGCGGGTTGGCATTCTCTTGCTGAAATTAGCAAAGCCTTACCAGAGAAAGATGTCTGGATGGCTGTATATGTTGCTCCAAAACCTGAGTATATTCTTCGGCATGAATGCTGTTTTCATAGGTGTGCAAGTTACCCAGTGGCGTAGTCTAGTTTTTTGTAGTAGGTATACTGTGAAACTCGCACTCACTCGTCTCAGAGCTATATATATATATATATATATATATATATATATATATATATATATTTATATACACAGTGGAAAAAGTATTTGCTCCCTTCCTGATTTATTTATTTTTTGCATATTTGCCACACATAAATGTTTCAGATCTTCAAAAAAATGTTTAATATTTGACAAAAATAACCTGAGTAAATACAAAATGCAGTTTTTAAATGATGATTTATATAAAATGATGATATAAAATGTAAATAAGCCTACCTCTATAAACAGAGGCATGGAAATTATAAATTTTTTATGACAAGATAATGAGTGAACGAGCTTGATAAAATTGCCTTGAGAGAACATAGGACTTTGGGAACATAGGCTGGACCTTGCTTAAATTCCATACATAAAACAACATTTTGGGACACATGTCTATTTTTTTAACTAACTTTTCGTAATTAACACTAAGCCACCAAGAACAATGGAAACACAAGACACATTTTTAAATCCAAATAAAAACAATTTGGCTTCATAGGTATTTAACTTAATCCGGGTGGTGTGGTAATAACTACCAATAAAGAAATTAAATAGCGGGTGCATACATTAGCTAACCACTACACTAGTGTACTCATGAGTGGGGTCACTAAGTCACTGCAGGGGGAGGGTCAATAGCCTGGTAGTCTACAGAATTTCCCAGATATGTTTGTACTCAGGCATCTGAGGTGTGCATTGCCTCCTTGTTTGCATGGCAGAGCGATGGCTTTTCAGCCATGTTGTGACAAACATCCTTGGCTCAAAAAGTGTTACAGGGGGCCCATTGATGCTGATCATCATCAAATTACTTACACTAGACAACAGCAGCATATATTGTTCATGAGACTGAAGCCCATTTCACACTCAGCAGTGCTGCAAGGGATGGTCTGCATGCATCGTATCAGTGGTTTTAGGCTTTCAGGCTCACTTTCTGGCTGCTCAAAGAAATCTCTCATACCATTAACTGCTTGCTCTTCACAAAGATTGAACCGCCTGCCCAGTCGTTTTGCTTGAGCCTCACCATGCCGTATGCCAGGTGTGGATAGCCAGTTGTCTGTATCCAGAACGCTGAGATCATGAAGCCTTTCGCCCTCAAATGAGAGGCGCTTCTCCATGTTGTTGATCAGACTCTGTAAGAATTGCTTTGCATTGATTGGCATGAGCTTTGCATTTGACTCCAGGGGAACACATCCAAAATGTCCCAAAGCTTGTGCTGTCAGTGCTTCTGTTGCTTTCTCTCCAGGGGTGTCTTTGAATGATGCCAGCACTCGGATGGTGCGCTTCAGAAGCTGGTCTGCTCTCAAGAGTGTGACTGAATGGGCCTGGAGTTGCTGAGACAAGTTTGAAGGTACAGACAGTGCATCAAACATGAGACCAAGGTCACACAGGAATTCCTTGCTTTGCATTATATGTGCCAGGCCTTCATAAGTTTGTCTCTCTTTGCTGTTTCTTGTTTGGTCACCTGCAGCATTTTCAAAGTGTCTGTTGAGGGCTTCATACGACCTCCACACAGCCTTTACAGAACGGAGGCTGCTGGCCACCAATCGAGTACCTAAAACTCTGCCGATTTTCAGGACTTGTGAGCCCACTTCTTGTGCTGCTTCCCGAAGCTCCCGTGAATTTTTATTGGACTGACTGTAGAGATTGTGGATCTTCTCAATGAACACTTTGAAGTGGTTGACTGCCTGAACCTCATCCACTGCATCAGATACAGCCAATTCCAAACGGTGGTTCATGCAGTGCCATGTGAAGAGGTTAGGGTACCCTGCAGGCAGCCTGGTTGCCACACCAGAGTTCCTGCCTAACATGACACTGGCTCCATCAGAAACAAATGAGACCCAGTTCTTTTGAAGCCACTCTTCACTGAAACCTGCAGTGTCCAAACAGTTTAGTAGAACTTTTTCTATATCCTCTGCCCTTTGGCTGTCCAGCTCAACAAGCTCCAGGAACACAAATTCAGGAGTAACTCCATCATCTACTGAGGCTTTCAAGTTGACAATCATGGCAGATTTGTGGCTGAGAGATGTAGCTTCCAGACAACTTGCTTGAAGAAGTCACAATACTTTGAGCTATTTTTTTCTGCATCTCTTTTGCTATGTGTTCCACAATTTTTGTGGAACTGTACCTTGAGTGCAGACTAGTGCCCATGTTTACACCATTTTTTCCCTGAAGATCTATGAGGCTGTCATTGTCAGAGAAAGGTCGATTCATCTTAGCAAGATAGTGTGCTGTTCTGAATACAGCATCTGTCTCAGCCAACATAGCCTCTGACACAGCTCTCACCAAATTTCCAAGTAAATCCTGCCCACCCTTTTCAGTGAGCTCCTGAGCTATTTTGTGTGCCCTGGACATCTCATGTCGCAGGCGCGTGGGAACACGTTTTAGGTCAGGGGTGCTGCATATCAGGTAGCCAAGTTAATGGGGAAGTTTCTTCCTATATAGCATATATATTATTCTACCATTCATTCCAGCGAATACTGCATTTTGATTGGTTTACACCAGGTATCTATTCACCGGTAAACTACCATCAAGACCTCGCGCTGCGTGAAGAGCTCTCGCTTGATTATCGAGCCGCTTCAATAGAAAACATAGGCTTACTAATTTCCGTTTCCAAAAAAGGCGACCGCTATGGCGTCTGACATTCCCACTTCAAACTTCGACTTCGGAACTTTAGAGAAAATATTTCACAATGATGATATCAAACCTGAATGGTTTGATTATGATTTTGATATTTCTGAACCAGTTAACACCACAACACTCGGTAAGTAATATGTAAGAAGTCGTTTATAAACTTCGGTAAACTCTGCCTCAGAGACATCATTTGAGCAGTTCAAAGTATCCTATTACATTAAAAAAAAAAAAAAAAAAATTCACTGCGTATTTGTTGTTAAAGTTAAACTTTGCTCATGTAGATACTGATGTAGTGTAACTTATGTATATTTTGAATAGTTCAAATGATGTCTCTGAGGCAGCGTTTAGCGAAGTTTATAAACGACTTCTTACATATTACTTACCGAGTGTTGAAGTGTTAACTAAAAAATATTTTCGTAGGGGTGTTGACAAGAGTCATGGTAGAATGGAGTTGCATTCAAAACCTGCAGTTTTTTTCGAGCACTCAGTATTTATGGTAGGCTAGATACCTGGATCCTATGATAAATCCCTCGTGTTCGAAAAAAAAAAACTAGGTTTATCTCCTAATTATACCGGATATAATGCCGTTTTCACGCACTTTAAGATTGGTATCTCTGCAGCACGGTACCCGATGTTCCATATTAACGCCAAATGCGCACAAAATTCCAGAACCAACCTGTGATTGGCAGCGCCACCACCACCGTGTGCACCATGCTACCTGCAGGAATGAGTGACGAGGTATCTTGCAAATATAGTATCAAATGTTTTAAAGTGTCCACATGATATTGTTTGTGCATTTGAATAAACAGCTATGCTAATAACAATGCTAATTATTGACTGTAGTAGTTTAAATGTTCAGTCTAGCTTTCTGACAGACAGCTTGCAAATGTATAAAAGTATTTGTGTTCTGATAATAACGTAATTACAATATCTAGTTATACCGAGTTAACGTCCTTCATCGAGAAAGCAGATAATTATCATATGACTGTAATATGCCCAGTTAGAATTTAGCGAAGCTTCCAGAGCTTCTGACACAAACTCTGATGTCAGCTACAGACCAGCGCAGCCCCGAGGGAGAGGACGAGCAACCGGAGGTCGAGGCTGAGCGAGGGGGCGAGTTAGCAGCGCAAATGTAAAGGTGTTTGCAATGTTTGATACTCGGACTTAGTGTGTACATAATCTCCTTATACCTCCATGACAAGCTACGTAGCACGTCGCTAAATAAGCAGGCTAACATCCCGTGTTTGGCGCGTACCTGTCCAACAGTAAGCAGGCCAACTCTGTGTCGCTATTCAGCCCCAGCCTCTCCTTCAGGGCTCGGAAGCGGGTGAAAGCCAAGCCGGTATTCTTCACTCTGGTTTTCGAGCGTAATTTGTCCGCGGCACGTTTCGTCTCCGTGTATTTTTTTTTTTTTTTTTTAGCTGTGTCCGCCATAGCTGCTAGGCTATCTCCCATAGTAATATGTTTTGACCTTTGACCTTAGAACGTAGCCTACATAAACACGAATTTTAAATACATGTCAGTTATTTTTATGCTTTATTTTTATATTCTGATATGAATTTCATTGTGTGATATTTTTAAATTGCTCAGATGGCGAAATTAGTAATGATAAAAAACGTTTTATTCTGCTCAGTAAGGGGGTGCTCAGCACCCTCCGTACCCCAGTAGGGGGTGCTGCAGCACCCTCAGCACCCCACTTCCCGCGCCCTTGTCATGTCGTCGAATCTTGTTCCTCAAAGAGGCCAGAGATGTTGATCTGTTTGCATTTGAGGACTGGATCTTAAAGGACACCCACTCCTCGGATATAGACACTTTTTGTTCTGTGAGGACGCCAGTTGATTTTGTAGAGCTGCAAACAGCACAACCTGGAAGTAAACAAAACCATGGCTAATTAGCATCATCATACAAGTTTTGTATCTACATTAGCAATAACAGCTGCTGAACAGGGCTAAAATTTACTCAGAAGTATTTAATACACTGTTTACAATCTTCACATCATGGCTAATAAATGCATGAAATACAGACAAAAGGAGGAAAATGTTCAACTCTTTCAATAGCTGACAGTATCTGATTATTTATAACTAACTTTACCATGTAGTAATTTAATGGTTAAAATGTTTTAAATTAATGCACATTTAACATGACTTTGAATTAACCCTCATTTATATAGTCACTGACTTTCTGAATTTCAGTTGTTTAGGTCAACTTTGCATGTACTGACATTTACCTAACTTTCTGTCCCTCCACTCTAACCAAGAATGTCTGTTTTTAAATTCCCTAGCCTGACTTTCAGTCCACAAGACTGGCCAGGGGTTTTCATCTGTCTCATCATCTGAAAAAAGGAGAAATAAAAATTGTGTTCTTTTTATGACTGTCACTGCACCACTGCACACACGTGCGCGCGCACGCACGCACACACACACACGCGCCATATCTAAGTTACTGCTCCCCTTCTCTCCCATTCATTGAACCACCACACAAATGTTAGACAAGTTAGCTAGTTCTCGATACATTTAAATATACTTACAACCCCTTGCTATTACAGTTAATGATAACGTATATTCTAATTTCACTTACCGATTATAGCAATATTACCATCAGGCAGCTCTTTGTTTTGTGTACAGCCTCAGCCTGTTTTACTGTAACGTTAGTTGTTCCGATCTCTCCGTCAGCTTCTGGGGCTGCAGTGTCATTCAAACCAGCAGTAGTTTCAGGGGAAAGTTGGGTAACTTTATGAAAACTCTGAAAGAGTGTGGTCTGTCGTTGTTTTCGTTTCATATTTATTATCTCCAAAGTACCTCTTTAGGTTATTCATTCGCATTTGAGCAGAGTTTGTTGCTGTTGCCTAGCAATAGGTCACAGACTCACAGGCGACGGAAGCCCCAGTGGTCCAAAAGTAGGTGCTTCAATCCTTACGCAAACGGGGTCCGGGGTGAATTTAATAAATAAACATTAAAGCTCCGTTACAAAATGATGATGTTACGTATCCTCGCACATTTTTAAGAGGGTATACGAAAATCATTTTCTGGTGGGTATACGGCGTATACCTGCGTACCACGTAGACTACATCACTGAAGTTACCCATGCCACATGTACTAATGCACCCTCAGACAATAGTGGACGCTGACTTTTGAACTGTGCAGCAATAAAAACCCGATGTTCCCGCTCCTTTTTAGCCGAGAGTACGCGGCATCCTTGATTTCCAAAGAAAATTTCAGATTTTGATTGGTCAGACCGCAGGATGGTCTACCTCCAGGACAGGAGCGGATTTTCGGGGGGGTAGCTTCCACCAGGGGTCCAGCAATCGCCGGTCTAAGCAGACAAGTGTGAAAAGTGTCATTTATGTGGTGGTGAGACAGCAACTGTATTGTGTAGGCACTTAATCTCAGGCCATCATAAATGAGCTTAGGGCCAGAGAAGGCATCAGAATTTCTGGATCTTATTTATTTATGGTTTTTTCTTTACATAATAAAGTTTTAACTTGCATTTGTGGATGCAGTAACAAATTGTGCTCACTGAGAACGGTTTTCAAAAGTGTTCCTGAGCCCATGCATTCATTCCCACTGCAGAATCCTGTTTGTTTTTAATGCAGTGCCACCTAAGGGCCTGAAGATCACAACCATTGGTTTTTGGCATTATCCCTTACATACAGAGACGTTTTCAGATTCTCTGAATAATTTTATGATATTACGTACCATGTAGTCTGTCACAGAGTGGTGGAGCCCTCACCATCTTCTGAAAGACTCTCTGAGATGCTCTTTTCATACCCATTCATGTCACTGACCCGTAGCCTATAATTAGCGGTGAAATTTTCCACCAGGTGCATTTTTTAGCCTGGAAAAAATGTCCAATTCTTTGTTGCCTTTGTCCCAAATTTTTTGAAACATTTTTCTGGCATCAAATCTAATATGAGCAAATATTTTTTGAAAAACAATTCATCTCTCAGTTTCAAAATTTGATTGTCTTGGAACCATTTTTGATTAAACATAGGATTTAAATGATGTGCAAATACTTGCATTCTGTTTTCATTTACATTTCACGCAGCATGCCAACTTTTCTGGAAAAGAGGTCATAAAATTTAACAGCCTGTGAAGAGCTGCACTTGTTGTGAATGTAATAAGTAACAGTCTATGTGGGGCTGCATTTCTTGTGCATATAAGATATGACGGCCTATGTGGGGCTGCATTTCTTGTGAATTTAAGATGTTACAGCTTGTGTGCGTCTGCAGTTGCTGTGAATTTAACATATGAAAGCCTGTCTGGGGCTGCATTTTTTGGTGATGTAATATGTAACAGCCTGTGTAGGACAGTAAAGATTCCTTTGGGTGTCTCCCACTATGGTACTCTTAGAGCATCATCATGGAAACTTGTCTGAATGTGATAATGCTCTGTGCTGTCACCTGCAGTTTCAAAAACGTACTGCACCACAGGAGCTATATGCACTGACAGCCTACGACCGTCTTCATGGAACATTGTACATACAAGTGTGTGCATTGCTCAGATGCGGTGGTCTGACACCTGAGACCTGTGGGGTGCCTTTCGAACAGGCCGACACGCTGCTGGACTTCCGGCTGATGGGAAACTTCAGCACTCGTTACATGTTCCCGAGCGTGCTCAGCAGCCAGGTGCAACTGGACCATATTGACCGCAGTGGCTGGGAGGGGCGGGGCTTCTACATGAGCCGGCAGGGGATGGAGCGCGATCTGGTGGCTGCTGTGCTGTATGGCAGACTGTATGACCGAGACCCTGCCCAAAATACCATAACCACACCCACACCTCACCATGACCACATCAGCATTTCACGACCATATCCACACCTCACTTTAACTACACCCATACCTCACCTTAACCACACGCCCTTCTCACCATGACTACACCAACACCTCACCTTAACTACACCCATATATCAACATGGCCACACCCACCCCTCACCTAAAACTCACCCACATCTCAGCATGATCACACAACACCTCACTTTAACCACGCTCATATATCACCATGACCACACCCACACCTCACTTTAACCACATCATCTGACATTGATCACACTCACATTTCAATATGCCCAAACCCCCATCTCACTTTAACCTCACCCACATTTCACCTTAACCACACCCACATCTCAAAATATCCACACCCACATCTCACCATAACTACACCCACACCTCCACTTTTTAAGATTAAATTTTCAGATTTCAATAACCCCTTAAGCCCTGAGCCTCTTTTTCAAAAATGGCAAGCCCAAAATGAAATGAGTATATCTCTGCCACTATTTGGTCCATTTGAATAATCTTGGTATCATAGTAAAGGTAAAACCATTTGGGATTTCTGCCATGGTGTAAAAATCAGTGTATATGTCACTGAGTCAAAGTAAATGAAGATGGAACACAGTATAAATCAAAGACCTCATTTTGCACCAAAAAAAAGGTTTACTTCTAATCCCTTGTACTATCTATCCCTTGTAACTTAATTAGTTGCAGTCTGAAACCTCTAAAAATTTACAGCACAGAAACTCAACATTATCTGTGCCAAAGTTTATTCTAATCAAGTAAATCAGAACAAAATTAGAGAGGAATGTCTAGGTGGCTTCACTGTAAAAACTGTAAAACTCATCTAATTTCACTTATATATCACTACAGGCATACATTCCACCCAAATACAACCAGTTTTTAATTTTTATAATTTATAATTTTTTTTTATTATCATTTCTGCCTGTCCTATAGCCTATACAATTTCCCATTCAAAGACAATAAATTCAAAGAAAATGAAGTTTGGTTCCACTGGAGCAGATTTATTTTAAAAAAAAGCAAATTAATAAGATTATAAACACAAAAATGGTTAAAAAATGGGGGGAAAAGTCAAAAGAATAAAAACCCCAGCAATTATTTATAGAAGCAAAATGCTACTATTGTCTTACTAAAGGCGTGCTTACTCATGGACTCAAACCCTGGTCGCCTGGGTTGCAGCCCTACACCCTAACCATTAGGCTATACCATTTCACAACAACACTAATTTCAAATTGCCCATATAAAGGATGAGTCAAAAAAACAAGTCACTCACCTTGTTTGTACTGTTGTGCCCTCAGTATTCACGAGTTTCTGTCAGAGAACGACTTTGAAAAGGACGATTGAATATTTAGCAGATAATTATACCACAAACAAACCTGTGAAGCGTTTATATTGTCACGCTATTTAAGTACATTTCAATGGTCCATGGACTCGGTTTGATGCACTGGGAAGGCAGGGCTCTAGCTCTGGCTAGCTTTGTGCGATAAAGGCACTTTAGGGCTTGTTGGAAACGTCAGAAGCCATAGAATCAAATGGCTGCGGAAAAGTCTTACTGACAGCATCACAAGCCGATCACAGAGAGGAAAACACATTGCAAGCAAGCTGAATGCTGAGGAGCTGAGATCTTTGAAGCAATGCTCGAGAATAAAAACATGCTTTGAGACTCACAGATCAAAATTCATTATAACAACACACATTGAGCTAACAATAGCAAGTGTGGATTTACCCTCAAACTGTTTTTTTATTACAAAATATCAAAGGTAAGAAATTTCTTTACTCATCTCTGTAGACTGTAAAGTGTGTGCCTGCTTTTCTTTGAGTGTGGTGTCGGTTTAAAATGACAGGGCTTATATTGTTGGATTCTGTGGACTTTCCTCTTTCATTTGAGGTATCGTTTGTATGCATAGCACAAATTCAGGAGAAATTCTAGCGATTCAGTGCTGATATGATTTTATCCTGTTTTGCTACATGCTTATTTACTTGCTTGGTGCTTGAATTGTGTTCGGTTGAGGTAAAAATAGTCTACATGAGCTTTTTGCCGAGTTTCTTTGCGAAATGTAGATATGCCGCATGACAATGTTGCGATTTGGAAACATGCTGTATTTATTTTGCGTAACCACCACCCCCCGGTACCGGAGCGTAGGGCTTAAGGGGATAAAGAGCCAAAGCTGACTTAAAACTAAGTAACTGGTCATCGGCAGCCATCCTTGAAGCCCATCCTATTACAATCAAATACACAGTTGAATTCTAAATACTAGGCAAGACAAATGCAGATTTAGCTCCTTTGTAAACAATTACTATGTTTTTAAAGGAACTGTACAATCACTGCTTTCACTGGGCTTGATGTCATTGGAGATGAACAGCAGCACAGGGGACATGTGTTTTGTGTTCTGACAAGTCAAAATTTCAAATGGTTTTTGGGAAACAAAACAACAGCTGCCTTTCCACTGCTATAACATGTTTTGTGTTCATTTTGAACGAACATAAACTTTTCAGACCCCTAATTTGATTGATCAGTCTTGAACTTAATGAATTAAATTTGAAGTTGTAGTTATTTGGAAAATGGATAAATAAACACAATTTGAAGATTAGAAACTGCAACGCATTGCGATACCCAGTCACAAAGTGGTTTAAGAGGGTAATTCATCCTGAATAACACTAAAAGTGACTAATTGAGAAAGAGTAACATCTTCTTAAAATTAGGGGATTGCAGATGGAAAAAACAGAGTACACTTGAATAAGCACAGACATTTAGACAGTACCTAGGTAGTTGTACTGTGGCATTCAGGCACAGGATTTCTGATCAGTGTTATTTGCAGTGCTGAAAAGACTGAGGGCTCATGAAGAGCAATGCTAAACTCTTGGGCGAGAGAGGAAACAGGCACTGCCCCCATGTCCTCAAATTGATCATCTGTGCCAATTAACATGGGACTAGAAAAGTGAAATGACCAAGTACTTGTCTAGACTAGCAGCCAGTGCAGAACGCAGATGGTAATCTCTGTCCTATCCTCTGGTGGGCAGTGGAATTTCATCTGAGCTAGGTTTGGTGGGTAGTGGAGTCCCTCAGGGATCGGTGTTGGGACCCCTACTCTTCCTCATCTACATTAATGACCTTGATAGGAATATTGAAAGCAAATTAGTTAAATGCGGATGATACTAAATTGGGAGGTTTGGCTAACAGTTTAAATTCCTCTTAAGTGATTCGGGATGATTTAGATAGAATTCAGAATTGGGCAGAAATGTGGCAAATGAAATTTAATGTAGCTAAATGTAAAGTTCTACATGTAGGTAATGAAAACGTTAGACAGGATTACTTAGTGGGAGGTTTGAAACTGGAATGTGCTACACGTGAAAAAGATCTGGGAGTGATTGTTGACCGAACCCTTACAGGTTCTAGCCGTTGCGCCATAGCAGCTTAAAAGGCCAACAGCATGCTGGGATATATAACCAAAAGTATTGAGTGTAAATCCAAGGAGGTAATACTTCTCTTGCACAACACATTTGAGAGACCACATCAAGAGTATTGTGTACAGCTCTTGGGACCATACTTTTAGAAAGATACAGAAGCTCTAGAAAAAGTAGACACAAAGTTAATTCCAGGTATAAACGATGAAAGCTATGAGAAGAGGCCGGAGATTCTAAATCTCTTTAGTCTAAAAAAAAAAAAGGAGACTTAGGGGTGATCTGATTGAGGTCTTTAAATATGTTAAAGGGATTAACAAAGGGAATTATGTGGCATTACTAAGGCCAAGTTTTGTTAGAAGAACTTGGAGTCACAAATACAAGTTGGGCAAGAGTAAATTTAGCACTGATATAACAAAATATTTTTTCACCCAGAGAGCCTTTGTCAGGATCTGGAAAGGGATATTGGTTTCTGAAGAACATACACAAGATACAATATGTTCCATATAAATGACTTTCATGAATTTTCAATCAGTCAGAGATAATATACAGTATGATCAATTCATCCCACAAGGATTTTAGCAATGTCAAACTGATTTTAGTCAGTCATTCTTGTGGATTTATTTCCTGATATTTACTGTTATACTACTGTTGTTTCTTAGGATCTTTCAACTTATTAGTTTGCAAACTATTGTTATTTCTCAAGATCTTTCAACTTATTAGTTTGCATGAAATCGATTTGCTAACGGAACTGCACGCAAACTGATTTTCAAAAGTTTGAAAATCTTGCGTTACCTGTACTGTTCATAAGCAGCCGATTCATTTATTATGACATTTAGATGATACCAACTCTACAACAAATACTGTAGTCGTACACAAAAACTTCAAAACACAACTGCAGAATACAAGCAACAATTCTTTCCGCTGAAAGAAAACTTTAGGTTTTATGAGCAGCGTGCATGAAACGACAGCCGCAGTTCAGTCAGGGAACTGTGCATTGCAGAATTTGGAGATCACGTGTCCTCTGGCTACCCAGTCATGTCTGCACACATCGCTTCAGTAATGCAGCGCACTCTTCAAAAATGGCTAATAAAGCTAATGCTTTGCAGCTGTTCACACTAGCGTTTTGTCTGCAACAGTCACCCGCTGCGCAGCTTGCATTTACACCAAATCGCTGTCATTGCTGGTTATTATGCGGCAGTTTAGTTTTTCTGCTCACCCACCACCACCCCAGCTTTCACCTGTCTCTTTAAATCTGCTCGTGTACTCGGGGGATTTGGTGCCTTGTTCATCGGTAGATATAACTCCCTGTATTCAGGTTAGTGCACATATTGTGCACCGAGCACATAAAGCAGATCGATTCACGGCCAAACTAAGCTAAATTCTGCACCATACTCAATAAATGGTTTTTATTTTAATACGCGAGTTGTCCTGACTGAACTATGTGTGTATCATTTAATCAAGTTATGGTGACCTGAGTTTTGCTTGCACAACCCTAACCCTAACCCTTTTGCTTTTTATTTTGGGGCCGTTGTTACTGGTTAGAGCAGCCACACCTCTCACATGAGCAGTGACTGCCGCAAACTGCAGTGTTCATTGCCAAATTTTCATTCAAAAATGATTCAAATTGAACTGGGCTATTACCTTTGAGAGGAAGATGAAGAGTTGGAACTCTCTGTGGGCGTTCATGGTTTTAGGAAAGGGGAGGCGGTTGAGATGGAGGGGAGGGGGGATGGTGGCTTGAACGTCTTTGTCACTGGTCAAACAGAAGTGAGCAAGATTGGACAAAAATGGCTGATTACATCTTTTTATTTCTAAATTGTCCCATAACCAATACAACTAAATAACACCGCAATACATACAAGTCTCTTTACTGAACTATCTGGTTAAACGGGTCTGATAAAACCTATGGGTAATTCTTGTCATGTGGTTAATTTAAGGGATATGGAAGGTGATAGCCAATGCCTAACCACACCTAACATGCAGCTTATTTAAGGAGATGAAGCAAAACAAAGAAGGAACAATCTTTCAGGACCTGAGGGAGGACTAAAGAAACAAACCAACCACAGGCAAGATATAGTCCACTCACTATATAAAATTATCTCACAGTCCATGTTTACATTATTGCAATCTTATGACTAATTAAAAAAAAATAATGCTCTGGTTATGGCACTACTTATAAAGATGTAAATATCAAAATCAAACCTAGGTGGGTGCTTATTCCAGATATCTATATTCTGTCTAGTACTGTATCAAGTACTAGTACTGTAATCTAATTATGCACATTTGTGCTTTAAGTGCAGATTCTCTGCTTCAAGTGAAAGGTATTCTATAGATTTTGTTTTCAGCATGATATGCAATATACACAAGTGCAAATTATGGCACTTTTTGTCAGTGTCTTGTGGTTTCAGGGGACTGTAATGTTGTAATGTGCTCATAAACTATGGAAGCTGACAGCGTTACATGCACTGTTGATGATATATTTATAAAGCAACAAAGCGTAGTGGGGGGCTTGGAGCAGAAGGGCACAGGGGAAATCAAAGGGGAAGAGCATTCGCAATAACCTGAAATGTTTTTATTTAAATGCAAGAAGCATAAAAAATAAATTTCCAGAACTTGAGGTTGTTGTAATTAGTGAGGGCTATGACATAGTTGGGATTACAGAGGCAAACACGAGACAGGTTTAAAGATAGGAGTATGCTATCGACCGGCAGCTTTGGACAGTCCTGTCAATGAAATGCTCTTTAAGAGGATTTGGCAAGCTTGTAGAGGAGGAGGGACTATTATTATGGGAGACTTCAATTATCCCGGTATCGATTGGGAAATGGGTGCAGTATGTTAATAAACCTACAAGAGAGAAGGCAATTTTAGATTTAGTGCTCTGTAATGACCCTGATAGAAATGGCAATGTTGAGGTACTGGAGCCACTTGGGATTAATGATCACTCTACTGTTAATTTTGATGTTTCATGGGAAGTTAAAAGGTGTCTTCTAAAGCCAAAATTTTCAATTTTAGACGAGCAAACTTTAACAGAATGCGCTCATATCTAAGTGAAATAAATTTGGAGACACTCCTGGACTGTGAGTCTGTAAATGAGATGTGGGAAAGATTTAAGGGGGTTTTACTTAGCTCACAATGTAAATTCATTCCAAAGGTGTCCAAAAGTAAGCTGAATCTAAATTGCATACTTATTGTATAAGAGGAATAGCTCAGAACTGGATCAGCAGTTATTTGGATAATAGGCAACAATATGTACATTTTGCTGGTATTACATCTGATCATATGAAGATTAAATGTGGAGTCCCACAAGGTTTGGTTTTGGGACCTAAACTCTTTATTTTATATATTACTGACATCTGTGACACATCAAAATTATTACGATTTGTGTTGTTTGCTGACGACACAAATTTTTTTTGTTCAGGAGAAGATTTGCGTATGTTGACAGAAACTATTGCAAATGAAATGGTCAAGCTCAAAAAATGGTTTGATGACAATAAGTTATCACTAAACTTGAACAAAACAAAATTTATGGTTTTTGCAAATCGGAGAAAAGAGAATGTTTCACTGTGTATAGATGAAATAAGTATAGAAAGAGTGTCTGAAATCAGATTTTTGGGTGTTATAATGGATGATAAATTGACATGGAAATATCATGTATCACATGTGAAAACTAAAGTATCTAAAAATGTTTTTTGTGCTCAACAAAGCAAAGTATTTGTTGGATTATAAGTCAATGCGGATTTTGTATTGTTCTTTGATTTTGCCGTATTTGCATTACTGTGTTGAAGTGTGGGGCAACACATATAAGAGTAATTTAGAATCATTATTTATTTTACAGAAAAAGGCAATGAGAATTATTTTTAAGGTACATCCAGGAGAACACACAAATGCACTGTTTATTGAATCAGGGCTGTTAAAATTTAAAGATTTAATTGAACTGCAGACTTTATTAGTTGTGTACCGGGCAAAAAACTGAACACTACCAGAAAATATACAGAAATTATTTGTTTTACATTTAGGAGATGAGCAACATAGAAAGAAATTTAACATTAAGCATCCGTTTGCACGGACTACGTTGAAGCAGATGTGTATCTCTGTAATTGGGGTAAAACTGTGGAATTCCTTGCCAAATGATTTAAAGGGCTGTATGAATATCTTTAGATTTAAGAAAATGTATAAAGAAAGAATAATTAGACAATATGATGGTGTTAGATAATTTGTTTCTCAGATTGTAAATTATTGTGTTTTGACCTTTGTGTTTGTTTACTACTATACGTAGTGGTTGCTAAGCAACTGTGATTGGCAGGCCATCTTTTCTGTTCTATTTCTGATTGTATATTTGAATAAGGGGCAGGTAAAATAAGATTTTCTTCTCCCTGCTCCTTTCCGTCATGGGTTATGTAAACTGCTCAGAGCTGAATATATTTTGTGAATTTCTTTTTGTCTCCAATGCCATGAGCGGAACAAATAAAATGAATGAATGAATGAATGAATGAAAAAGCAGAATCCTCCGTGGATGACCACAGCTATTCATAGGAGTTTGAGGGAAAAGAGGAATCTTTATAAGATGTACATAAAGGAGAACAATGAGATTACTAAGGCTGAATACTCTACAATGCAGACTGTGGTCAAAAAGGAGCCGAGGAATGCTAGAAAACTTTATGAAAGGCAAATTGTGGAAGGGGCAAAAACTAATCCTAAGCGCTTCTTTCAGTACTGTAGCAGAAAAAGGAAAGTCAAAGAAGATGTTAAGTGCATAAAGAATAAATATGGATTGCTGCTATATGATAACAAGGATATTGCGGATACCTTAAACATTTACTTTATTGAGAATTTTACCTCTGAGCGAGTTTTTATTTGGCCAGAGGGCATGTCCAATGCTCAAGATTATTTAGCAGAAATTGAGGTTAGGGATAATGAAGTATTAGACAAGTTGCATAAACTAAAGGCAGACATGGGCGTAGGAACCGGGGGGGATGTGTCCCCTCCAATATTGGAGACAGGCGCATTTGTCCCACCCAAAAATTATACTGCGGAGGAGAAAAATATTTGATTTTGAAATTTTTAACCGACGCGCTTTTATTTTGAAAGCGCAACACAGCGTCATGTCACTGGCCCGCCCCCTCCCTCACCGGCTCTGAGAGTGTTTGGGAGGCGGGAGACAGCAGCAGTCGACAGCAGGCGGTCTGATGACAGAAACTCTTTTCATTATTTCCACAGTACTATAAGGGTCAACGAATGTTAATTAAACATGTTCGCTAGTTTCAACTAGCGAACTAAACCTGGTTTCTGTCACATGTTGGTTAGTAATCGGGTTGCTAGCAGTAGTAGCTAAATATAAGCCAGGTGGATATGTCAAATTATGAGGTGAATTTCAGTGGAGAAATCCCGCAAAGGTGCCATTATTAATCAATTATTTTACATGCCAGAACTACAGCAGCAAGCTAGAGAAACAGAGCAAGCTGTTGGGGATACAGGTGTATCACGGCTTCAGGTGAGGTCATAATTATGACTTGTTCTGTGGAATTATAGGGAGAGTATTAAAGTTAGTCTCATGATGTTCAGCAAATATAACCTTTGAAAGTCAAAATGTCCGAACCAACTTTGGCTCAGTGGGGGAAATGAAAGAAACACGAAATCGTAAATTTAACATGATCCAGTCCGATTAATGCTCGGTTTGCGGCTTGTCCAATTCATAGTCAGTGGTCCATTTTGAGGTGTTTATGGCGGCTGCAATTGCGTTACCGCATATTAAGATGCTTAATAGAGAGGATTGCGAGCAGGCTTGCTAACGTAGTTGTATATCCACTCACTTGGTATCAATGTCCAGGTGACTAGATCTGAGTGGGTTTCATGAGTGCGCTGAGATGGTTTGCAGCTGTCAGTAAAGGTTGTGACAAGTTTATGTATGTGGCATCTTTGTATGAAAATCATGGAGGCACCTTGCGTAGCATAATTAAAAAAACGGAGAAACACTCATTTGGATAATCTCTGTATACAGTAAAGGCAGTATCTGCACTCAGATTTACAAAAATTTTCCAGCTCACGCGCTATGCGCGCTCACATCACTTACGTGTCCCTATAATTCTCACATGAAACCTACGCTCTTGGTCCCCCCCAATGTTAAACTCATTCCTACGCCCTATAAGGCGATGGGTCCTGATGGCTTATATCCTAGAGTGCTCAGGGAAGTTAGTGAGATCATCTTTAAACTGCTCTCAGCTATCTTCAAACGGTCTTTAGAAACTGGAGAAATACCAAATGATTGAAAGCAGGGCAATATAATACCAATATAGTGTATAAGAAAGGGGACCGTACTGAGCCAGGAAATTACAGGCCCGTCAGTTTAACTTGCACTGCATGCAAAATATTGGAATCTATCATAAAAGACAAGCTGGAATTATTTCTTGAACGTAATAATATCTTGAGGGATAGCCAACATGGTTTCCGTAAGGGAAGGTCATGCCTGACAAACCTTCTGGAATTTTTTGAAGAGGCCACCAAGACTTATGATCAGAGCAGGGGTTATGACATCATACACTTGCATTTTCAGAAAACATTTGATACAGTACCCCATAAGAGACTAATTTTTAAAATGAGCTCCATTGGAGTTACAGGAGGTATTCTGGAGTGGATTCAAAACTGGTTACAGGACAGAACACAAAGAGTGGTGGTCAGTGGAACCTCATCTGAGCTCGGTATGGTGGGGAATGGCGTCCCTCAGGGATCGGTGTTGGGACCCTTGCTGTTCTTCATCTACATTGATGACCAAATTAGTTAAATTTGCAGATGATACTAAATTAGGAGGTTTGGCAAATAGTTTAGAGTCCACTAAAGTGATTCAGGATGATTTGGATAGAATCCAGAATTGGGCAGAAATGTGGCAAATTAAATTTTATGTAGCGAAATGTAAAGCTGTACATGTAGGTAATAAAAACATTAGACAGGATTACTTCATGGCAGGTTAAAAACTAGAATTTGCTCCACATGAAAAAGATCTGTGAGTGATTGTTGCCCAAACCCTCACAGGTTCTAGCCATTGTGCCGTAGCAGTTAAAAAAGCAAATCAGATGCTGGGATACATTGCCAAAACTATTGTGTACAAATCTAAGTAGGTCATACTTCTCTTGTACATCACATTTGTCAGACCACATCTGGAGTATTGTGTACAGTTCTGGGGACCATACTTTAAGAAAGATATAGAGGCTCTAGAAAAAGTGCAGAGAAGAGCCACTAAGCTAATTCCAGGTATAAAAGATAAAAGCTATGAGAAGAAGCTGAAGATCCTTAATCTCTTTAGTCTTCGGAAAAGGAGACAGGGGTGATCTGATTGAGGTCTTTAAATATGTTAAAGGGATTAACAAAGTGAATTATGTTGGATTCCTTCGGCTAAGTTTTGTTAGTAGAACTCGGGGTCACAAATGGAAGTTGACCAAGGGTAAATTTAGCACTGATTTTCGGAAATATTTTTTCACCCAAGGAGTAATTTCAATGTGGAATAGCTTACCTGACCATATTGTTGAGGCAGAAACCTTGGGAAATTTTCGAGAGCAGGCTTGACTTAAGGCTAGATACCCTTAAGTCTTTGAGTAGCTGAAGTGATATATTCACAATAGTAAAAAGAAACTGGCGAGCCTAGTTGGGCTGAATGGCCTGTTCTCGCCACTCATGTTATGTTATGTTATGTGTATTGTAGTGTGCACATTAATCATGACCTGACGTGGTGCCTCTTGCTAATCCGAAGTTGATGACGTGGGGCTGGGGAGATATGCCATCTCCTGATGGCTCTTTTTAAATTGTAACTAGTGTCTGTGTACAGTCATTGAGTTTGACAGCTCCCGAGTGGATGCATTGATCTGGCTCGACACTGAGCCATGGAAAGTGGAAAAAACTGTCTTAAGAACCTTCATAACAAGGTAGTTCAACTTTTTCAAGATGGGAAAGGATATAGAAAGATATCCAAAGGATTGAAAATGCCAGTCAGTGCTGTTCAGTCTGTGATTAAGAGGTGGAAAATTAGGGGATGTGTTGATACCAAGCCAAGGTCAGGTAGGACAAGAAAGTTTTCAGCCCAAACTGCCAGGAGAATTGTTCAGGTCACAGAAAAATCTACAAGCTACTTCAGCAGATATACAGCATGCTCTGGAAAAAGATGGTGTGGTCATACCAAGGAACACAATAAAGAGGTACTTAAACTACAATGAGCTGCATGGTTGAGTTCTTTGAAGGAAGTCATTATTGCACCAATCCCACAGGAAAGCCTGCCTAAAATATGCCAGACAACACCTTGTCACACGTAAAAACTTCTGGAATACTGTTATTAGGAGTGACGAGACCAAAATAGAACTTTAGGGTCACAAACATAAGTGCCATCTTTGGAGAGGCCCATGGTGAAAAATATGCCATTCCCACTGTAAAGCATAGTGGTGGCTCTCTGATGTTTTGGGGTTGTGTGAGCTCTAAAGACCGAGGGAATCTCGTGAAAATTGATGACAAAATGAATGCAGCATGCTCCCAGAAAATACTGGCAGACAATTTGGATTCTTCAGCATGAAAGCTGCCACGCACTTGGACTTTCCAGCAAAACAATGATCCAAACCACATGGCCAAGGCCAAGTTGACCCTCCAGTCGTTACAGAAAAGAAAGGTGAAGGTTCTAGAGCGGCCATCAAAGTCTCCTGACCTCGATATCATCCAGCCAGTTCAGGGAGATCTCAAACATGCAGTTCATGCAAGAAGACCTGGAGGCATTTTGCAAGGAAGAATGGACAGCTATACCATCTGAGAGAATTGGGGACCTCTTTGACAACTATCCTAAAAGACTGCACACTGTTATTGATGCTGAAGGGGGCAATACACAGTATTAATAACTAAGGGTTTGCACACTTTTGAATGAGTTCATTTAATTGTTTCCGTAATCGCTCTGTTTTATTTAATGATTTTACCATTCTACATGACCTACAGTTGGATATGAATCGAACAAGAAACAAAAGAAATGTGTTTTGCCTGGCCATTCGTGTCTTCTTGAAAAATATTACCTATTTTACAAATTTAGCCAGGGTATGGAAACTTTTGAACCCAACTGTATGTGTGTGTGTGTGTGTGTGTATATATATATATATATATATATATATATAGTTGTTTGTTATTGACACACTCTGTCTACCTCTGACCTAATCGGAAAAATTAATTGTGATAGGCTAGTAACCTGGGAATCACAACTAAATATTTCTGACGAGACAGCATGACTGTGAGTTACCAATATATTTTCTGGACATACAGTCAGAAAACAAGCCCAATTAAACAACTTACAATACTATTATAATGCACAATCTCTCAATTTATTTATTTAATTTATTTATTTATTTAACTTTTTTAAATTTTTTATTTGGCATCTCTAGTCCCACCCGAATCTGGAATGCCCAATTCGAGAACGTGTACAAGGCTTGCTCGCATGCGACCCCATGTTGCCAACTTTGGGGAAGCAAGACAGCTTGCAGCCCTCCTCCGAAGCGCGCGCCTGTCAGCCGCTGCTTCTTTACATTCATAGGTCGAAACCTCGCAAGTTCAGAATGAGGGCGGAGGATACCCGAACATGAGCAAGCTTAGAATCTTACTGACAAGTACCCAGTTGGCCAACAGGAGGCGCTTGAAGCAACGAACAAAGCGACTATTTTATTATCCCATCCCGGCAGTCCCTTCCCAATTTGTATTCCCTGCAACGCAAAGCCAATTGCAAGTTGCTCTGAAAGAAGCTGCCGACCATTGCCGGTTGATACGACCGGGGATCGGACCCGCACCGTGGTAGTCACAACTGCTGTGCAATGCGGTGCCTTAACCGAGTGAGCTAACCCGGCAGCTCCAATCTCTCAATTATCTCACAATTAAGAAACACGCCTATTTTTAATTCTCTCACAAATAAAAATAGTATTATTCAACTCTCTGACCATGAATAATAATTATATAGTATTGAATTCTGTCCTAGAGCTGCCACCAAAAGCTTCCTAAACAGGAAGCTAACCAGCAACCTGATCGTTACTCACCATCTCTCCATCAACGTCCGATAACCGGCATGATGTTAGAAGACTAACGAATAGTCCACACACCGTCAACCTCAAAAATATAATTTTGAATAGATAGCACAATGTAAGCCAGGCCTCTCGATGACCCGAGGTCTCGGGTCAAATACGCACAAACTCAAGATTTGACGCACAATAGAAAAATGCAAGAGTCAGTGCGACGCACCAATATTTAAGAGCTTTGACCACTCGTCTTAAATAAATGATGCACGGCAAAGTTTTCTAACCCTTTCCAGTGTTTAATGCGTGGCGGTCAGGAATTTATGCACAAAATTATTTGACTAGCCAGAGTGGAGAAAAGGCATGGTAAAACAGCGCCGTCAAAGTATATCCCGATTCCACATGCACAAATGAAAGTTAATTTATGCAGCATAGTCATTCTGTGCAGTGTCTGTCAATCCTGACGTCATAATGCAACATGACCTGCACATGGTTATGTTTTGATACTTCAGTCAATCACGAGCCTCCACAGCTTCCACTCCCCGCCCTCTCTCTTCACCTATCTGTATGCATTCTAGAACAGAGAGTCTAAAGTAAAGTGGTTTGGTAATTTCTACACGTTGTTTTCACTGTTGTCTCAACTTCTCCAGCTTCATCTATTCTGAAATCGCCAGTTGGTAGCATAAGGACTTGTGTCCAGTCAGCGTTTTTTTTTTTTTTTTTTGAGCTGGAAGCGCCCACAACCACATTTTCACGGCACTCACCTCCAGTGCTTATTGTTGCTAAGCTAGAAGAACCGTCTTCCTGTAACTTCCGTAATCCATCGTTGCAAATGTCAAGTCTCAGGCTGCGTCCGAATAGTCAAAAAACTTTGGCCTATCCACTAATCCCTAACCCCTTTTCTTTAACCTTTGTGGAAAACGTCATGAGGGAAAGGAAAGGTGTAAAAGGGGCTGCGTCCAAATAGTCTTTTTTGCTTAGGAAAGTTCCTAACGCCTAGAAAACGATCCGGAAGTATTAACGTGGCAGCCATGATAAGTGTGTTCGGATTCTTTAAATGTAAAGGAAAGGTGCTATAATGCTTCCTAATTTATCACCTTTAGCATAGGATACACTGAACCATCCTTTTCGAAAAGAAAGGAGGAAATGCTATCCCACAATTTCGCGATGACCGTCCATCCAGCCAATCACGAAAACAAACAAACATGACGGGCAGGAGGCGGGTGATCACTGTGCCCAGTGTAAGTGCATGTGGATTCTCTTATTAGCGCGGTTCTCTTCCTAAGCTGTAAAGGAGTCCCCTTTACACCATTCCTTTGCCTCATGACGTTTTACACAGAGGTTAAAGAAAAGTGGTTAGGAATTAGACGACAGGACGTAATTTTTTAACTATTCGGACCCAGCCAGGGAATTCCAAATGGCTTAGGAAGACAACCGCGCTAATTAGAGAATCCGAATGCACTTACACTAGGCAACGCGATCATGAGTCCCCTACCCATCATATACGCTTCTTTACGCGATTGGTGGTCACCGCTTTAAATATTTCAGCTGCGCAGAATTGTGGGATAGCGTTATTTCCTTTCTTTTCGAAAAGGATGGTTCTGTGTACCCTATGCTAAAGGTGGTAAATGAGGAAGCACTGAGACACCTTTCCTTTACATTTAAAGAATCCGAAGTGATATTAGCCATGTTTCCATCCAAACGTTCTTATACGAATTAAGTAATATGGAATTAAAAATGCCTTATGGAAACGCTGAAATTCGATTGATTTCAAGAATATCGACTCAAAGTTTGTACAGTCCATCTCATCGGATTTTCTCTTGATCGGTAAAAGGCTTATGCAATAAATGCTTAATGAAACGTTAATTGCCGAATAAATCTGCATCTGCATCGTGACGGTGTTTTGATGCCCTCGTTGCCTTCTGATAATGGTTTGCTATGTTGCTAATAGCTGGCACATAAGCACTATTACAACTTGTGCAATTATCATCATTTGTTGGTAGACGCGATCCATTTTGGCTAACCAGCTAAATTAGTTGGCTAACAAACTACTTTTGTTCATTTGAAGGTTCTGCGATTCAGTGCAAAAATGAATGGAAACAGATTAAAATGTCAGAAATCTATTCAATACACCAATTTGATCGCAGAACAGCCTGTGACATCATTACGCACTACTTTTTATTCGCTTTAATGTTGTTAGATGGAAACGGATTTTTACCAGCTTTATTCGCATTAATATTTTTGCCGAACTTCAGATAATTCGATTGACAAGTGGATGGAAACATAGCTACTGACGAGTTCAGCGCTGTTCCAAAAAGCGGAGTGGAGAAAACGCTGAAAGTTCACTGTGTTTTTGCTTCGAGAACGCTGAGCACTGTCAACGCTGAACTTCATAGATTTTTTTTTATAGAAAATAGATGCTTCTAGCTTCCTGTGGACACAGGCCCAAAAAATCCAGTTACCCACATCTCCATTACACTTCTTTGAATGCTTAAATTCAGAGTGGGATCTACTCACACTGAATGAAATATACAACCATCAATGATGGAGTATCATATTTTCTAAATGGCTGTGTACAAATTTTTTTTTTCTAGATCTAATTATGCGAATCTGATATACAGACTTGAAATGTGGGTTTCGGCTCTCTTTATTGGTTGGTGTTATTGGGCACCTCATCCTGTGAGCCCACTGAGTGACATTTATACTTACATGATCACTCCAGTAATCCAAAGATTCATCAGTGTTGGACAGGATAAGTCAGTGCCAAAATTCAACACAACGACGATTTAAACTCAGCATTGGTTTTGGTAATTGGTAGTTGCTGGAGTTATTTAAATCTTTAAGCAAGCCAATGCTAAACCCAGGTCCAGCTTCAATAACTCAGTTTTACCCGCTACTATGTGAAAGAGAGGTCAGTCACTTTTACTCTTGAATAGATCTTGAAGCTGTATTCGGGTTAACTGAAAAAGCTAAGCACATGCAAAAGCAAAGCAAACTGCAATAGAAGTGAGGAAATCTTTATGAGGAGAAAGGGATAAGTGCGTCCATTTTTGACCCCTGAAAAGCTGTGAAAAAACATTTATGACTCCTGAGTTCAGAGGGTTGACCCCTGAAAAAAAGTTGCACGAGTCACTGACCCTTGGCTCCAAAAAAAACAGTGAGAGCCCTGTAAGCTGTCTGTACCTTTAAATCACGCCCTCCATCAACCTCTGATCTAACAGAAAAATGTAATTCTCATTAGATTGCACAATGTGAGTTGTGTGTATCTGCAGTACACAATCCGTCAACCTCTGATCAAATCAAAAAAAAAATCAATTGTGACAGGAGCTAGGAAATCACAATTAAATACTTTTTAACTAGATGGCACAATGTGAGCTGTATGCATAGGCTTTTCGAAGCCTTGACTTTGGCACCCCGCCAAACCTTTAAGAGATAACAGGGTTAGCAAACAACCTAAAATTATACTGTCGGTTACACATGTGTACAAGTCCGTTAACACGTGGAATTTCTTTTTTTTTTAAAGATTATTTTTTTGGGAAATTTTTCCTGCATTTGACAGTTATACAGTGTAGAGAGACAGGAAGGTTGGGGAGAAGAATGGGGGAAGACATACAGCAAATGACCTGAGCCGGAATCAAACCCAGGTTGCTGCGGGAAGGACGCAGCTTTTATGGTACGCGCGCTTAGACCGATGAGCCACCGGGGCGCCCCCAATGTGTGGAATTTCTAGCTGCTAGGTTCTTTGAAAGGACTAGGCACGTTACTCACTGCATTTGGTCCTTTGATAAGAGAAAGTCAGATGCAACAGGCCCACAGACTCTGTGTTTTCACAGAACTGCTGTTCTGAAACTGGAAAGGTCAACCAGGAGAAAAATCTCCACCGATTCTTCCATTATATTAATTATATTCCGGTGTAGTTATTTGATGGTTTGCTCTCGTACCAATCCTCCTGGCTGGCTCGTCAATTGTTAGATTTTGCTCATGATAAACACACTGGACCAAAAGTGCATGGAGAAAAAGTTTTTATTCACTCATAATGGATGTCAACAGCATACGTATATGCTTGCTTCCTTTTAGCAGGTACTAAAGACATGCGTGCAGACAGTGCCTGGGATCCATCTGATAATATAGTTTCCTTCCTGAAAGTAAGAGACAGAGAACACTGAGCTAGCAACTTGGAGACAGTGTTGTTCTGTCTACTGTAGGTCAGGGCGATCACACTGAGACAGGTGCACAATCTCTAAAAAAAGAGCTCTGTTTACTATATCAGACACCACTGTTACTAAAATTGAAAATCCTTTCTCGAAGCAAAACCTTGACCTGATGAAGGCAGTGAATTGTCTGCTTCCTCAATCTGCATCTTTTCTGAACTTGATTGTCCTGAACCCCTTGCAGTTGCAAGCAGGTGCAAAAATGGATGCTCTAAAACACAGGTTTTCAAAGTGGGGGGCGCCAGGGGGGCCTCAGCAAATTGGGGGAAAATACAATTTATTGTTGTTGTTATAAAATTTATTTTTAAAATAATATTTCATGTATTGTTGCAAAATGATTTCATTAATCTATTACATCTAAATATTATTTGCCAAGCCCATCCGCCTGCCACTCAAAACATCATATCAAATAAACTGTCAGTGTTGACCTGGTAACCTCTGCGCGACCTGCCACAAAACTGCTCTGCTTCTAAAATTTAGCTAGTTAGCTTGTGCTGTCTCACAAAAAATGGACAAGTTTTTGAAAAGGAAAAAACCTGAAACCAGAACAGCAGCTCAGGAGACAAAAGCACAGCTGCAAAAAAATTAGAAGAACTCCTAGCCAAATAAAACTCGCAAGTATGAGGCAGCATACATTAAGTATGGATTTACCGCCGCCAGTGAGAATGGCTATGAGTGCCCCAAGTGCGTTCTCTGCTTGTAGACCCTCTCAAATGAGTGTTTAAAACTATCTAATTTTCTGCGTCATTTGAAACAAAAGCACCCCGCAGACGGCAAAAATCCGTGGACCTTTTTCACACGAAAAGAAGAGCATCTAGCCAGGCTGTCATCTACTTTCATGCAGCAAGCTACTGTTCCTGAATGGGCATTGAAGGCATCATTTTTATCTCCATATCATATTGCTCGTGCGAAGAAACCGCACACAGTTGGAGAGGATTTGATTCCACCAGCTGCCAAAGACATTGTTAGAGAATTACTTGGTGAGGATGCGGCTCAGAAAATCAACGCTGTACCACTCTCTGACAATTCCCTGAGCCGTCGAATTTGTGATATGGCTCAGGACGTGTCCGCTCAACTGTTGGAGCAGGTGAGAGCATGGACATAGCTAATGCAGCCCAACTGCTTGTATACATTAGATTCATTTCCCAAGAGAGGTTTGTTGAGGAAATGCTATTCTGTAAAGCACTAGAAAGTAGAACCACTGGGTGAGACATTTTTCATGTTTTGGACGACTACATCGAATCTAATGTAATTGACTGGTCTCGTTGTGTGGGGGTGTGTTCGGACGGGGCCGCGGCCATGACTGGGAAAAACAGTGGAGTGACTGCTCTCATCAAGCAGAAAGCCCTGAATGCAGTCGCCACACAGTGCATGCTCCACCGCGAAGCGCTCGTTGCGAAGAGGATTGACGACAAGCTTAATCAGTTGCTACAAGACGTTATACAAGAAGTGAATTTCATTAAAGCCTGCCCCATGAAAGACAGACTGTTTACTCTGTGGGGTTTTGGCAGCAGAGATGGGCGCCCGTTCTGAAGGGTTGCTGCTTCACTCTAACGTGCGCTGGCTGTCACGCGGGGCAGTTTTGAACCGTGTGTATGAGCTGCGGATGGAGGTGGCAGAGTTCATCTCATCTGAAAAGCATCAGCTGGCGAACCGTTTTGCAAATGCAGCCTGGATTCGCAAACTTGCATACGTTTCAGACATTTTCCAACATCTCAATGTGCTGAATCAATGCCTGCAAGGACGTGAAACATACATGTTGAATGCGCAAGACAAAGTGTGTGCTTTTTCCAAGATCACTTGATGGTCAAACAAGCTCCATGAGGGAGTTACAGAGATGTTCCCACTGCTTCATCAGGAGCTGCTGTCATCTGGTGAGCTGGACACCATTTCTCCCCTGATCCAGTCCCACCTGGAGCACCTCCGGGGATATTTCAGAGACCATTTCCCTGAACTTGAAAACACTCATCTAAACTGGGTGAGGGACCCCTTTACCCCTCGTGTCGGTGATAGTCTGGACTTGAAGTCCCAGGAAGAGCGAATTGAGGTTACTCGGGTGATTTGAAAATAAAATTTGACGCTCTTTCCCTCCCTAGCAACTGGCTGCATACAAGAAAGGACTTTCCTACCCTGGCTGAGAGGGCTCTGAAATGCCTCCTTCCTTTCGCAACCACGTACTCGTGTGAGGCTGGTTTTTCAGCTTTAAAAGTACTTCAAACAAAACACAGAGCGCTTCTACATGTGGACAATGACATGCATATGGCACTAACAAACAGAAAATCCATGCTTGACAAACAGTATAGAGCCAAGCCCACCCCTCCCACTAGTATGCTGTCTCTCTCTCGTGTACACACACGTTGCTGAATGTTGTTGAACTAAATTGACAGTTCTTATAATGGTAAACAGAAATATTGAATATAATGGAATGGAGTATGAATGTAATTAAGCTATTATTGTGTTAATAAAAGTAAGGAAATATGATCTGAAGTTATTTTTTCTTACATTTGCCATAGTATTATAAAATATTCTTTAAAGATGTCTCGCTTTAGGGGGGCCTCGGCCAGTAGCTAATGCTAATTGGGGGGCCTTGGCATGGAAAAGTTTGGGAACCGCTGCTTTAAAAAATTAAATTTCTGTGGCCAGGCCCATGTTGAGCAAGAAATTCCCAGGTTGACACAGGTTGACCTCCCTAGTATGTGTGTCGCAGACTTCAGATGGTTGCTTGCGGCGGAGTTGAAGGAAGTCACTCATGCCAGAATCAGCATCTGCATGTTTATTTTCCATAAAGGGAGGCACACAGCAAAGTTACGCACACACAGGCAGCGGCACGGTCTCTCTCTCTCTCTCTTCATTACAGAAGCTGTCCAGATTTTTTTTTTACACAAGTTATTTATAACAAAACAATCTCAAATCAAATGAGCACATAAAAATATGCCTTTATAACGTGTAGATAGCCATTTTCCATCAACCGTTATAGTAGACGCAAAAATAAAAAATAATTCATCAACTAAGACTGTTGAAGGGGTCATTCCATGTCAAATCATCCAGGAGGTGCCAGGTCACCTCCTCAAAATTCTTTGAAAAAATTCACAAGTAAATATTCGCATAAAATTAAAAAATGCCAAATATTAGCCCAATATCTCAAATAGTTTTGAAGTTTTAGCCCTTTGAAATTTGAATAATATTTGAAGTTTTTTTAGCAAACCCATTTTCAGCTAACTTTGGCAACTCGGGGTGCTTTCACACCGGCCTCATTTGGTTCAGTTGAATCGCACCAGAGTTCGTTTTCTTTCTTGGTACGGTTCGTTTGGTTCGGTGTGAAAGCAACAATTGTACCAGGAATCGCACCAAAAGCGAACCAAAACAAGTGTATCGAGACCAACTCCTCGAGATGGTCTCGGCACGCTTTCAAACGAACTCTGGTGCGGTTTGTTTCAGTGAGAGCGCGAACCAACCTAGATAAGACCCAAGCATAGACTGTATAAAAAGATGAACGAAGCTACCGTGACGTCACCCATTGGTTTCAGCATGCCATAAAGGAAGCCTCGATTTTGGCAATTTGAATTGCGCCATGTTGTCATTTTGAAATCGGATGTGATTTCTATTGGACGAGAGCGTGTATTGAAGACCCGGGGAGGACCGTGGCTCTGGATCTGACCGTATCGGATGAGGACCGGAGGATAGCCACACCCCTAAAGCATATTCTGGCTTTATCCTAGTCTATCTGGGACCGTAATTTACAAAAATGAACATTGTGATTTATCGAAGGAGACTTTAAACTTGCTATAGCTACCATAAAATGTGAAAAATCATTATTTAAATGAAAAATCAGGTGGGAAAGTAGGGTCATTTTCTCATAGACTTCTATAGCATTTAACTTCTTTCTGCAACCACCAATGTCGCCATCTGCTGGCCATTAAATAGAATCCCATTTTACGGTACTTCCGCATGGACTTCATTTTTCAGACCAGGGTGCTGCGTCCATCTTTTTTATACAGTCTATGGACCCAAGCGCTAAAAAAAAAAAAAAAAAAAAAAGGGTGTTTTGGACTAAAATAGTTACCGTAGCAAGTGGCGCAATGTATTTTGGGATGAGGATACAGTTTAGTAAACACAGCACAGCAACCATGAGCACAGCATGGCAAATCTTCGCGATCAAACGTGGAGCCGGGAAGAGATGCAGGCCCTAATATATGGTCTGATAACCATATCCAATCACTACTATCCAAAACGCATAAAAATAGCAAGATTTTTGGTTTGTCTAGTAAACAGCTTCGGGAAAGAGGGTTTCAGAGGTCGGTCCAACAATGCCGAGTTAAAGCAAAAAACTGAGGCAGCAGTTTATTCAAGTGCGGGATGCACTTAGTAAAAGTGGGAGTTCGAGCAAGGAGAAGGACCGGTTCCCTTGGTACAACGAGTTGGACACAATTCTAGGGACAAAACCGGACGTTGCTCCTATTGAAATTGTGGAGAGTTCACCATCGTCCGCTTCGAATGTGGCTGCCACATCAGACACAGATGCTGACGGTGAGTTTAGTTTGTGCACTTTCCAATTGCTTGTTACAGAAGTTGTAATTCACTTTGACTACCTGTGAAACTTGATAAAACACCCTAATGCGAATATAAAGGGAACATTTACCATATTAAGATGTGATGATTCATGTCCAAGTTCTGTCTCTTTTATCTTCTGTCAAACGATGAACACATTTCTTGGTGAACGCTAATACATGGTCACAACTCAATGTGATGTTTCAATTTATTTGTAAATTTCACCCATCATAGTCTTCTGTGAGGGTGCATTCCAGAACCACACGCGAGTACCAGGAAGTGCAGCAAAATTGGTTTTATTGAACTTAGGGGTGGAAACCCCGGCAGGGTTGTAGGCAACGGTACAAAGTCCAGAATCCAAAAACACAATCCAGAGGGCCAGAAACAGTTCGTTACCAGGGCAGCAATCACAAGTCTCAAGGTCAGGCAAAGCAGGTTCGGTACACAGGCAAGGTATTACGGTACAAAGTCTAGAATCCAAAAACACAATCCAAAGGGCCAGAAACGGTTCATTACCAGGGCAGCAATCACAAGTCTCAAGGTCAGGCAAAGCAGGTTCGGTACACAGACAAAGTATTTTCACAGGCAGAGGCAGAATCAAAATCCGGGACATTCCAGTCAGAAGTATAACGCTATGAATACAGGGCATGAACAGAGTAGCACGAGCAGACAAGAGAAAACGTTCCGACAAGACCTGGTTGTGAAATGACTGCTTAAATACACATACGGGAAGTAACATGCTATAATAGGGAACAGGTGAGCTGGATCAGACTAATTAACAAGGGAATGAACAAGAGGAAGTTCCTAACCACATGAAATTGGCGAAAGCCAAAACGCGGACAGGGATTACACAGACAGCCTATGACAAACAAACAGCTCCGGTTAGGGAGTTCTAAAGTGCACAGAGAGTGAGAGGCAGAACAGTGTTTAACAAGGTGCGGAGAATCTGCCGAATTGCAACAAAGTAAAGTGAGTGAAGGCAAGGGGCGGAGATAAGAGCAGAGCGAGTGCTGAGAGCTCGTTAGTCAATTATTAATGTGCAGCTATACAATCCCTTAGTGCTCGTTAGTAAGTTAGCACTATAAACAATGTTAGTTATTGTTAGTAGTTAAATCAAAATAATAAACTGTTAGTATTTATTAGTAAAGATAGAACAGCAAGGCGAAGGAAGCAAACAAGATTGGAAGGAATAATTGGAAACCCAGAAACCATGAAATCACCTGAAAACGTGGCATGCAAAACTGGGGAACAAAACAGTCTCAGAACACATGACAAGACTGGGGAGACAAAGTGCAATGCATGGCATGGAGAAAAACATAAACCAGAATGATATTCAAAACAGTGACTATGAGTTAAGGCAGGAAAAGGACATGGCATGGCAAGACAGGAAATATACAAAACATGACATGGAATGAATCAAAACATGGCCTGATAAAAGCAGGATCATAACATCTTCTCAGTTATGATCACCATGTCATAATAATGAGCCGGCTTGTACAATTCTCGCACGTTTATTAGAAAGCATGGTATACATTTACAAAGCATGGAGTGCTGCATGCATGCACCCGTAGTGCCCATTTCAGAAGTTAGCTGCGGTATGTCTTGAAATGTCTTATCTGTATGATCTGACATTGCTAACGCAGGGACATTGTGTGTTTCTTTCAATAAAGTGGATGATTCATTCAATGATGACCACACAAACACCGTCACTGATGCAGCAGCGGCGCAGATGACCGATGAGGCAGACCCAATGACTCCTGCTGACGCAAACACTCCTGCGGCTGTAGCAGTGCATCTGTGGGATGATCAGACCACAAACTGCAGGGAGAGCAGTACAAGTGATGAAGGCATCAGAGGGGGAAGATTGCCCATTCCTGGAGCCAAGGCCCGTAAAAGAAAGATAAATGGCAAAGTAGATGATGAATTCAGGGCATGTATGTTGGAAAGTAAAAAAATGCTTGAAGATTTGCACAGAGCTGAACAGAGCCAGTTGGCTCAAGAGGCCATCAACTTTGAGAAGATGCTCGAAGCCCAACAAGAGATTGAAGAGAGATGGTTCCAGGCAATGAGGGTGCAGCAGCAGGCCACTAACCAGATGTTTCTGCAACTAATAAGCACTCTTGCAGCTGGTCAGCCACATCCTCATTCTTCAGTGCCAGCCTGGACCACTGCATCCCCGCCAACATCAGTCCCTACTGCTTGGGCCTTCCCCCAGCTGTATCAACCAACCCAGCCTACTTCCCCGCCACCTGTAGTTCGTCCACATCAGCTCACTAACCCTAGGCTATCAGAGTATCCATCCTCCATCCGCCCTACTCCATCTCCATCCTCCCAGGATGAACAACCTAGCACTTCATCTATTCTAAACAACATTAATAGTTCTCAGTATTACAACTTATAGTTTTGTTTTTTTTTTTCAAATTGGCAAAGGCTTTGTTTGTAGGCCCTCAATGTTTGTTGGCCTGTATGCTTCGGTTTGCCTGTTTGGTAATGTTCATTGTTCTTTAAATTGCTATGCAGACAGAATTGTGCTGTTCTGATGATTTTTATGTGGTTCTTAAAAAATATCTGTTTTGTTTGTGTTTACATCTCCAGGAAATATGCTATGTAATTTTTTTTTAATTATTTCTTGTGAAAATTCAGGGATATTATGTAAAGCAAGTAAAGAGGTTTTGAGTATGTTGCTAAATGCTTTATATTTGTTTCCTACACAGATGGCAAACTTGCGCTTGTCTTTTCTTTTAAAGAAGGTTTTTTTTTTTTTTTTTTTCACAAAACAAAGCACAAAAGGAGGATTTTATTTAAAAGAACGTTCAGATCTGTTAACTGTTTGCGAAGAAAACAGGAAATAAAACAGTATTCGAAAGCAAAAATGTTTCCATTTCCATTTCATTCATTGGAAATCTGGAAATACAAAATAATTTTCTTTTTAAACATTCTGAATACTGAGTACTCAACAGTTTTTGCAAGCTTATATCAAACATTCATACTGTAGCAAAGTAGCTACACAGTGCATTTCTAATATTGTGTTGCAGCTGTGTGTGACCCTGCTCATCATGTACGGCCCCTCTTCCTCTGCAACTGTAGCTGCACTTGTTTTTCCCTCTACATATTCCTCATTCTGTACCTCGCAGTAATTATGTGGTACACAGCAAGCGGACGCAATGCGGCTTACAAAAGTTATGTAGGCCTCATTCTCTTTAAGCAGGCAACGCCAGCGTCCTTTGAGGCACCTGAAGGCACGCTTAACCGTCAGGCGAGCTTGGCTTCGTCGGTGATTAAAATTCAGCTGCTGTGGTGTTACTGCCCCTCCTTCTGGATAAGGTTTCATCAGCCAGGTTAGTAGAGGGTAACCCAGGAGAAGAAGAGGCATGTCGACCCGCTCAAAAATTTCAGTGCAGTGGGGTAAAAGAGTACCAGTACTGCCATGCTTGGACAATGATGAGAGGGAGAAAACGCGTGCATCATGTATCTTGCCCGCTCGCCCAACATTGATGTCCCAAAACTTCATCCTATGATACACCACACCTTGTAGAATGATTGAGTAGTCTCCCTTTCGGTTGTAATAACAACTTGAGTTGTTAGGGGAGCTTTGATCTTGATATGAGTCCTATCAATTGCACCTGCTACCTGAGGGAATCGCCACCTGTCTCAAAAACCCTGTACCATCTGCCTGAACTCTGCTGCAGAGGGGCGCCTGATGTACTGAGGCTTCATTACCACGTTTATTGCAGTCACAATCTCTTGGACAATAATGCAACATGCTGATAACCCAACACCAAACAGTTGTGAGATGGACCTGTACTCTAAGTTTGTGGCTAACCTCCAAACACAAATTGCCACATGAGCCTCTACAGGCGCTGCCTGTCAGTAGTTAGTGTTCTGCCGTGTCAGCCAGGGCCAGAGAGTGTGACAGAGTAGTTGAAAACTGCCTCTTTGCATTCTGAAATTTTTCAGCCACTCATCATCAGACCAGGTAGCGTTGATGTGGGGCCACCAACTACCTATACGTGGGTATGTCCAAGTGCTCCTACGCAACAGAAGGATAAAACTGGTCAAGCAGTGATTATAGCAAGGTTCAGGAAAATTCTCTTTTGTCTTGGATAAACTGAACCATTAATATTAAATATTAATATTAAACCATTAATATTTTTACATTATGTTAATGTTGTTTTTGCAGGTCAGAACTTACACCTTCAATAAGTGTTACTTTGTGTAGAAGTAGACTTGTAGAGAACTTGCAGGCTTTACTTAAAACAATTTAAGACGAGAGAGGGCATTTAAGATTACCTGATGGATCATTGGTAACATTTACGGAAAACGAGCACATCACTGGAGGAGACCAATGCACGTCTCCTTCTGTAGTGACTTGCGATCCGCCTTCGTCGCATGCAGTGCACTGCAACATTTAGTGCTAGCCGCATCCGCGACTCGTTAATGAAATGGAAACTCCGGAAAAAATTGGAAATGCAGGCGATGTAGTACATCACGAGGAGGGCTGCAAGCAACACACGCAGTGGCCTCTCCATTGTACTTGTCTTGTCAGTGTGTCTTGTCTTGTGTGTTGACTTTTCCTTTGTTTACTTAATTACTTCCGTGAGTTATATTACAAATTACCTGCCTATTTTGACCAGTTGAAGACAAACGCAGGAAATACGTTCTGAGACACGTTTGGCCAATGGGTGATAGGAATGTACTCACGTGACTTGTTTTACGAACTCATCAACCGATTTGCACCAGAATAAAAAATACGGTGTGAAAGGGGACCAAAACGGCAAGAAAATATGACATTGTATATATTTTTGCACTTGTTCCGGACCAATAGAACCGAACTACTGGTGTGAAAGTGCCCTTATTGCTCCAAATTGATTGCTTATACAAGGAACTTGGAGATATTAACCATAGTCATCCCCTAGAATCTGTAAATGGCCTAAGATTCTGTGTTTACTAACCATAGTCATCCCCTAGAATCTGTAAATGGCCTAAGATTCTGTGTATACTAACCATAGTCATCCCCTAGAATCTGTAAATGGCCTAAGATTCTGTGAATACTAACCATAGTCATCCCCTAGAATCTGTAAATGGCCTAAGATTCTGTGAATCTTGATCCACTTTTGTATGGTAAAGCCTCAAAATCAGCCGAAAACACAAAATGCCCAAAAATGAGACCGCATTTTATGACCTGTAACTCAGGAACAAGTAAAATAAAAGGCTAGAATTCATTTTTTATGATTTTATGATATATCTTTCTATAAAAATGCAGTAATCCAAGTAATATCATTTGTAGAAGTTTTTTATTGAAATAATTTCTAAGTAAATTTTTCCGGTTTTGCCCCCAAAATGCCCTTTTTTGGAGCAAAAAATGACCATGTCACTAGTTATTCATCTCTCTGACATTTTTACTGTGCAATCTTATAAACGTGAACAAACGTGTCTTTGTAATAGAAGAGTCCGTGTGCTGAACTGGCCTGCCTGCAGTTCTGATCTTTCACCGATTGAGAACATTTGGCGCATAATTTAACGAAAAGTCTGTCAAAGGAGACCCGAAACTCTCCAGCAGCTGGAAGCCTGTATTAAACAAGAGCGGGATAAAATTCCAATGATAAACTCAAGAAACGTGTCTCCTCAATGCCCAGACGCCTCCACTCTGTGTGAAAAAGAAGAGGGGGTGCTACACCAAGGTAAACAGGCCCCTGTCCCAACTTTTTTGAGACCTGTAGCAGCCATCAAAATTGAAATGAGCTCATTTTGTGGATAAAATGGTAAAAATTCAACATTTGCTATGTTATCTCTGTTCTATTGTCAATAAAATGCTGGCTGGTGTGATTTGAAAGTCAATGCGTTTTGATTTTATTCACAATTTACACTTCGTCCCAACTACTTCGGAATTGGGGTTGTGTATAAATGTACTGACTCATTAGTCCTATATAAGGTATTTCCTGAGCTATATACAGTGTTGTACATCACAGCACATATCATTGGTGTGTCATCAGCATCATGTGCAAGTTCATTCTCCACACTCTCTCGTGTCTTGACACCATTTTGCCGCACTATGATACATGAGAGAAAAAAGAATTTGGTTACATTGGCTCATGAGAAGGTCATAATGAGCAATTTAGACATGGATTTGTTAGAGTTTGTTAGAGTTTTTGCCCAAAAAGACAGGAAATTAATGCTGTCATAGGATGGGGGACTCAAAGGTTATTGGGTTTAAAATGGGGGAGGGGACCTTGAGAAATGTATTAACAAATACCAAACATTTTGAATAAGAAATGCCATAGCATTTAATTTTTTTGCTTGAGTGTAAGAGTGTCTGGAGGGATGGGTTTGGGGTTTTAGGCCTCAGTATACCCACCACATGAAACTAGAGCACCACTGTGTACCATTACACCCCCCAGAAATTTTCACTGCATCCCCAGTCAAAGCAGACTGCAAACGGCTCTGCTCAGCAGCCTCCACAGCAAATAAAAAAATCTCCTAATTCTTCCAGTCGATAAAAGAGCCCCTTCTGATCCCTGTGACTTCATAAACCAAATGAAAATTGCACCACATATTACCACAAATTGCACAGTATACATGTATATTAACTAATTTACTGTCAGCTTTGATCAGAGCCTCAGATACCTGGACATTTATTCATCAGATGGTGAGTCTGTAAGCCTCTCTGAAAGAACAGAGAAGATCACTTACATGCTGTCAAGAGGTTAGATTGGGCTCCAGTTTGTTTTGTTTCATTAGCTGTCAAACAATTTTGAGAGCATTATTTCTGGTTGCAGGGGAGTTGTTAGGACTTGAAAACATTGGGGGCTTCAGTCCCCTTGACCCAACCATTTTCTGGGGATCCGGGGCTCCGTCATTTTTATCAGAATACACCATTGAAAATCTGCTCAGAAATATAGGAAATACATGATAGGATAGAACACAGTGTAATTATGCTAAATTAAACGCATCATTTTCATTCTTAATTTTACTTGTTTTTATTTTCAATAAATTGTATTCAAATACAATACACATTTTCTATAGGCTAAGTGTGCCACTTGTTTCAAAAACATTTCCAGTGCAAAACAAAAAACAATTCCATGGTATCAGAATTTTGGAAATTTTATTACACACAAATATCCATGGTGCATATTTTATAACAAAATTAAACAGGTGTTTCACATTGCAGTGTGAGAGTGTCTATAAATGCAGTAGTGTCAATATCCCAGTCCATTGTCGTCAGATTCCCTATGCCAGCCCAAGCAATTTGGAAGGGAGAGAAATAAATGTAATGGTAACGTCATACACCGTACTACATCTTAAAATCTCAATGTCGTTCATCTGATCGCTGCATTCTCAAAATTCTCAGACTCCTAAAACTTCAGTTTGTTCAACCACATTATCTTAGGAGAAATTGATTGTGATTTTAGTCTTTAATCAAAATGAAAGACTACATCAAGATAATTCAAAAGTTTAAATTTAGGGAAATCCATAGACACCAAGCATGTAAATATGGGAATATGGCTTACTGGGAAAGTTTCTTTATATTGCCTAAAAGTTGCGGTCGCTTTTGGTTAAGTACTGTACTTGCCACAGCTGAGTTGACTTAAGTATAATAGCGACCAGCGTTAATTTGTGACTAACATTTGTCTTTGAAGTGACACTTTTTCAGTATTTCAAAATAGAGAACTGAGTTTATACATACCACCCAGAGACGCGGTGATTATGGACCACTCTTAAATTCTATGCATACCATGCATTCAAATGCCAAAACGCAGCGTTTCTGTTATGTCCTGCAGTGTAATGCAAATGTTAGATTGCACGCTGATCTTATTGTTCATCGTTTTCCGAAAGATTATCTTCATAGAACGAAATTGTTGCATTAGATAAGGAGAGATTGAGGGCCGTAACTGCAGAGGTTTTCTGATCGCGATTCACGTTTCCAATGGTTTTATTTATCGAGGCATTAGCAGTCGCTTGATCAGGTCACGACTGAGAGTATAAGATTCTGTTTATTACATAACTGAATTGCGCAATTTATTATAAAACAAATGTAGCCTAATTTCTGTAAGCGCCCGCTAAGTAATTCCCAATATATGCTTCCACAGACCTGACGCCATCACTCTGCTAACTGACACAGCCGTCAAGCCATTACTTTCACATTTGAACAAGCAGTGGTTTGTATTGATCACTTCCGCATCATTAGTTGGACCATGGCAGAAGTACTACTGTTAGAAGCTGGGGATTACCAGGGGATTACATCATTAAGCACACATAATCACGCTGTATGACAGAGGCTAACTAGAAGCCAGTCCAGCATGTCACAAGCTACCTAGCTTGCCATGTGATTTTCACGAACCTGAGCTAGTTGAAGCATTTTCTAATATTGGGGAGGAGTCGGGGGACGATAACTCCTCTACCGCCTCTGGCTCCCTTGCCTTGTCCTTTCCCCCAAAGAACTGCCTGATGTCATGTCAGTGATAATAAGTATTAATTTGATTGAAATTACTAGCAAGTAATACAACCCTCGCTTCCAGCATGCAACTACTGAACTGCCAACAAATGTAGGCTAACAGTGAGCGGTAAAGACCGCCCGATGTTGAACTTGCAAATTGTAACTATTTATCCTCACGATTCTGCGCCTCTGCCCATGTTTGGGCATGCCCCATATGGCTGGCCTTTGTGATCATGCCTCGCAATTACTCCTGCTGCTGCCACTACTGCTACCACTACCAGTGTGTCAGCCATCCAAAGTGATTTTACACAAGTAGGCGAGGCTACTGTTGTTGATTGCAGGACGGGGGGGCTTCGGGAGATCCGGGGCTATTGGCCAATCATTCGGGGCTTCAGCAGGGAATGCCCGGGGCTAACGACGCCCCTGGCTAGTTGTATCAAAGTGCTGTGGAGTATTTTGGCATAAAATGCCATTGAAAGATTCTAAACTCGATTGCTCATGAAATGGCACGTATTTAAACAGTTTGTTTGTGAGACATCACAGCTCTTGCCTGAGTAAAGCAGTTTAGCTTTTCAATAAGTAGCCTTCAGCTCTGGTTTGATGTACTTAAGTCGTTTTACACCTTACATTTATACTTCTTAATGCATAAAACAAAATCAGCAGCCATCTTAAAATAAACCTCATTTTTTAAAAAATCTTTCATAGTGAAAGATGAAATAATGGGTGGAATAAAATGATATCACAGAAATCAGAGGTACGGAAGCGTATTGCTGCCATTCCTGAAAAAAAAAAAAAAAAAATGGGTCAGGATCACGTGATAACAAAGGGTTTTTTTAATATGTTTTTCATGTTATTACAACATAAAAACTTATCACGCTATAATAAGAAACTTTTCTTGTTATAACAAGATACTATTTATCTTGTAATAAGCCTACATGAAAGGTTTCACGTTATAACGTGATAACATCTTGAAACATGAATCATTTTTGTTATAACGTGATATCTTATATTGTTATAACATGAAACATTTCACATAATAACGTGAAAACTTATATGGCGTGAAGCACAGTGTCGGTGCCAGAACTGGAATTTGGGGGGCACCGACACATCCCTTTAGAACAATTATTAGTCCCGACTTGTTCTCGATCATTTTCCTAATTAACCCTCCTATTATGTTGCGGGTCAAATTGACCCGTTTTAAAACTTGAAAATCTACGAAAAATAGTTAAAAGTATTTTTTCAATATGAAACTTCTTCTGCTTGCCTTAATCATGGTAATCAGCATTTAAAATGATAAAGGTTCATTTCACATATCTGCAACCCCCTCTGCGTGTTTATATCACATAGATACTGTTCGGGTCAGTTTGACCCGCTAGTCAAAGTGAAGGCTAAAAGGGGTCAGAATTATTAAAAACTATTTCTTTCTTTGCAACTGTGAGACATATTTCGCCCCAGTCTCTCTCTCACACACACACACACACACACACACACACACACACACACACACATCCTTGTACTCATATCTTTGTGAGGACATTACATTGACTTCCATTCATTCTTCCTGTGTCTCTACAGCCTTTCCCTAATCTTAACGAATGTATGCCTAACCTAAACCCTTACCCTAACCTTACCCTATCCCTAATTCTAACCTGACCCCTAACCTTAACTAATAAGTCACAATTTGCCTTTGTAGTTGTGAGGACCGGCCAAAATGTCCTCACTTCCCAAAAAATATTCAGTTTGTTGGAGAAAAACTCATGCCGGTCCTCAGTACGTAGCAAGTACAAGAACACACACACAAACACACACACGCATTTGTCATCTGGACGGAGATCTTTCCTCAGTGGAATGTGTCAAAGCTGTACAAGAGGCGCATCTTCCTTGAGGAGCTGGGAAGGCACTTGTGGTACCGCATATTCAACGGAGGCAGTACATGCCGAGGACCCCAGCCGCTGCAGCCACAGTGAGCAAGAATCAGGAGAGGACTGCACCTACTACACCAGTGCGTGAGGTAAGTAAATAAATGTGTGTGTGTGTGTGCGTGTGTGCACCTTGGGATCAGCAAAAAAACATAGTAATCATCGTCCTCTACTTTCTAGGTTGCTGCTGGGGGAAAAGGAAGAGGAAGAGGTGTCAAGTCTGCAAGCCATCTGATGATGTCAAGACGAGCATGATCTGTGCGAAATGTGCAAAATTCATTGCACAAAGCACACTGATTACATGTCACTCGTGTGCTGTGTAGATGCACGCACATTGTTCATTTTCACTTCTTGTTAATTTTTGTTAATTTCTGGTTCTGAACATTGCATAATGTTTACTTTTACAACATGATGACATGTCACTTGCGTGTTGTGTAGATGCACAGATACACACACACACACACACACACACACACACCCTCGTTCATATGGCTAATTTCTTGTTATTTTGTTCATTTCTGGTTAAAAACAGTGCATAAATAAAGTTTACTTTCAATACAAATCCTTATGACTCATTTGTCTTGATTTTAAGTGAACGGGTCAATTTGACCCTGAACAGAAGAAGTGTCTCATCTTAATTTATCAAAATCACCCCATGAAAAAAAAGTTTAAAAAATAAAACAAAATTTGAAAAAAAAACAATGTCATGTAAAACTATTGTATTTTACATGTGGGTCTTTCCAGTGTACATTTAAAAAAAAAAGTTTGAACATGTTTTCTTATGAAAAACGAGTGAATTATCTTACTTTAACTATGATCTGTGAAAGGTAAAGAACACCACTGCACTAAATATTGATTGAATTGTTATTAATGGAGTTAGCAATTAGATATAAACAATGTTTATTAGTATTTTTTGGTTTCTGAGAACTTTTTCATAATTAAACATATACTGGGTCACATTGACCCGGGAACATCATAGGTGTTACTGACATATGAACATAACAGGAGGGTTAAAGATACATTCACTACAAAAACACTCCAGACTATCAGGCGTTGCTAGTTCTCCCTGTTAAAGTAAGGCCATTATCAATCATTCGGACGTCCACTTTGCTGCATTTAGCCGAAATCTGCGTTATTGAAAATGACGCAAAGGCATTTCAAATCGTCTTTTATTTCATTTAAACTATTTAAATCATTAAAATGATTTAAATGAAGGAGGCACAGATTAAATTGCCTGATTTGCTGATGAAGTAGAGCAGAAGTTCCAGAGTAGTTTGTCTTTCGTAAAGTATTGGCCTGTTGAAAAGTAAATTACTGAAATCAGTGTACGCATACGAATCACGATATCATCCACAGTACTCAATAATAGCAGAATCTCGCCATGTTTCAAACCAAGCATGAAGTAGAACTTAATCAAATTTTGTGAATGAGCCATCATTTTATGATCACTCAATTTATCCATGGCACACTATTTCCTAATTCAAACACGATGAAACGCTTCACGCTATAACCATATAAGTAACGTCATTACATGAAATGTTTCATGTTATAGCAATGTAACATATCACGTTATAACGTGAAATGTGTCAGGTCATTACAAGATAAATAGTATGTTGTTAGAACAAGAAAAGTTTCTTATTAAAACGTAATAAGTTTTTATGTTGTAATAACGTGAAGACATCTTGTTAAAACATGAAAATATGTTGTAATAATATGAAAAACATCTTGTTATAACAAGAAAATTTTCAGGTTATAAAGTGATACTGACCCATTTTTATTTTTCTTTTCCAGTAATGGCAGCAATACGCTTCCATACTGGAGAAAGTTAACTGTAAAAAAATATTCAGATTAATGTCTAACGATCACATATTGAAGCGGAGTTGTCTTTTTATCATTATAATTTCAGGTTCAATTCAGGTCTCAAGTTGGTTGTGACTTTCCAGAAGATAAGTAGTTTGATTGTTAATCCGGCAAAGTATATGGGGGAGCTGGTTTAGTAAAATTCTGGGAGTTACTGCAACCCAAATTGGCACATCTGTAGACCTGGGAAAAGGCTTGGATAACAGGCAGCATCACCAGCTAAATCAGGGGTCACCAACCCTGTTCCTGGAGGGCTACCATCCTGAAGGTTTCTGCTCTACCGCCTATTCAGTGCACCTGTTTCAACTAATTAGCTACTTAACAAGATTATGAGCTGGGCATTTAAGTAGCTAATTAGTTGAATCAAGTGTGCCGAATTGGAGGTAGAGCAGAAACCTACAGGATGGTAGTTCTCCAGGAACAGGGTCGGTGACCCCTGAGCTAAATGAAAAAAAGCTTCACTGTCATGATGTTATAAAACTCCAGTTTCTAATTGGTAAACTTATTATTGTGACATCAAGCTTAACATTTGAAAAAAAAAAAGTAAAAATTAATATTTGAAAAAAGGAAAAAAAACTTAATGGCAAACTAGCAAAGCCACTTTTTTTAACCAATTCTAACCTAAAATTAAATTATAATATTAATGAGTCCATGAAAAATTGTCAGAATTTATGCTCGGTCAGTGTTCCCTGATAAGTCTGCCAAAGAGTTATACAGCATCTCTGCTTTCAGCAGTTTTTTGATCTGCTTTATACAGGTCAAGGACATGGTAAATGAGGCAAAACGATGAGTTAGACTTGTAAAATTAGAGCTTGGACTCGAACACAGACAGTAGACAGACTCTGATTTGGACAGAGACTTTGAGCAGGGCCGGGATAATGTTTAACACTGGAGAGCAGAGAAAGGGAGCCTTGCTTCATGATTGCTTTAGCTTTGCAGGTTTTAGATGTCTCACTTTTCAAACACACCCATTCCAAAAAAACTGCCTAGTTTTCAAGTCCCTTCCCATGCTGGTCCCCAATCTTGTCACTTGGTATAGAGCCAATTAGTCATTACAAACCATTTCAAAATCTGTTTGTGACATGGCATGATGAAGTGGCCACCCAGAGACAAGAGGGACTACGGTGGCCGATAGGGCAAACGCGCTGCAACAGCCCAAAACTTGTCCAATAGGAGAAATGCGCTGCAAAAACAGAAATAATGCAAAGTTAAAAACACGCAAACCACAAAAGCAAATACAAGAGAAAAACACTGCATATCCTTGTAAACACAGATGCGCTGCAACAGCCCAAAATATCTCCAAACGGAGAAACACGCTGCAAAAACAGAAATGATGCAAACTGAAAAACATGCAAACCACAAAAGCAAATGCAAGATAAAAATGCTACATTTAGTCATTGCCACAACGAAAGTGCTCCCAGTTGCTGTGAGGAGAGCCAACTGGAACAGTTTTTACTTTTGACCTGAGAGAGACTAGCTAGCTAAGTGGGCAAAAAGGCTTTCTAGCTAGCTAGTCAGCTACCTAGCTAACGTGAGTTCGCTTGCTTAGCTAGCAAGTTTGGCAGCCTAGCAAGCCAGCAGTTTGGCGCATGAAAGTCAATAGAAAATTAAATGAATAAAAATTATCCATTATTTCGCTATCTGACTTAGCAAGAGTAGAAACACGAGCATTTGTGTTATACCAAATATAACTGCTCATTAACGTCAGTTTGCTTGCTTAGCTAGCTAGTTCACGAACCTAGCTAGGCAACAGTTTGGTGTACGGAAGGCAATAGAAAATAAATGAATAAATATTATCCATTATTTCGCTATCTGACTCACCTAGTGTAGAACTGCGAGCATTTGTGTAATACCAAATATAACTGCTCACAAGCTAGCTCGAAAACGTTAGTTTGCTCGCTTAGCTAGCTAGTTTGATAGCCTCGGTAGCCAACAGTTTGGTGCAGGGAAGTCAATAGAAACTAAATAAATAATAATTATTCATTATTTACCTATCTCACTTACCTAGAGTAAAACCGCAAGCATTTTTGTTTTACCAACTATAACTACTCACTAGCTAGCTTGGTAATGTTAGTTCGCTTGCTTAGTTAGCTAGTTCGCTCGCCTAAATAGCCAACAGTTTGGTGCACAGAAGTCAGTAGAAAATAAATTAACAAAAAAATCCATAATTTCGCTATCTCACTTAGCTCAAGTGGAACCACGAGCATTTATATTATACTAAATATAGGTCAGCTACGTTAATGTTAGCAAGCTAGAAAACCTTTTTGCCGACTTAGCCATAGCAGCTTGGAGCACTTCTGTTGTGGTGATGTCTAAATGCAGCATTTTTCTCTTGCATTTGCTCTTTCGGATTGCATGTTTTTTGAATTTGCATCTTTTCTGTTTTGCAGAGCGTTTCTCCAATTGGAGATGTTTTGAGCCATTGCAGCGTGTTTGCCCCTGTTGACCACCGTAAGGGACTGATCAACTTCAGCCAACTGTTAATCAGTTCTTTGATTATTCTAAGTGACGCCCTCCCTTTTTTGATGTCACAACCAACAGATTCTGACATGGCATTTAATGGTTATTTGGCTGTGCATCTGGTGACATGACAGGGGACATTTAAATCAGGTGTGTCAGAGCAGGGAAAAATCAACAACATGCAGGGCTATGGCTCTCCTGGAGTGGAGTTCCCTAACCTTGTAGAGGAGGATTTTAAAACTAATCTGGGGTCAGATCTTACCTGTAGCCCTTACCTGGAGTCTCAGACTCAGTCTCGCTCTCTCTCTCTCTTTCTCACACACACACACACACACACACACACTCTTTTATCACTCTCTCTCTCTCTGAACACAGTCTATTTTTCCTGTTACATGTTTCAGAGCAGAGTGGAAATGCATTGGGCTGTTCTGGGATCAGTGATGGTGTGGGGTATCCTCACACTGGGCCTGGAGGTGGATGGTGAAGGGGGAGGGACTTATGTGGCAGCGGTGTACGAGCACCATCCCTTTCCAAACATGCAGCCAAAAGTTCCACTAAGCCGGCAGGAAGCTCTGGAACACATGAAGAAGAACCTGGATGTGTATGAGGAACAGGCCACAGCTGCTGCCAAACAGGTAACACTGTGCCTGTACACCAGCAGGAGTATACTTATCAACCTTCACCATTTACCTATACAAGAGTACCTGTACACCAGCAGGAGTATACTTATCAACCTTCGCCATTTACCCACACAAGAGTACCTGTACACCTGCAGGAGTATACTTATCAACCTTCATCATTTACCCACACAAGAGTACCTGTACACCTGCAGGAGTATACTTATCAACCTTCACCATTTACCGACACAAGAGTAACTGTGCACCTGCAGGAGTATACTTATCAACCTTCACCATTTACCTACACAAGAGTACCTGTACACCTACAGGAGTATACTTGCCAACGTTCAACATTTACCTACACGAGTGCCTGTACACCTGCTGGAGTAGACTAATCAACCTTTGCCATTTAATGACACAAGAGTACCTGTACACCAGCAGGAGTATACTTATCAACCTTCACCATTTACCTAGACAAGAGTACCTTTACACCGGCAGGAGTATAATTGTCACCCTTCACCATTTACCCACACAAGAGTAACTGTACACAAGCAGGAGTATACTTATCAACCTTAACCATTTACCTACACAAGAGTACCTGTACACCTGTAGGAGTATACTTATCAACCTTCACCATTTACCTACACAAGAGTACCTGTACACCTGCAGGAGTATAATTATCAACCTTCATCATTTACCTACACAAGAGTACCTGTACACCTGCAGGAGTACACTTATCAACCTTCACCATTTACCTACACAAGAGTACCTGTACACCTGCAGGAGTATACTTATCAACCTTCACCATTTACCCACACAAGAGTACCTGTACACCTGCAGGAGTATACTTCTCAACCTTCACCATTTACCTACACAAGGGTACCTGTACACCTACAGGAGTATACTTGCCAACGTTCAACATTTACCTACACGAGTGCCTGTACACCTGCTGGAGTAGACTAATCAACCTTTGCCATTTAATGACACAAGAGTACCTGTATACCAGCAGGAGTATACTTATCAACCTTCACCATTTACCTAGACAAGAGTACCTTTATACTGGCAGGAGTATAATTATCAACCTTCACCATTTACCCACACAAGAGTACCTGTACACAAGCAGGAGTATACTAATCAACCTTAACCATTTACCTACAGAAAAGTACCTGTACACCTGCAGGAGTATGTTTTTCAACCTTCACCATTTACCTACACAAGAGTACCTGTACACCTACAGGAGTATACTTGCCAACCTTCACCATTTACCTACACGAGTGCCTGTACACCTGCTGGAGTAGACTAATCAACCTTTGCCATTTAATGACACAAGAGTTCCTGTACACCAGCAGGAGTATACTTCTCAACCTTCACCATTTACCCACACAAGAATACCTGTGCACCTGCAGGAGTATACTTATCAATCTTCACCATTTACCCACACAAGAGTACCTGTACACCTGCAGGAGTATACGTATCAACCTTCAGCATTTACCTACACAAGAGTACCTGTACACCAGCAGGAGTCTACTTATCAACCTTCATCATTTACCTACACAAGAGTACCTGTACACCTACAGAAGTATACTTCTCAACCTTCACCATTTACCTACATCAGTGCCTGTACACCTGCTGGAGTAGACTAATCAACCTTTGCCATTAATTGACACAAGAGTACTTGTGCACCTGCAGGAGTATAGTCATCAACCTTCACCATTTACCTACACAAGAGTACCTGTACACCTGCAGGAGTATACTTACCAACCTTCACCATTTACCTCCACGAGTGCCTGTAAACCTGCTGGAGTAGACTAATCAACCTTTGCCATTTATTGACACAAGAGTACCTGTGCACCCGCAGGAGTATACTTATTATCCTTCACCATTTACCCAAACAAGAGTACCTGTACACTAGCAGGACTATACTTCTCAATCTTCCCCATTTACCTACACAAGAGTACCTGTACACTAGCAGGAGTATACTTATCCCCCTTCACCATTTACCTACACAAGAGTACCTGTACACCAGCAGGAGTATACTTCTCAACCTTCACCATTTACTCACACAAAAGTACCTGCACATCTGCAGCAGCATACTAATCATCCTTCACCATCTACCTACACAAGAGTTCCTGTACATCTGCCGGAGTTTACTTATCCACCTTCAGCATTTACCCACACAAAAGTACCTGTACACCTGCAGGAGTATACTTCTCAACCTTCACCATTTACCCACACAAAAGTACCTGTACATTTGCAGGAGTATACTTATCATCCTTCACCATTTACCTTCACAAGAGTACCTGTACACCTGCAGGAGTATACTTATCACTCTTCGCCATTTACCCACACAAGAGTACTTGTACACCAGTAGAAGTATACTTCTCAACCTTCACCATTTACCAACACAAAAGTACCTGTACATCTGCAGGTGTATACTTATCATCCTTCTCCATTTACCTTCACAAGAGTACCTGTACACCTGCAGGAGTATACTTCTCAACCTTCACTATTTACCCACACAAAAGTACCTGTACCCCTGCAGGAGTATACCTCTCAACCTTCACCATTTACCCACACAAAAGTACCTGTACATCTGCAGGAGTATACTTATCATCCTTCTCCATTTACCTTCACAAGAGTACCTGTGCACCTGCAGGAGTATACTTCTCAACCTTCACCATTTATCCACACAAGAGTACCTGTACCCCTGCAGGAGTATACCTCTCAACCTTCACTATTTACCCACACAAAAGTACCTGTACATCTGCAGGAGTATACTTATCATCCTTCACCATTTACCTACATAAGAGTGCCTGTACACCTGCAGGAGTATACTTATCAATCTTCACCATTTACCCACTCAAGAGTACCTGTACATCTGCAGGACTATACTTTTCAACCTTCACCATTTACTGACTCAAGAGTACCTATACACTGGCAGGAGTATACTTATCAACATTCCCCATTCACCTACTCATGAATACCTGTACACTAGTAGGAGTATACTTATCAACCTTCACCATTTACCTACACAAGGCTAACAATGTTAGCAATGGGCAGTCGCTAATGCTGGCTAGCAGCCTTTGGTCCATCATAATATATACGGTATCATAATATATATAAATTATATGTTGCCAGCGTTTGGAACGGTTGACATTTGCTAAAATAGTTGCTTTCGGGTTGGTGAATCGCACTGCCCCCATGATGGCTATTATAGTTATTAGTCACAATCACTCTGCTATCATGATGCTAGCCAGTTCACTGTCAGGCAAACTGCTAACCGCCAGTTTGTTGTTATATTAGGCCTCATCACTTTTCAAGCATGGTTAGTTTGTTCAATAAATATTCTTCGTACTGTGTCTTGAAGGGTTAGCGGATAATGTCTAGTGTTTTTAGTGAGCTAGTGTCATAATTGACCTTGAGTCTCATACAAATGTGAATAGTTGAGCAATGCTAGCACCCCATAATGGGAGAAATTAGCATCGCAATAATATTTACAGTCAAGTCAATCAAGCCATATACTTGCTAACAGCGAGGCTTTGACCTGCCCAGTCTTGTTTTGCCAGAGTCCATGAAGGAGACATGTTGATAGGAACAAATTGAGTTCAGTTTGGGAGAATAGTGAAGCCATTACCAATACATTGAATGTTTGGTAACGGTTGCAACAAATGATTAAATAAAGTCTGCATGCTGAAGGACAATGCTCCCCAAAAAATGTATTCAGTGTCTCGACGTTTCGATTAGAACAATCTTCATCAGGATAAAAGAAAGCAGCACACGCACATCTATAAGCATTTAGTCCAACTCACAATTGAACATGCTCATTAGAGACAGGTGTAAACAATTGCTAAGATCAGTCAGCAAGGTGAAAAACACACAGCTGTATACTTTAAATATGCAAGGAAAACGGTGTTTGTGCTGAGAAAGAATATAGTGTATAATACATGCAATCCCAAGATATAAAGACAAAAGAAAAAAAAAGGAAAAAAATCAATGCCAACCTTGGCAGTTCGCTGAAAACAAAGAGTCAACTGCACACTATTGAGTTAAGTGCCTAAAATTGAATTTGATTAATTAGTCTGGCCAAGATTGAATATAGTTAGATGTTACTTAAAATAGCGTGAAACTGTTTCACCTTTTTTCAGTGTATACACACAATAGCAAAAAGGGTAAAAAAAAAAAAAAACCCACGTCAATCAGAGATGTACCAATCGATGCCTTCCCAACTAGTTGATAAATGAGCATAAATAATCTGACAAAGTAATAAACCCATCAAAATAGCCATTATTATAAGTATGAGAGAGTTCATATACCCATGCGCCGTTCAAGAAAAAAGGCCAAGACGATCACAAAAGGAAAAAAAAAGCTAAAAACTACAAGAATGGCCTAATATTGAAAGATTCATTTAGACCCCTAGCCACTGTATCAAAAGTAGAGATCCAAAAAGCCCCCCTTTGAAGTAACAAATTATTAATGTCACCTCCCCTAGGTGATGAATGAACTCGTTCAATGCCTATATATTTTAATGATGAAATACAATGTTGTGCTTGGAAAAAGTGTAACGCTAAGTTCTTGGTCCTGATATCACCTCTATGTTCCGAAATTCTAATCTTAAGAGGTCTAGTAGACTTACCCAAATGACTAAGCCAACCCACAAACACACTTAATCATATAAATTATATTTAGTGTTGTACAGGTAATAATACCCCTAATTTGTTTTCCCAAAGAAGCATAGTTAAATGTATGGTATTTGTATGTAAAATTGCACTGTGCACATCTGCCACATTTATTATTACCGTCGAGGATATCATTTAAAAAATAGGAGGTGTTGGTTTATGTAGGTATGACCTAACCAGAAGATCACATTTTTAAGACTGTAACTGCTGTACTTGCTAAGCCAGCAGACGTAACTTTTCCATACTCATTGAATAGTTTAATAGTTAACGTTAGATAGCAATTGTTTATGTCGTCTGCATGATGGAAATTTCAATGCTGTGTTTTCCCTGGCTAACTTGCTAATAGTAACACAGAAATAAAAAGGGAGTCGTGAATAATATCACAATATGTGCTAACGATATCTCGCAGCTTGCCATTATTAGCTAGTCAGGTAGTGAACACACAGTGCACAGAAATGAACAGAGAGCAGTGAATAGTAGCATTTCACTACTTGCCCGGGTCAGCGTTGTACAGTTCGGGACTGGCAGAGGCACTGACAATGAGCTATAAGCAACAACAGCTGCAGCAGTCTGCCAATGTGGCCTGCCATGTTTGCTCTGCCAAAAAGCTAATTTCTCAGCATGAAGTGCACTGACCTCAACACGCCCAGAGCCATAGAGAGAGAGATGCGTCAACTTCATTGACTCCAATTGACCATTTTTTTCAGCTGGGTTGAAGTGGAGTAGACTCGGGGATGATGCAAAAGTTATGAAAAGTCGGAATTCTTTAAACAACTGAAGACCACAATGGAAAAATGATCAGAGTCACATTTTCACGTTGTGGAGAAATGATGAATTAAAAAATTCAAAACGATTTTAGAAACAAATCACTGAAAAAATATGCAAAAAATATAAAATATATAAAATATTATAATATTTATAATATATAAAATATACAAAAATGCAAAATTTGGACTCTGATCGTTTTTCCTGTCGTCTTCAATTATTTTCAGCTTTAAAGTCTTCTCTTTACATTTTAGCAGTTTTTCAACATTTCTTCAGTAATTTCCTTTGCCTTTCAGTTTCCAAGCACCTTCATTTTATTAGCCAACCTCTTCAACTTTTTGCGCTGAAGCAAGCACACAGATTTTTTTCAGAAAATGCAGCCTTTTCTAGTTTTAATTATTGGCATATTTTTTTCATAATTAAGGAGGGGAAAAATATATGGAATCATTCAATGTTGAGGGAAAAAAAATGGAATCATAAACAAAAAATCAGAATTTTATTGCTCCACCTCAGGCTTTTATGATGGTCTGGATTTTTTGAAGCATGGATTTCACTGATGAAAAAAAAAAATCATCTCAATCAAGATGGTTCCAACCTTCTGAAATAGTGGTTGACAGATCAGCTTTGCTGGATGGGACGTTGTTATGGTCGTTTTTTTTTTTTTTTTAATTTCTACCATAAATTTCCATTTGGATTGAGATCCTGACTGTTTGCTGGCCATGTCATTGAGTTGATATGCCTTTCCTGAAGAAAAACTTTTATACTCTTAGCTCTGTGGCAATATGCATTGTCATCCTGAAAAATTACTGCATCATCACCAAACCTATTTCTTATTGACAGAAGCAGAAAATGGCCCAAAATTTTGATGTACACCTGCGCATTGACTGTTGAGGTAATGATTGCCATCTGCCCTGGTCCTTTACCTGACACACAACCCTTTATCATAAATGCATGGGGAAATTTGCTTGTTTTCTTTAGGCAGTCATCTTTATGTGTTTCATTGGCATGACACCAGACAAGCAAGTAAAGAATTGGCTTTTATTGTCCACTTGTTGGTCGTGGGAGAAATGGGCCCTGAATGACAAGGGCAAAATTGTTATGAGCAGTCAGAGCATCTCCAAAGTGGCAAGCCTCCAACTAAACCTTGGATTGGAAGAAGGTTGGCTGGTCTGATGATTCCTAATTTTTTTTCTTCATGTATATCAGTTAGGCATGTGTCCTGCGTTCACCTGGAGAAGAGGTGCATTATGGGAAGGAGAAAGGCAGCTGTTTAGGAGGCATGCAGATGATCTGCACCATGTGAAGCACGTGGTCATAATGTTTTCATTTATCGGTGTAAAAACCCCAAACCTACAAACTTGTACACACACTTTTGCCTTTGTGAATGAATGAATGAATGAATGAATGAATGAATTGATTGAATGATTGAACGAATTACAAATATGCCGACAGTTGCTTCTGTTCATTTTCATGAGCATAAGTGTTGACGCTTATAACTGTATTTCAGGTCGTACTCACAGTGAAGTAGCTCCACAGCTCTTGTGTTCAGGCTGTATGAACTCAACCTCTACACTCTACCTGTGTTCACAGCGTGGAAACTCTGCTTCCTGTTTTCAGGGTGCTCAGATCATTGTATTTCCTGAAGACGGCATTCATGGCTTCAACCTCAGCAGGGAGTCCATTGTTGGTTACCTGGAGACGATACCAGACCCCACCGTTGTGACCTGGAACCCCTGTTCCGACCCCAGCCGCTTCCCCAACACTGAGGTACTGCAGCAACAGAAGTTATTCTCAATGGGGGAGTTAGAGGGGCACTATGGGGGAAGGAGGTGAGATTCTATGCTGGAGGAAGTGAGGAGTAGTGAGGGAGTAAGTAGGGCACTATTGACTAATCCGGCGAAACCCGGATGTTGCGTTAGTCACCATTGTTGTGGGCCAAACGTCTTTGGAAATGAAAGGATGTCTATGGAGAGCACCGGTGGCACTCGACATTTTAGCCCTCTCTATTTACAAGTTTTTCTTTTTCTAAACTCAAATGCCAGAAAGAAAATGTTCAGTGTTCGGCTGCTCAAATAATAGTGGGAAATTCAAATTTGGAATAAGAATATTTGCGAAATCTACACACCTTTGGCACATAGTGACAGCCCCTGTTTAGCACCATATTCACTGCACAGATTCCCTGCAAAGGACGACAACGTTCGGCAGCAGATAGCGGTCCTAAGCTGCTGAGGTGAATGTTTGCGCTACCTGCTAGTGCTAATAATGTGGTAAAATTCATTGCTGCATAATTAACGCAAACATTTGAATAGCTAATATGACTGTCAATATAAAATAATCCGGAATCGGCTACCTGTACGAGTATTTATTTGAATCTGGCTAGGATAAGAGTTATCTGCTAGCCTACGTTAGTGTAGCCTACAAATCTGTAGTTAAATTGCTGTAGGCTAATTATTAACACAAACATTTAATAACTGACCATTAATACTTAATACATACAGTGGCGCCAACTTCAGGTCAACATTGGGGGGTCAAAATTTTTTTTTTCAGGCTGCTGTATTCCCAAGAGTAGGCTGCCTGGTCCAAAGTCCAGACTTTTAGAATGTTAAAAAGGTTTATTTAGAAAATATAAGTAGGCTACTTTAATTGATTAATGTTAAATCTGGTTGTGATCCGTGAAATAACGTTAATTGGCTGAATGGATGCGATGTATGAAGGCATACATGAATTGAATGTCGGAGGGAGCATTTCCATCCCCGCATTTATGGACGTAAGCTAAACTGTTTTCAGTCATTTATTTAGCCTAGGATTTGAAATTGCAAACAGGACCTTAAGCATTGCGTTAGCCTATAGGATACTCATGCGTCGCATTTTTTTCCAGCCTGCTTCAAGACGCACGCAATATGCACACATTACAATTATGCATGCTGCAGACGCATGGTTAATAGTACACCCTATCTCGACTATGAAAATGAAATCCCAAGCTGCAAGTTAAAAGCCGATATAAACTCAGCGCTAAACTGAAGCATAAGGTACTGATTAAGGCAATGAGGGACCTTTTTTAATAAGGCTAATGCAAGCCGTCTACGATTGCAGTTGCAGGTTTAGAAGCTGAATCCATATTGGAATTAATATTCAAGTCCAGAGAATTTCACGAAAGTTGGCAGTAGGCTTATTCATTAAATCGGCTATTGCTTCATAAACATAATACAGACAGGGTAAAAAAAGGCAAGTTGTCAATATCACTGGGCTCTTTTTAATGAACTAGTTAGGGGTTCAAGCCTGTAGGGTTGAAACCCTACTGTTTTTGTGCTGGTTTATTTTTAGGGGTTGAAGCCCGTAGGGCTGAAACCCTATTGTTTTTGTGCTGGTTTATTATTATTATTATTATTATTATTATGGGTTCAAGCCCGTAGGGCTGAAACCCTATTGTTTTTGTGCTGGTTTATTATTATTAGGGGTTCAAGCCCGAAGGGCTGAAACCCTATTGTTTTTGTGCTGGTTTATTTTTATTATTAGGGGTTCAAGCCCGTAGGGCTGAAACCCTATTGTTTTTGTGCTGGTTTATTATTATTAGGGGTTCAAGCCCGTAGGGCTAAAACTCTATTGTTTTTGTGCTGATTTATTATTATTATTATTTCTTTTCTTCTTCAGAAATGTTTTCGCAGATTCCCGTGAGATGGTAAATGGTAGAGACCTGAAATTTTGCAAATTGGCTGGAAGTTGTGTGTAAATGCTGACGAAGGGATTTTTAGCTCAATCGGGCTGATGGTGGCGCTATAATTCAAGAAAAACAGCTTTTCACTTTAAAGGTGATAACTCCTACGTTCTGAGTCCAATTTACACGAAACTTGGTAGAGACATTCATTGGTCCAAACTCAACAACTTTCCCATAAGGACCTCTAAGGTCCGCCATATTTGATTTTCCGTAATTTTGAATTTTTTGAAAAACACATTTTTGACATCTCCTCCTAGGCCGTAGGTCCGATTCCTTCGAAATTTGCTATGGATCATCAGTGGACCAAGCTTATCAAAGGCTTCATAAAGCTTGTTGAAGTCTCATTTCGTTTCCAAGATATTGACCAATGAACTTCAGCAGGGGCGTGGCTTAGCACATAAATGGACAAAATTCAACAACCATTGGGCCAATCACCACAGAACTTGGAGAATATGTCCATATAAGTACCAGAAACATACCTTGACAGTTTCATGTGAATTGGCCCATAGGGGGCGCTATAAAGCAAATCAGACTATAAATCAGCAATTGTTTGTCCTATAGCCATAAAACTCACAGGATATATTCATATAAGTACCTGAAACATACCCAGAAAATTTCATTCAAATTGACTGATAGGGGGCGCTATAACTGCAAAACAAAAAGCATGGTATAACACAAATCAGACTATAAATCAGCAATTGTTTGTCCTATAGCCATAAAACTCACAGGATATATTCATATAAGTACTTGAAACATACTCTGAAAATTTCATTCAAACTGACTGATAGGGGGCGCTATAAATGCAAAACAAAGCAGCGTGGTATAACACAAATCAGATTATAAATCAGTAATTGTTTGTCCTATACATTAAAATTCAGAGGTTATATTCATAAAAGTACCTGAAACATACCCAGAAAATGTCATTCAAATTGACTGATAGGGGGCACTATAAATGCAAAACAAAGCAGCGTGGTGTAACACAAATCAGATTTTAATCAGCAATTGTTTGTCCTATACATTAAAATTCAGAGGTTATATTCATAAAAGTACTTGAAACATACTCTGAAAATTTCATTCAAATTGTCCAATAGGGGGCGCTATAAATGCAAAACAAAGCAACGTGGTATAACACAAATCAGACGATAAATCATAAATAGTTTTTAAAATCATTACAAAACTCACAGGATATGTCCACATAAGAACCTGAAATATAGCCTGAAAGTTTCAATCAAATTGACCAGTAGGGGGTGCCATAAATGCACAAAATAGCCTAACATAACACAAATCAGACTATGCATCATTAGTTGTTAGTCCAATCATTACACTGGCAAAATAGGTACACATAAAAACCTGCAACACACTCTTAAAGTGGTTTTTGTCCCCTGCCGCCACGATAGCTAGCGGAGCAGGGGACATTGTATTCAGCTCCGTCCGGCCGTCCGTCATGTCCCGTTTGTTCTGAATGCGATATCTCAAGAACGGTTTGACCGATTCCATTCATCTTTGGTGATAAGGTATATTTGTGTGATACGCCAACCCCAGTAGATTTCCTTGACCTTGGCATTATTCTCAAGGTCATTACGATCATTTGACCATTTACAAATTCCTTGTCAAAATGATATCTCAAGAACGGTTTGACCAATTCCATTCATCTTTGGTGTCAAGGTGTATTAGGGGTGCTCACAACTCACTCGATTTACGTGACCTTGCCATTATTCTCAAGGTCATTACGACCATTTGACCACTTACAAATACCTTGTCAACATGATATCTCAAGAACAGTTTGACCGGTTCCATTCATCTTTGGTGTCAACGTGTATTAGGGGCGGAGGATATAGAATTCAGCTCCATCCGTCTTGCTGTCCGTCCGTCCCATCCCGTTTGTTGTGAACGCGATATCTCAAGAACGGTTTGACCGATTCCATTCATCCTTGGGGTCAAGGAGTATTAAGGCCGGGGGACATAGTATTCAGCTCCATAAGTCCATCCGTGCGGCCGTCCGTCCGTCACGTTCCATTTGTTGTGAACGCGAAATCTAGAGAACGCTTTGACCAATTTAATTCATCTTTGGCTTCAATGTGTAATTTTTCGATACGCCGACCCCAGTCGATTTCCGTCACCTGGCAGGGGACATGGCCACGTTTAGTGGCAACACTTCTTAATTAAGCTGTTAGAGCTTTCAACTACTAATGGTCTTTCGTGGCTTGAACCCCGGAATTGCCGCTTGCAGCTATATTTATTATTATTATTATTATTATTATTTCTTTTTTTTTCAGAAATGTTTTCGCGAATTCCCTTGAGATGGTAAATGTTAGACACCTGAAATTTTGCACATTGGTTGGAAGTTGTGTGTAAATGCTGACCAAGGCATGTTTACCTCAATCGGCCTGATGGTGGCGCTATAATTCAAGAAAAACAGGTTTTCAATTTAAAGGTCATAACTCCTAGGCTATAAGTCCGATTCACACGAAAACTTGGTACAGACATTCTTTGGTCCAATCTCTACAACTTTCCCATAGGACCTCTAAGTCCTGCCATATTTGATTTTCCAGGATTTTTGCAATTTTTAAAACACATTTTTGACATCTCCTCCTAAGCTCCCATTCCTTCGAAATTTGCTGATTCCAAGCTTATCAAAATTTGCTGTGGATCATTCAGTGGACCAATGAACTTATCAAAAAATGGATTGCATTGAAGAACTTGTTGTCCAAATCTCATTTTTTTCTAAGATACTGACCAATGAACTTCAGCAGGGGACTGATAGGCTTAGCACAAAATGGACAAAATTCAACAACCATTGGGCCAATCATCATAGAACTTGCAGAATATGTCCATATAAGTACCACAGGAACATACATTGACAGTTTCATGAAATCGACCCATAGGGGGCGCTATAATACAAATCAGACTATAAATCAGCAATTGTTTGTCCTATAGCCATAAAACTCACAGGATATATTCATATAAGTACTTGAAACATACTCTGAAAATTTCATTCAAATTGTCTGATAGGGGGCACTATAAATGCAAATCAAAGCAATGTGGTATAACACAAATCAGACTATAAATCATAAATAGTTTTTCCAATCATTACAAAACTCACAGGGTATGTACACATAAGAACCTGAAACAAAGCCTGAAAGTTTCAATCAAATCGACCAATAGGGGGTGCCATAAATGCACAAAATAGCCAAACATAACACAAATCAGACTATACATCATAAGTTGTTAGTCCAATCATTACACTGGCAAAATAGGTCCACATAAAAACCTGCAACACACTCTTAAAGTGGTTTTTTTATCCCCGCACCACGAGATAGCAAGCGGAGCAGGGACATTGTATTCAGCTCCGTCCGCCGTCCATCATGTCCCGTTTGTTCTGAATGCGATATCTCAAGAACGGTTTGACCGATTCCATTCATCTTAGGTGTTAAGGTTTCCTGACCTTGGCATTATTCTCAAGGTCATTACGATCATTTGACCATTTACAAATTCCTTGTCAAAATGGTATCTCAAGAACGGTTTGACCAATTCCATTCATCTTTGGTGTCAAGGTGTATTAGGGCAGGGGGACATGTATTCTCCACAACTCACTCGATCCCGTTTTGTCGTGAACGTGATATCTCAAGAACGGTTCGATTATTCTTCATCTTTGATGTCAAGGTCATTATTCAGCTCCGTCCGCCATTTATCTCAAGACCACTTTCCATTCAAATGTACATAGTATTCAGCTTGTCAACATGATATCTCAAGAACAGTTTGACCGTCCAGTCTTGTTCCATTCATCTTGGTGTCAAGGTGTATTAGGGGTGCGGAGGATATAGAATTCAGCTCCATCCGTCTTGCTGTCCGTCCGTCCCATCCTGTTTGTTTGTTGAACGAATATCTCCAATCTTTGAACGGTTTGACCGATTCCATTCATCCTTTGTTGTGGTCAAGGAGTTCGATTATTCATCTTTGGTCCAAGGTGTATTAGGGTGGGGACATAGTATTCAGCTCCATCCGTCCATCCGTCTGTCCGTCATGTCCCGTTTGTTGTGAACGTGATATCTCAAGTTTGACCGATTCCATTTGTTGTGAACGGGGTGGGGGTCCTAGAGAAACGCTTTTGACCAATTTAATTCATCTTTTGGTGTCAATGTGTAATTTTGATTTACGTCCTTGCCGACCATTACGACAGTCTCAAGAACAGTTTGACGTTCCATTCATCTTTGGCAAGGGGACATGGCCCATCCGTTAGTGGGTTTGAATTCCATTCATCCTTAATTAAGCTGTTCCATCTGAGCTTTCAACTACTAATGGTCTTTCTTGGCTTGAACCCGAATTGCCGGACATTGCAGCTATATTTATTATTAACTGTTAGAGCTTATTATTAATGGTTATTATTTTTTTTTTTTTTCAGAAATGTTTTTATTAATTTTTTTTCAGAAATGTTTTCGTGAAGATGGTAAATGTTAGACACCTGAAATTTTGCACATTGGTTGGAAGTTGTGTGTAAATGCTGACCAAGGCATGTTTAACTCAATCGGCCTGATGGTGGCGCTATAATTCAAGAAAAACAGGTTTTCAATTTAAAGGTCATAACTCCTACGATGTAAGTCCGATTTACACGAAACTTGGTACAGACATTCCTTGGTCCAATCTGTACAACTTTCCCAAAGGACCTCTAGGTCCGCCATAGTTGATTTTCCAGAATTTTGCAATTTTTTAAAAAGACATTTTTGACATCTCCTCCTAAGCTGTAAGTCCGATTCCTTCGAAATTTGCTGTGGATCATCAGTGGACCAAGCTTATCAAAGATTGCATGAAGCTTGTTGAAATCTCATTTTGTTTCTAAGATACTGACCAATGAACTTCAGCAGGGGCGTGGCTTAGCACATAAATGGACAAAATTCAACAACCATTGGGCCAATCATCATAGAACTTGCAGAATATGTCCATATAAGTACCAGGAACATACATTGACAGTTTCATGCGAATCGACCCATAGGGGGCGCTATAACACAAATCAGACTATAAATCAGCAGTTGTTTGTCCTATAGCCATAAAATTCACAGGATATATTCATATAAGTACTTGAAACATACTCTGAAAATTTCATTCAAATTGTCTGATAGGGGGCACTATAAATGCAAATCAAAGCAATGTGGTATAACCCAAATCAGACTATAAATCATAAATAGTTTTTCCAATCATTACAAAACTCACAGGGTATGTACACATAAGAACCTGAAACAAAGCCTGAAAGTTTCAATCAAATCGACCAATAGGGGGTGCCATAAATGCACAAAATAGCCTAACATAACACAAATCAGACTATACATCATAAATTGTTAGTCCAATCATTACACTGACAAAATAGGTCCACATAAATACCTGCAACACACTCTTAAAGTGGTTTTTATCCCCCGGCACCACGATAGCAAGCGGATCAGGGGACATAGTATTCAGCTCCGTCCGGCCGTCCATCATGTCCCGTTTGTTCTGAACGCGATATCTCAAGAACGGTTTGACCGATTCCATTCATCTTAGGTGTTAAGGTATATTGGTGTGATACGCCGACACCAGTAGATTTCCGTGACCTTGGCATTATTCTCAAGGTCATTACGATCATTTGACCACTTACAAATTCCTTGTCAACATGATATCTCAAGAACGGTTTGACGGATTCCATTCATCTTTGGTGTCAAGTTGTGTTAGGGGCGGGGGACATAGTAGTCAGCTCCATCCGTCCGCCCAGCCGTCCGTCCGTCCGTCGCGTCCCGTTTGTTGTGGACGTGATATCTCAAGAATGGTTTGACCGATTCCAGTCGTCTTTGGTGTCAAGGTGTATTAGGGGCGGGGGACATAGTATTCAGCTCCATCCGTCCGCCTAGCCGTCCGTCCCGTCCCGTTTGTTGTGGACGTGATATCTCAAGAACGGTTTGACCGATTCCATTCATCTTTGGTGTCAAGGTGTATTAGGGGAGTGCTCACAGCCCACTCGATTTACGTGACCTTGCCATTCTTATCAAGGTCATTACGACCATTTGACCACTTACAAATTCCTTGTCAACATGATATCTCAAGAACGGTTCGACCGATTCCATTCATCTTTGGTGTCAAGGTGTGTTAGGGGCGGGGGACATAGTATTCTTTGCTCAGAGGTTGAAAATATGAAGTTGTTCGATTTGATATCCCATTTTGCACTGGGTGTGACATGGCGGCTCTATAGCGCCCCCTAATACATAATTGCATTTTTGAGGGCCTCAGCATGCTCAAAAACTCACAAAATTTTGCATCCTTATTAAGTTGGTGATAAGATTTATTATTGTAGAGGGTTTACAGATGTTTGAGGCAAAATGGCATTATAGCGCCCCCTGGAAAATTTCAAAGAAGCAGCCCTTGCAGCATGTTTAACCTACAAGTACAAAATTCAGTGTCCATGTAGATAATGCCAAGCCCTAAAAAAAACTTTCTTGGTGCCATGACCTAGACTCAACAGGAAGTCCGCAATTCTTAATTGAAATTGCAACCTTTTTTGATTTTTCGCCATTCACAGGCGTCGTACTTTAACGAACTCCTCCTAGAGATTTTATCCGATCAACTTAAAATTTCGTTTATCACATCTAAAGACCTTGCCGATGTTAAATTGCGAAGCTTTTTTGGATTCATCAAACGATGTATCCGTGGCGTTGCGGCAAATTTCGATGTTCCGCCATGAAACAGGAAGTTCGTTTTACTCCCACATACTATGTGAGATTTGCCTGAAACTTTTCAAGCTTGATAAAAGTGTCCTCCCAAATATAAATATATGCTGATATTAAATCGGGATTGGCCAGGTGGCTCCACAGTGCCCACTAGCCACGGCCATGTAAAGATAAAAGTGTTTGAATGTTCATGAAATTTGGTGTGATCATTGAATTTGTCATGCAGGGTTATGGTAATTTTTTAAAAGTTTTTTGGCCAAACAGGAAGTGAGCTATGAGCCATTTCCTGCGTTTATCCAAATTTTACGAACACATTTTTGAGAGCCTTAGAATACTCCAAAACTTGGAAAACATTGGAGAGATTATCACTATCTTATGTTCTTCAATTTGATACATCAATTGGAACTTAATGTGGGACAATGGCTCTATAGCGCCCCAATCATTTTTTTAAAACATCTGCCCTTTTGATTGTCAAAACATGCTTGAATACTCACGAAATTTTGCACACGTATTAAGCCGGTCATTCCTTTCACAAGGATATTGGGATCACGCATGGGTGTGGCAAAATAGCATTATAGCGCCCCCTAGAAAATTTTAACGAAGCAGCCCTTGGGTTCCTTTTCACCTACATGTACAAAATTCGGTGGACATGTGGATTATGCCGAAACCTAAAAAAAAGTCTCTTGGTGCCGTGACCTAGACTCAACAGGAAGTCTGCCATTTTTAACTGAAACTGCAACTTTTTTTGATTTTTCGCCATTTACAGGCGTTGTACTTTAACGAACTCCTCCTAGAGATTTTATCCGATCAACTTAAAATTTGGCGTATGACATCTAATGACCTTGCCGATTTTAAATTGCGAAGCTTTTTTGGGTTCATCAAACGATGTGTCCGTGGCGTTGTGGCGAAATTCGATGTTCCGCCATGAAACAGGAAGTTGGTTTTACTCCCACATACTTTCTGAGATTTGCCTGAAACTTTACAAGCTTGACAAAAGTGTCCTCTGAAGTATACATATATGCTGATATTAGGTCAGGAGTGGCCAGGTGGCTCCCCAGCGCCAACTAGCCACTGCCATTTTAGGATAAAAGTGCATGAATGTTCATGATATTTGTAATGATCATTATATTTCTCATGCAGGGTGATGGTAATTTTTTAGAAATTTTTCGGCCAAACAAGAAGTGAGCTATGAGCCATTTCCTGCGTTTCTCCAAATTTTACGAAAACACGTTTTAAGGCCATCGGATATTCCAAAACTTGCAAAACGTTGCACAAATTGTCAGTGTCTTATAATCTTTGATTTGATATCCCAATTTGCACTTAATGTGGCACAATGGCTCTGTAGCACCCTCTAATAATTTTTTCAAAAGAATTACGCATTTGAGGGTCTCAGCATGCTTGAAAACTGACAAGAATCAACACACTCGTGGAGCCTGGTATTACAATTACTATGGTATAAGTTTGGCACGCAGGAATGTCAAAACGGCATCGTAGTGCCTCTAGAAAATTTCAACAAAACAGTTCTCATGGTTCTGTTCACCTACATAAACAAACTTTGGTGTAGACATGAAACATGCCAAGACTTGAAAAAAATTATGAAGTGCCATGACGCGAACCCAACAGCAAGTCCATTATTCTGCATTAAAATTTCAATTTTTTTTCATGAACAGCTGTCATACTTTAGCGTACTCCACCTATTGATTTCAGGAATGGTGTTTGCACTCCACTCAGGAAAAGACATTGTACAGTCTAGCAGTGTCCAATGGATGTGAATGCACACCTGCACCCGTCAACATCTCGCCACCACCCAAAACGTGCTCGAGGGGTGCGAGGGCCCTTTCAACGCTGCTTGCAGTTTTAATTACTATTATTATTATTATTATTATTTCTTTTCTTCTTCAGAAATGTTTTCGCAAATTCCCGTGAGATGGTAAATGGTAAGACCTGCAATTTTGCATATTGGTTGGAAGTTGTGTGTAAATGCTGACCAAGGCATTTTTAACTCAATCGGCCTGATGGTGGCGCTATATTCAAGAAAGCAGGTTTTCACTTTAAAGGTCATAACTCCTAGGCTGTAAGTCCGATTCACACAAAACTTGGTAAGGACATTCCTTGGTCAAATTTCGACAACTTTCCCATAAGGACCTCTAAGATTTGCCATATGTGATTTTGCGAAATTTTGAATTTTTTGAAAAACACATTTTTGACATCTACTCCTAGGCCGTAGGTCCGATTCCTTCGAAATTTGCTGTGGATCATCAGTGGAGCAAGCTTACCAAAGAATGCATAAAGCTTGTTGAAATCTCATTTCGTTTTCAAGATATTGACCAATGAACTTCAGCAGGGGCGTGGCTTAGCACATAAATGGACAAAATTCAAGAAACACTGGGCCAATCATCACAGAACTTGCAGAATATGTCCATAAAAGTACCATGAACATACCTTGACAGTTTCATGCAAATCGGCCCATAGGGGGCGCTATAACACAAATCAGACTATAAATCAGCAATTGTTTGTCCAATAGCCATAAAACTCACAGGATATATTCATAAATGTACCTGAAACATACCCAGAAAATTTCATTTAAGTTGACTGATAGGGGGCGCTATAACTGCAAAACAAAGCAGCATGGTATAACACAAATCAGACTATAAATCAGCAAGTGTTTGTCCTATAGCCATAAAACTCACAGGATATATTCATATCAGTACCTGAAACATACCCAGAAAATTACATTCAAATTTACTGATAGGGGCCCCTACAAATGAAAAACAAAGCAGCGTGGTCTAACACAAATCAGACTATAAATCATAAATAGTTTTTCCAATCATTACAAAACTCACAGGATATGTCCACATAAGAACCTGAAACAAAGCCTGAAAGTTTCAATCAAATCGACCGGTAGGGGGTGCCATAAATGCACAAAATAGCCTAACATAACACAAATCATACTATACATCATAAGTTGATGATCCAATCATTACATTGGCAAAATAGGTCCACATAAATACCTGCAACACACTCTTAAAGTGGTTTTTGTCCCCCGCCGCCATGATAGCGAGCGGAGCAGGGGACATAGTATTCAGCTCCGTAGGGCTGTCCGTCATGTCCCGTTTGTTCTGAACGCGATATCTCAAGAACGGTTTGACCGATTGCATTCATCATTGGTGTTAAGGTATATTGGTGTGATACGTCGACCCCAGTAGATTTCCATGACCTTGGCATTATTCTCAAGGTCATTACGATCATTTGACAACTTACAAATTCCTTGTCAACATGATATCTCAAGAACGGTTCGACCGATTCCATTCATCTTTAGTGTCAAGGTGTATTAGGGGCGGGGGACATACTATTCAGTTCCGTCCGTCAGTCCGTCATGTACCGTTTGTTGTGAACGCGATATCTCAAGAACGGTTTGACCGATTCCATTCATCTTTGGTGTCAAGGTGTATTAGGGGAGTGCTCACAGCCCACTCGATTTACGTGACCTTGCCATTATTCTCAAGGTCATTACGACCATTTGACCACTTACAAATTCCTTGTCAACATGATATCTCAAGAACGGTTCGACCGATTCCATTCGTCTTTGGTGTCAAGGTATATTAGAGGCGGGGGACGTAGTATTCAGCTCCGTCCATCCGCCCAGCCGTCCGTCCGTCCGTCCCATCCCGTTTGTTGTGAACGTGATATCTCAAGAACGGTTTGACTGATTCCATTCGTCTTTGGTGTCAAGGTGTATTAGGGGCGGGGGACATAATATTCAGCTCCCTCCGTCCGTCCGTCCGTCATGTCCCGTTTGTTGTGAACGCGATATCTCAACAACGGTTTGACCGATTCCATTCATCTTTGTTGTCAAGGCGTATTAGGGGAGTGCTCACAGCCCACTCGATTTACGTGACCTTGCTATTATTCTCAAGGTCATTACGACCATTTGACCACTTACAAATACCTTGTCAACATGATATCTCAAGAACGGTTTGACCGATTCCATTCATCTTTGGTGTCAACGTGTATTAGGGGCGGGGGATATAGGATTCAGCTCCATCCGTCTGGCCGTCCGTCCGTCCGTCCCATCCCGTTTGTTGTGAACGCGATATCTTAAGAACGGTTTGACCGATTCCATTCATCTTTGGTGTCAAGGTCTATTAGGGCCAGGGGACATAGTATTCAGCTCCATCAGTCCATCCCTCCGGCTGTCCGTCCGTCACGTCCTGTTTGTTGTGAACGCGAAATCTCGAGAACGCTTTGACCGATTTTATTCATCTTTGGCTTCAATGTGTAATTTTGTGATACGCCGACCCCAGTCGATTTCCGTCACCTGGCGGGGGACATGGCCACGTTTAGTGGCAACACTTGTTAATTAAGCTGTTAAAGCTTTCAACTACTAATGGTCTTTCTTGGCTTGAACCCCGGAATAGCCGCTTGCGGCTATATTTTAAGAAATATAATTGCATGATATAGCCTGCATGTCATTTTCCGGAAACAGTGGCGGCGCCAGAGATTTTTTCTTGCTGGTGCTATAGTGGGGCTGAATCATTCAGTGATGGGGCTGATGAATGTATTGTGTGGTAGTCTGTATTTGCGCAAAAGCCAAATGCGCGCCATTCAAGAGTAGTTTCAGATATGTTTTTACCAATGCCTCTATTGATTCACAAAACTACAGCGATTTTATATTTAATATACAAACGATACAGCAACATGGGAGACACCCCGGCTACACATGAGCATAAAAAATAAACTAACCAAGCATCTGAGCCAGAGTGCACATCATCAATCACACCAATCCAGCAATCAGCATTAAATGCGTGCTTTTCAACTGAAAAACAATGTCTACCACTCATATTGAATTGACAGAATTGACATCAAAAGTCAAACAAGGAAAACCGCAGATGTGAGGCTTTGTTGGAGTCGTAGGACAAATCGCATGCAAAAAACAAACGAATTGGCACTTATTTAAGTCCGTCCAAGCACAAAAATTGATCGAAATTCGCGTTAAAGCCTGATTCATACTTCTTGCGGTCGGTGCGGTTTCAGCGGTGCGGACGGTCGCGCACGGTCCCCACGAACGTCCAGTCGTTTCATGCTTGATGCGGTCAAAGCGGCTCCAAGAACGGACCTGCTCTGCAGTTGCGCAACTGAATCTTATTTCTGTGATAAATACGTTCATTTTCACTATCCTATTGTAACTATTATTATAATTATTACTACCAAACACACGGCTCGATTATTTTGAATTAGTGCGTCGGTGTCAAAACAAATATTACTGGCCGCTCTTTCTCCACTATTAGGATAATTGGGTCACTTGAAACTTCCGAAAACTAAGTTGACATGGTTTGCATTTCGGCAGTTCCTGCACCGATGTCTGGCAATGAGCATCCTTGTAGATCCGACAGGAACTGTAGTAAAGATGTTAGTATTTTCAGCTGTTTGTATGTACAGCTGGCTTTTTCTTTTGAAGCTTTTCATTTTTAATTTTAATAGGTATACGTACTTCCGGGTCCTGAAGCTAGCCAATCATTGCAACGCGGTCTGTGCGACCCCGGCCGCGTTGTTACAAAATCCTCCAGGTGCGCGGCTCGGCGTTCAGAGCTTCCGCGGACCCTCCGCGCTCTGTCGCCTTGGCCGCAATTGCGTCATTTCATTATTACCACCAAACAAACGGCTCGATTATTTGAATTAGATAAAACAGTGCGTCGCTGTCAAAACAGATATTACTGGCCGCTCTTTCTCCACTATTACGATAATTGGGTCACTTGAAACTTCCGAAAACTAAGTTGACATGGTTTGCATTTCGGCAGTTTCTGCACCGATGTCTGGCAATGAACATTTTGTATTTTTTTGTTTTTTTTTTTGTGTGTGTGTGTGATTTCAGATGCATAGGGATTACTTGTTATAAATAGCAAACTAAGTTTAATTTGTCTGCCAGTTAGTTCAGCCAACTGTGAATTAATATCATTAATACCGCGATCATTGGTCCTACACCACAAATGAAATATAAGGGTGTGGGGGGACGGTGAGACGTTGAGGTACTCCGAAATGACTGTATGGGCAACGACCTATATGGGTATTCCTGAATGACGTAAGCTACGCCAACGAGATTCATATGAGCATCCTTGTAGATTAGACAGGAACTGTCGTAAAGATTTTTGTATTTTCAGCTGTTTGTATGTTCTGCTGGATTTTCTTTAAAGCTTTCCGTCATTTTTAATTTTAATCGGTATACGTACTTCCGGGTCCTGACGCTAGCCAATCATTGCAACGCGGTCTGTGCGACCCCGGCCGCTTTGTTAAGCCTGATTCATGCTTCTTGCAGTCGGCGCGGTCAGCACGGCCTACACGGTGAAATGATGCAATTGCGGCCAAGGCGACAGAGCGCGGAGGGTCTGCGGAAGCTCTGAACGCCGAGCCGCGCACCTGGAGGATTTTGTAACAATGCGGCCGGGGTGGCACAGACCGCGTTGCAATGATTGGCTAGCTTCAGGACCCGGAAGTACGTATACCTATTAAGAGCCAGTTTCTGTAACTTTGGACCAGTTTGAACCAGGGGGTGATATAGCATGCTCCAGGAAACCACTGATTTTTTTTGTGGGGGTAGATATATTGTCAAAACTGACAAAAATAACGTTTTTTATCCGAAGATCTCTTCGGGTAGGAATTCACGGCCCTTTTTAGGGTAAGGGTGAAAAGGGCAAAAATAGTGAAATAGTCAAAATCTGGATTTTGGCAATGAATATCTTGGTGCGCCCTCAGTAAGCCTCCTTGATTACATCAGAGATACATCTCTGCTATTCATGATAAAAATATCAGGGTGGCTTTTTGCCTTGTTAACCCTCTGTATGCCAAAACGTTCACACTAGACAACACTCCACCTTTAATCAAGAAAGACAAAAGGTTAGTTTTCCAGTGCGTTAATAGGGGGCTCAGGCAGCAGGTGGCAGTTTTTATCCTGCTCTGAACAATATACATGTAAGGATTCAATCATTATTCAGTGCTGGTGGCGAAAATGAAATATGCCATCTAGCCTCCCGTCCTCTTCAGCACCTTGAGATGCCTAAATTGTTATTTTTCTGACTTTTAAGTTCTTTTGAATGTTTTAATAAATTGTTTCTAATTTGAAAAAAATGTCTTGCCTCAATGTCCTGACAACACATCCCCAGTGGTTGGTGGGGACTGTTGGTCTTTTTGGTGTTTTTGCTTGATTCGAAATATGTGAAATATGTCCATTTCTGGCATGTGTGGGGTTAAAATGAGGCAAAAAGCCACCCTGATATTTTTATCATGAATAGCAGAGATATAGAGGAACACAATAAAACAAGTTTTCCTGAAATCCTTCGGGGGCGCACCGAGATATGGTCAAATGAAATCACCTAAAATTGCATTTTCGGCTTAAAAAGCGCCACCTATACCAAAGCGCCCTCACTAAGCCACCGGCATTGATGCAAATTTGGAAAGAACTAGTCCCCATGTATCCAAATATGCAAAAATAAGCAAGGCTTTGTGAGGGCGCAGACTCTGGGATGGCCTCAAACATAGCCCAGAATGCAAAAAGTCATGATTTGGAGCGCCACCTATAGGCAGCGCCCTCAGTAAGCCTTGAAAATTTTAACACAAAGTGAAAGTAATCTACCCATATATTCATATACCAAAGAATCAAGGAGGCTTAATGAAGGCGCACCAAGATATTCAAGTCCAAAGTCCAGATTTTGACTATTTCTCTATTTTAGCCCTTTTCACCTTGACCCTAAAAAGGGCCGTAAATTCCTGCCCGAAGGGATGTTCGGATAAAAAACGTTATTTTTGTCAGTTTTGACAATATATCTACCCCCACAAAAAAAATCAGTGATTTCCAGGAGCATGCTATATCACCCCCTGGTTCATAGTTACAGAAACTGGCTCTTAAAATTAAAAATGAAAAGCTTCAAAGAAAAGCCAGCTGTACGTACAAACAGCTGAAAATACAAACATCTTTACTACAGTTCCCGTCGGATCTACAAGGATGCTCATTGCCAGAAATCGGTGCAGGAACTGCCGAAATGCAAACCATGTCAACTTAGTTTTCGAAAGTTTCAAGTGACCCAATTATCGTGATAGTGGAGAAAGAGCGGCCATAATATTTGTTTTGACAGCAACGCACTGTCTAATCTTATTCAAAATAATCGAGCCGTGTGTTTGGTAGTAATAATAATAATAATAATAATAATAATAATAATAGTTGCAATATGATAGTGAAAATGAACGTATTTATCACAGAAATAAGATTAAGTAGCGCAACTGCAGAGCAGGTCCGTTCTTGGAGCCGCTTTGACCGCATCAAGCATGAAACGACTGGAAGTTCGTGGGGATCGTGCGCGCCGTCCGCACCGCTGAAACCGCGCCGACCGCAAGAAGCATGAATCAGGCTTTACAAATTCCTCCAGGTGCGCGGCTCGGCGTTCAGAGCCTCCGCGGACCCTCCGCGCTCGGTCGCCCCGGCCGCAATTGCGTCATTTCACCGTGTGGGCCGTGCTGACCGCGCCGACCGCAAGAAGCATGAATCAGGCTTTAGACGCTCTTATAAGTGTGGCCAAGATGCACATTGCTCCATTGCCCACACTAATTATTTTAAGTGTGTCCAAAGCCAATTTTTTTCTCTTGGCCAAACTTAGTTTTTAAGCTGTGGCCAAGGAGAAATTTCAGCATGAGCCACACGTATAAGTGCGAATATCATCGGCCGTAAACAAAACCACAAATTAAACAAAAACCAAGAATCACCCATTGGAGGTCCATAAGCAAAACCAATAGGCTTAATAGCATACATTTAGATCACTAGATTGCTGGTGATGTCATATTTACACATTACCCAAAGTGAAGCACCAGGCCGCTAAATTGATACAACGAACTTCTTCATTAAAATGAGTGGTTTCCTATGAGGCCAATTTTAAATAAGTTAACAAGGTAGTTAAAATGCCAAGATGTGCGGCTGCATTTTGCAACAATATTCATTTGAAGGGCTATAATAAAAAGTTTAATGCGCAAGTTATCGAAGGTGCGCGAATTTATTCATTTAATGGAGAAAATCGTGTTTGCGTGCAAGCTATCAGCCATCCCATGGGCTTGATTAGACCGCTGACTAAAAGCAAATGCTGGCAATTGATAATGTTCACCAGCTAAGTAGCTACCTTGGTAACCTTACCGTCGCGGAGATTACGTTGACGGTAAGAAAGACTTGACTGTTATTTTTACAAGTCAGGAGAAAGAACTTTTCGCCATCCCCTCCATCAGAGCTGTGCAGTGATCATTTTGATGAGCAGCGTTTTGAAAGGTGAAACTTGTTAGGAGTCTCTAGACTTGACTAGCGCCTCCGTTGAACAATGTTGGCGTTAGCCATATGATTCAATATAAACAATTCGGTTGACGCCAAATATGCTGAACCCGGGTACCATGAAGTGAAGAAACACCGATACCAAAGTAACACCGACTCACGCGCAAGTGTTTCTGAAATGTGATTTTAAAGTAGGCGAAAACGACTGAGAGTCTGCGAGCGAATTTTACCTCCGGGTGACGTGACGTATACGCTGTTGGGACAGCTGCTTCACTTGAGCGTACCCTGTCAGCAATGTAGTCTTCCATGGGGATCTAAAAGTGGCTCAAACCGAACTTACAACAAAAGAGGTGTAGAGTGGATCTGACCTTAGACCACCAGAGCAGAGTTAATTACTTCAAAAAAAAAAAAAAAAAAAAATACAGTGAAAGTATAGCCAGAATTTAAATGTGAAAATTCAGTAATTTTCTTGGTGGTGCTACGGTGGTGCTATTGAAATCTCTGCTGGTGCTATAGCCCCAGCAAGCACCACCCTAGCGCCGCCCATGTCCGGAAATATGAAATTATGTTACTACGTTACTAATACTTAACTACGTTACTTTATATTTTACTGCGTTTAATCTCAGCAAAGGAAATTCTGAAGCCGTCACAATTCATTTCCAATATGTATCCAGCTGGACGATGAAAATGAGGTCCAGACACAAATAATTAAACTTGCGATAGAGCGCTGTCCCTCGATGAAAACATTTGAGCGGAGACACGAAAAACGGAACGCTTCAATAAAAAAAAATTAGGGTGCGTAATTTACTATTGCCAATTAAGGAACTGTTGACTTGCTATTTTAGGTGTAATTTTTTACACATATGAAAAAATAGCCTGTTTCTTAACCTTAATTTGTCTACTGCATTGCCAAAAACCAATGAATCCCGCCAAAATTTACTTTAAGTAGTCGAGACCATACGTACTTCATATAAAGCACACGTATAAATTATCATGTTGAAAAACATATTTATTTATCCACATTTCTGGGAAAAATGAAATTGTACCGTTTTTCGTGCCTGCGCTCATGTGGAAGTAGGGAACACTTTTTATTAAGGTGATTGCATATTATTAACGTGTTCGCTTACGCGAAAGCAGTAAAACGAACCAAGGTACATTGAAAGTAACCGTTCAGGCCACGGGTACGTTTCCTAAAACCTTGGTTTGAACCGGACTATGGAAGTTGTTGAAAGTTGGCAAATAGCAACGTTTTTGGGAATTTTTATTTCATTTATTTTATTTAACCTTTATTTAACCAGGCAAGACAATTAAGAACAAGTTCTTATTTACAATGCCGGCCTGAAATCATTACCCCAGTTCAGTAAATTGCAGAACGGTTGCCCACATTCTGTTACAATCTCCCTGAGTTGCTTGGCTACAACAGCAGCTAAAGACGATGTGTTATTCGCTGTCAGATTTTTTTTTTTTTTGAGTAGGCCACGGCAACGAATCAAGGACACACATTTTCTGAACATGAATATTAATTCCAATATGGATTCAGCTTCTAAACCTGCAACTGCAATCGTAGACGGCTTGCATAAGCTTTATTATTATTATTATTATTATTATTATTATTATTAAAAAAAGGTTCCGCATTACCTTAATCAGTAGCTTGACTGAATGGGGCAGACGAACTATGAAAACTTGCGGTTTTAATATTGCAGGGTTTTTGCACCCCCAACCTTAACTTTGGAGGTGCAGGAGACCCAAAGCCCCCCCACAAATGGCGCCTATGAATACATATATATATTATATATACCTTTATCGGTAATGGTAGGCCACTGACATCGTCCACCCAATCTGCCATTTCAGCAATTATTGATGCTATTGACATAATAATTTACATCACTTCTGCCAGCGGCACAACCTGTGAAGCAGGCGATTTAATCAGAACTGTCACCGCAGTAATGGCGCCGCCGTGTAAAGGCCCATAGAATCGAGAGGCCAAGTGCAGCAGTAGGAGAAAACCAGAGCAGCACGGACTTAAAACCCTCAGAGAGAGATACAGACCAAACAACACAGACAGCTCTCGCGCTTCCAAAAGGACGCCCAACCATCCGCAACAAGGAAGCAAAGCGAGAGAGAGAAAGAGGAAGTATCTCGAACCGAGAAAAAAAAAGCACCTAAAATGGTGCAACACAAAATAAGAGAGGGAAAGGAAGAAAAAGGAATTTCCCTAGAGAAATAGGAACCACAAAAAAGGAACGCGAAGATATTTTGCCAACAATTTTTCTGACCACAGATATCTTCTGGCTTTTGTGTTAGCTAAAATCAGACACTCCAGCGAGGGAGGCGTGGCAGACATTCCTCTGAGCCTATATAGATGTCATGCCTCCCTCGGAAGTGTCTGATTTTAGCTAACACAACAGCTGACAAAACAGCTGGAAGGAATCTGAAAATTAAAGGAACAGAAGTGGTTCGAAAAAGAGCCACAAAGAGAGTCTAAAACCACAAACTCAGTCACAACCATGACACAACCCCTGCCCCCCCAAAGGAACGGCTCCGATGTTCATAGAACCCTGGGCACGGAACTCAGATATCAGGGTGGGATCCAGGATATCGAGATGGGACCCAGCACCAGTCCTCAGGACCGTAATCCCTCCCAGTCCACCAAAAACTGGGCCCCGCGACCAGCACACCTCTCGACCAGAATGCGACGCACGGTGTAAACTGCCCCCCCCTCAATCATCCGCGGCGGTGGTTTGTCGACTGGTGCCAGGACACTTGTGCTCACCGGTTTAAGCCGAGAAACATGAAATGAGGGGTGAATACGCAAGGATCTAGGGAGCTTTAATCGGACGGTGACAGGGTTGATCTTCCGCACTATGTTGAAAGGAACAATGAAGCAGGGAGCCAACATCCGTGACTCCACTCTCAAAGGAAGGTCCCGAGTGGAAAGCCAAACTCTCTGTCCAACCCGATAAGATGGGGCCAAATGGCACCTTCTATCAGCGGCGGTCTTCTGTTTCCGCCCAGAGCACAACAGAGAGGACCGGACCCTGGCCCATACCGACCGACAATGCCAAACAAAATGATTAACTGAGAGAACTTCTGAATCCCTCTCAGTCTCCGGAAAAAGCGGAGGCTGATAACACAACTGAGCCTCAAACAGGGAAAGGCCTGTGTAGGAGTTACCCAGCGAATTATGAGAGTATTCAGCCCACGCTAAAAAAACGACTCCACGAAGAAGGATTGTCAGCCGTTAAACACCAAAGTGTATTTTCTAGCGACTGGTTAATTCGCTCTGTCTGCCCATTGGTCTCAGGGTGGAAACCAGATGAAAGGCTCACGGAGGCCCCTAGCTGGTTGCAGAAGGCATGCCAGAATTTTGCCATAAACTGCGGGCCATGGTCCGAGACCACATCCCGAGGCAGACTATGCAGCCGGAACACATGGTCCACAACAAGAAGGGCCATCTCCTGCGCCGAAGGGAGCTTAGGCAGGGCGATAAAGTGGGCGGCCTTAGAAAAGCGGTCGACCACGACCAAAATTACGATGTTGCCTTCCAGAGCAATATGGCTCCACGGATGCTTGGGAACGGGCAACGGCCGCAACAGACCAGAGTGGGGGAGATGGGAGACCTTGTTCTGTGCAGATTCAACATGCCGCCACAAATTCCCAAATGTCCTTACCCATGCTGGGCCACCAAAAGCATCGGGCCAAGAACTGCTCAGTCCAGTGAACCCCCAGGTGACCTGCCAAGCGGGAAGAGTGCCCCCACTTGAGCACTTGGGAACGCACCACCACGGGGACAAACAAACAGCCAGGCGGCTCCCCACCTGGACCAGGATCGAACCGCAAGGCCTCCGTACAACAGAATCAATGTCCCACTGAATGGGAGCCACAATCTGAGCTACGGGGACAAACAAACAGCTAAGCGGCTCCCCACCTGGACCAGGATTGAACCGCAAGGCCTCCCGCACAACAGAATCAATGTCCCACTGAATGGGAGCCACAATCTGAGCTGCGGAATTACCGGCTCCGGAGTGGGATCGCGGCCCGAGCGGTCGTAAATCCACGACAAGGCGTCAGGCTTGATGTTTTTGGAGCTGGGGCGATAAGTTGACGTAAAGTTAAAGCGATTGAAAAAAAAAAAATGCCCACCGCGCCTGCTGGGAATTCGACGCTTAGTCTCCTGGATATATTGGAGATTCTGTGATCGTCAAACCACAAGTGGATGTTCAGCCCCTCCAACCAATGGCAGCACTCTTCCAACGCCAACAACTGCTAACAACTCCCGTGCCAATGCTGTAATTCCGTTCAGCGCGGACAACGACCGGAGAAATGGGAGGATGCAATTCATTGTCTCGAAGGGCGCTGGGACAAAATGGCACCCACCCGACCTCCGAAGCTTCAACCTCCACCACAAATGGGAGGGGAGGGTCGGGACAAAACAAGAATGGGCTCAGAGCTAAATCGTTTCTTTAACTCCTGAAAAAGCAGCCTCAGCTGCTGGAGACCAAGCAAATGATAAGGAGGCATTCTTCTTAGTAAGCGCAATAATGGGGGCAGCCACCGCACTAAAATTGTGGATAAACCTTCTATAAAAATTAGCGAAGCCCAAAAATTACTGAACCTCCTTAACATTCTGAGGGCCAGGCTAATTCCTGACCGCTGCCACCTTGTCCGGGTCCATGCGGACCGACCCTGCTGATACAATGAAGCCAAGGAACGGGACTGTCCTGGCATGAAAAATGCATTTTTTCGCCTTGACAAAAAGTTTGGCTTTAAGGAGGGCCTCAAGCACTTGTCTGACAAGTTGTTTATGCTCTGAGAGAGTTGAAGAAAAAATCAGAATATCGTCAAGGTAGACAAAGACGAATTTCTCCAACATCTCTCCGATGACGTCATAAACGAGTGCCTGGAACACAGAGGGGGCGTTAACCAATCCGAAAGGCATGACAAAATATACATAGTACCCGTCATGGGTATGAAAAGCCGTTTTCCATTCGTTCCCCTCCCGGATCCGGACCAAATTGTACGTTGCGGAGGTCTAATTTAGTAAAAAACGATGCCTCCTGCAGGCGTTCAAATGCAGAGTTCATTAAGGGCAGAGGGTACCGATTCTTGATGGTTATGTTATTCAAGCCCCTGTAATCGATACAGGGCCTCAAACCGCCATCCTTTTTCCCAACAAAGAAGAACCCCGCTCCAGCAGGGGACGTAGAGGGTCGAATTAAACCATTGGCTAGAGCCTCCTGAATATACCCATGCATTGCCTTACGCTCTGGCCCAGACAGTGAGTATAACGCACCCATGGGGGGAGTAGTACAAGGGAAAAGTTTGATCTCACAATCCTAATCAAGATGCGGAGGCAAAGATGAATCTCGCTGTTTGCTAAAAACCTCTGCGAGATTAACATAATCACCTGGAACGTTGGGAGGTAAACCAAAGTTCAGCTTGGCCCCTACACACCAATCTTGTTCAGAACCCAACGACTCAACAACTGACTCAGAGTCAGAATAATCCTCTGACTCGAAATCCTCATCTTCTTGCTCCCGCCAGTCAAATTGAGGATCCCACTCCAACTCTTCCCCTGCCCCATTATCTAAATCGAGTGTGTTAAGTAAACCTCCTTCCTCGTCATCACTCCAAGCGTCAGCCTCCCCCATAGGTTGGCGTTCGGGTGACATAAGAATCTCACTACAGTGAGACCTACAGTCAGAGCCCCACTGAATGACTGGATTATTTTGACTGCCCCAAAAGATATGTGGCCTATGTTCAAGCTAGGGATGTCACAAGAACCGATACTTGCGATACCTTGTGATTCTTAAATGAAAAAACACCGACGATACCCATTATTTTGAGGTACCGTAAGCACTGAGGCACGGTATGTTTTGGTGCTGTGACTATTCCGGAACTAATGGGGGCAGTGTATGCTTCAGAGTGTTCCAGTTGACACTTGCATTCAGAAGGAGGTCACGAAGAAGTAGACCTCACATGTCACAACAAACCCCATGTGAAAGATGGAAACTGCGGCTGCAGCACCCCGACTCCTTGACAAAAAGGCACCAAGCAGTGACGTGCGGTCGGAGGTTAGTTTGGTGAGGCAAAATCCTTCCCTTTGCTTGATTAGCAATCAGACGATTAGCTAGTTTAGTAAGACTTTTTGGCAGGATGATGGGCCAGTTTAAGTTTCCGCGGCATAATTACTCAGTACATCGAACCTGAAATGCTGGCTAGACAGCAGATTTGCGTGTACTTGCTTCCAGGAAGCCAAAGCAATGTCATCAACAAATATTAAAACAGTTCGACTTATGCAGAGTTCAATGCTTAATCAATATACGATGTATTCTCCTTTAAATACGCGCTTTTACACCCACACACGTTTTACACACGTTTATTTTCAGTCTTCTTTCATAATCCAATTAACAAAATGTTTGAACGATATACAGAATTACTGAGAGCTGAGAATTTTTCCTAATTGATTAACCAGATTTCCATCCTTGCAGTCTCAAATTGAAGCGTATACCTGAATTAATATTTTTGTCATTATCTCCTCTACCAGTATACGGGCTACCTATAGGCTTGGTCTTAATTGTTTTGATTGTCAATCAGGAATAGTATGTGGGAACAGGTTCACAAAATCCTGTGATAAAAGTTTGGGTCACTGCCTCACCTCACCACACACCGCTGGCTTCCTGTAAGCAAGTACTCGCAAATCTGCAGTTTCGTGAACATTTCAGGTTCGATGTACTGAGTAATAATGCCGCGGAAACTTAAACTGGCCCGTCATTCTGCCGAATAGTCTTACTAAGCTAGTTAATCGTCTGATTGCTAATCAAGCAAAGGGTAGGATTCTGCCTCACCAAACTAACCTCCGACCGCACGTCACTGACAACATCCAAACGTTTTAACGAATTATCATTTTCTTTTTTTAATACGTCATACTGAAATACACGTTACATGATGTTTGGGATGGCTCACGGGCACGTGTTGCAATGCCTTATCCAGTGTTGTGCCTGAACATGTTCCTTTTTTTTTTTGAAGAACGGGAACTGAACGCACCCCTCTTTGGCTAAATGAACTTTGAACTAAAAGAGTTTATTCTGAACGGAGTGAACGTGAACAAAAGAACGATGTTCTATATGATAACTTCTTGTCACATCGTGGGACTTTGTTGCTCGACTTTTTAGGCAAAAACGGTCGCGTTGCCATGTGATCTTTGAAAATTTTTTTTTTTTTTTAACCATGGTATCGAATTGGCATCGAGAATTGTGTAATTTTACTGGTATAGGCACCGACTACTGAATTTTTGGTATCGTGACATCTCTAGTTCAAGCAACCAAGAATGACCTAAAACCACAGGAAAAACCGGGGAATTGATTGGGAAAAAACAAACTCTCTCTGAATGACCGCCAAGTGGGATAAGCATAGTCAATAATTCAGAGACCTCGATTATAAGACCCGATCCCAACGGGCGACTGTCCAAAGATTTGACCGTCTGGGAATGCAAGAGAGAGCGAATGGGAATGGAAAGTTTCTTAGCCCACTCCGCATCCATAAAACAATCAACGGCCCCCGAATCCAAAAAAACCTCAACAATTATTCTCTGCTTCCCCATAGTTAACTTCCCTGAAATAAATGTTCGAAAGGGAGATTGAGTCTGTCCCTCTAGCGCTTACCATACCGCTAGAGGGACTTCCCGTTTCCCTTGAGCTCAAGACAACGTGGACGGATATGCCCCAGCTTGTTACAATGCTGACAAATTATTCGTTTGCGAACAGGCTTACGATTCCAGCTCTCATATGAACCATCAACCTGCGTGGGCTCACTAGGAGTGGGACTTTCAGTGGGTGGACTTGGGACTGTGTGCGTGTTGTAAGGAGAATTAACCCCTTTGCTAGTAGGAGCCACTGCAGTTCGTTTTTCCTTGTTATGTTCGCGGATACGATTATCGATCCACACAGCAGTACGAACCAACGAATCTAAAGATACACAAGGCTCTAACGCCGCTAGGGCATCTTTTACTTCCTCTGCCAAAGCCTGAATAAAAACAGTCAAAAGGGTTGCTTCTGGCCACCCTGTCTCTGTAATAAGGAGGCGGAAAAAATAAATAGAAAACTCCACGACGCTCTCAGAGCCCTGCCTCAAATGCATCAGACGCGTAGCTGCGTCCTGACCGCACACATCCTGATCAGAAACAGAGATCATCTCCCTCACGGGAGTATCTATCGAATTAACAACCGGCGATCTAGATCGAATGAGTTGCCCCACCCACGTGAGAGCTGTACTAGCTAACAGGGATAAAATAAACAAAATCCGTGATTCTTCATTTGAGAACAGTGAGGGTTGCGATTTAAAAAATATTTCACATTGTGGAATGAAATCCTTGCATTTCCCTGCCTCGCCTCCGTATCTTGGGGGTAACTGGAGTTTAGGCTCTCGGGGAAGGTGTGTAGATTGTGCTTGTGAAACATTTTGGGTGATCTGAGTGCTCTAATATTCTCTGTGAGGCTTAATAGGATGTTTTTCTGTCTCTGCATAGCATTCTCCTGTAGGTGAACTCTCTCCGCTAGCTCTGCCTGTTGATTGCCTAAAGTCGTAAGGCCCTTGCCATACACTGTTAGCGCCGACTGTTGATTAGCAACAATCTTCTCTAGCGTCACCGCTGCTGGTGACTGCATGTCTGGCTGGAGTGTTCTGTCAAGGCCGATAGAATCGAGAGGCTAAGTGCAGCGGTAAGGAGAAAACCAGAGCAGCACGGACTTAAAACCCTCACAGAGAGAGATACAGACCAAACAACAGAGACAGCTCTCGCGCTTCCAAAAGGACGCCCAACCATCTGCAACAAGGAAGCAAAAGCGAGAGAGAGAAAAAAAAAGTATCTTGGGAACCGAGAAAACAAAGCACCTAAAATGGTGCAACACAAAATAAGAGAGGGAAAGGAAGAAAAGGAATTTCCCTAGAGAAATAGGAACCACAAAAGAAAAGTGAAGATATTTCGCCAACAATTCCTGACTACAGATATCTTCTGGCCGTTGTGTTTGCTAAAATCAGACTCTCCAGCGAGGGAGGCGAGGCAGACATCCGGCTTATATAGACTCAGAGGAAGGTGCCGCCCACGCCTGACAAAACAGCTGGAAGAAATCCGAAAATTAAAGGAACAGAAGTGGTTCTGAAAAGAGCCACAAAGAGAGTCTAAAAACCACGAATACAGTCAAAACCATTACACGGCGTCTTGCTCACCGTATTATTCCATAGGGAAAGAGGCGAGGTTGTGTGTGGGAGGCAGCAAGTCATGAAAATGAGTAGATTTACCATTTCAAGTCCTATTTTATGTCCCTGATGAATTTGTTGTGAATGTAAGGTGTAACAGCCCATGTGGAGTTGCATTTGTTGTGAATACACAACCGTGTTTCCAGAAAAGTTGGGACGCCGCATAAAATGTAAACAAAAACAGACTGCAATAATTAAGTGACTTTTCATTGGTCATTCTTGTATTCTTGAAGTCTATAAAAAAGGTTTAAATGTGTCATTGTAAAACGCTCTGTTGAGGTCCTGACCCTGCCCTCCCAAAAACACCAGTGTGCTGTGATTGATCGACTTGACCACTGAATTGTGATTGGTCCAGCATTCGCGCGTATGTCGGAAATGTCACGCCCTTAACAGGGGCAAACCTGCTGCAACGGACCAAAACAATCTCCGATCGAAGAAACGTGCAGCAAAAAAAGAAACAAAGCAAATTCAAAAACATGCAAACAACAAAAACAAATGCATGAGAAAAACGCTGCATATCCACATCAATGGAAATACTCTCAGTCGCTGCAATCACTGAGAGTGTTTGTTTATATTGTAACTGGGTCGCTGCTCTCAATCTCTGCCTCTGTCGGAAACCGGTGCGCGTTTGTGTGTAACTTGGAGATGGGGGGCGGGGACTGCTGACTAAGGCGAGGGGCAGGAATCCTGCTAAAATGACCAAATCAGTTGCAGCTGCTTTAATGTAATATGTCACAGCCTGTGTGGAGCTGCATTTGTTCTTGATGAAATATGGAACAAGCCTGTATGGGGCAGTATTTGTTGTGAATGCAAGATGTAACGACCTGTGTGGAGCTGCATTAGTTGTGAATGTAAAATATAACGGCCTGTGTGGAGCTGCATTTGTTCTTAATGAAATATGGAACAAGCCTGTATGGAGCAGTATTTGTTGTGAATGCAAGATGTAACGACCTGTGTGGAGCTGCATTTGTTGTGAATGTAAAATGTAACGACTTGTGTGGAGCTGCATTTGTTGTGAATGTAAAATGTAACGGCCTGTGTGGAGCTGCATTAGTTGTGAATGTAAAATGTAATGGCCTGTGTGGAGTTGCATTTGTTGTGAATGTAAAATGTAACAGCCTATGTGGAGATCATTTGTTGTGAATATAAAATGTAACAAGCCTGTGTGCAGCTGCATTTGTTGTGAATGTAAAATGTAACAGCCTGTGTGGAGGTCATTTGTTGTGAATATAAAATGTAACAAGCCGGTGTGCAGCTGCATTAGTTGTGAATGTAAAATGTAACAGCCTGTGTGGAGCTGCATTAGTTGTGAATGTAAAATGTAACAAGCCTGTGTGCAGCTGCATTTGTTGTGAATGTAAAATGTAACAGCTTGTGTGGAGCTGCATTTGTGGTGAATGTAATATGTAACAGCCTGTGTGGGGCAGTAAAGACTCCTGTGGGTGTCTCCCCATGCAGGTCCAGCATAGGCTAAGCTGCATGGCCAAGAGCAACAGTCTGTACCTGGTGGCAAACTTGCCAGGGCGAGAAGACTGTGACCCCCAGAGCCCTCCTTGCCCCCCCGATGGCCATTACCAGTTTAATACTGACGTGGCATTCAGTTCTAATGGCACACTGGTGGCTCGTTACCATAAACGGCATCTGTACTTTGAATCTGAGTTTGACTCGCCCACTGACACCGAGCTCATCACGTTTGACACACCTTTTGCCGGCCGCTTCGGCATGTTCTCCTGCGCTGACATCATGTTCTACAGCCCAGCCGTGGAGCTTGTGGAGAAACTGGGCGTGCGGCAGCTAGTGTTCCCCACGACCTGGATGATCACACTTCCTCTGATGGATTCAGTGCAGTTTCACCGATCCTTCTCCTTCGCCGCTGGCACCACTGTGCTTTCTGCTAATCTTCGCTTAGATGCACTGAGAATGACGGGCAGCGGGATCTACACCCCCTGGGAGGAACTACACCACCACGCCAGAAAGGGTGACCCTGAAGCTGGCAAACTGCTCGTGAAAACAATCCCTGTTCTGGACCCCCTCAGGCCTGACATTCGACCCCATCCCCTTCCCCTGCCCTTCTCAGGGGAAAGGGATTCTCGCAGTTGCCCGCAGGGGGGTGCTGAGTGCCAGAAGACTGTCCTCGAGGGATGGGGCCGCCAGGAATTAAACACTGCAGGCACTTCCTTCAAGGCAGAGATGATGAGGGACATTTACACTATGGTACTCTTAGAGGGTGTCCAGGGAAACCTGTCTGTATGTGATAATGCTCTGTGCTGCCACCTGCAGTTTCACAGGCGTACTGCACCAGAAGAATTATACGCACTGGGATCCTTTGACAATGCTCATATAGAATCAGGACCATTCTATTTTCAAGTGTGTGCGCTGATCAGATGCAGTGGTCTTACACCTGAGACCTGTGGGGTGCCCGTTGAACAGGCCGACACGCTGCTGGACTTCCGGCTGATGGGAAACTTCAGCACTCGTTATGTGTACCCAAGCGTGCTCAGCAACGAGTTGCAGCTGGACGAATTTGACCGCAGCGGCTGGGAGGCTGGAGGCTTCTACATGAGCCGGCAGGGGATGGAACGCGGTTTGGTGACTGCTGTGCTGTATGGCATAGCATATGACCGAGAGTAAAGCCAAAATACCGCAACTTCGCCTTGACGCTGCAGTGACCATGCCCAGACCCCACAATGACCACACCCACACCTTACCTTAACCACACCCACATCTCACCAAGACCACACCCATAATTCACCATCACCACAACACCTCACCCTGACCACACCCACACCACACTATGACCACATCCAGACCTCATTGACCATGCCCATATATTACCATGACCGCACCCACACCACATAATGGACCTGCCCACATCTCACCATGACCACACCGACATCTCACTTTATCCACACCTACATCTTACTATGACCACGCCCACATCTCACCTTAACCAAACCCACACCCCACCATGACCACGCCCATATATCACAATGACCACACCCACACCTCAGACCAGACCCCCATCTCACTTGGAGCACACCCACACCAACATGTCACCTCACCCACTTCTCACCATAACCATACCCACACCTCCACTTTTTGAGATGAAGTTTTAAGGTTTCAATAAAGACCACATGTTGACTTTGTGTACCCCCCGCAGGTTCTGCATCAGTTAAGCTCATCGGCACCATCTTTGGTGCCCATCCTGTCATAATTAATACACAGCTGAATTCTAAATACTTGGCAAGACAACTTACTGTAAATGCAAATTGAGCTTCTTTGTAAACAATCACTATGTTGATAAAGGAGCTGTACAATCACTGCTCTTTCTGGGCTTGATGTCGTTGGAGACAAAAAGCAGCACAGGGGACGTGTATTTTGTGGTCTGACAAGTCAAAATTGTATTTTGATATTTGGGATACAAAAACCAGCTGCCTTGCATTCGCTAAAACTAGCAATTCGCTAGATATTTAAGAATTCAAATTATGACTCAAAGATGTTTTGTTGTCTTTTTCGGTTGAGGCCATTTCGAAATAACATAGAAACATTCAGACCCCTAATTTGCAGCTTATTGATTCAGCAGTGTTGAATGTAATGAATAAATAAACACTATTTGAAGAATGGGCATTGAAATGCATAGCCTTGTCTTGCCACAAAGTGGTTTAAAATGGTAAAATGCCAGAAAACCAGCCTTCAAAATGTGACTTTGATCACATGACTTTTGGTTGGCATGTGACCTTATTTATAATCAAGAGGTTTCTTCATCACAGTAAACTGTGTTTCGAGGGGGTGGGGGGTCATGACCCCTTTATATAATACAGGGTTCAAAGGGTTGAAACATTGTGCAACAGAAGTTAGCAGAGCATTTTATTCCATGTATTTTGACTTCGAAATAAAATACAAGTTTTTTGCGGGCAGACATGCAGGAAGGCAAAATCTCATAAAATTCCCACCCAATGTGCTCAGGGTCTGAGAAAAGGTCAGTCCTTTGTCTCATTTTTGAGGTGGGATTTTTACAAATGGGAGAATTTCAGGCCACCTTAATGAAACATTATGGGCAGAGAAAAATTCATGATTGAAACATAAAAAACATGACTGAGCGAATCCACTTCTTGCTGGAAAAAGTCAGGAATTGATCGCATTTCCTCTTTGATCCTGTACTCTGCGGGGCCACAGAATACAGCCTAAGGGTGGGTGAGGTCAAGAATTTGGAATGCTCCAAGTTCCATAATTAATGAGCAGGATCTGTCGGCTCTTGGTTCTGTACATTAATGAAGAGGACCTGTAAGTTCTTAGTTTTGCAATTTAATGAACAGGTTCTGTAAAGTCTTGGCTCCGTCATTTTATGAAGAAGATCTGTCAGCCCCACCTGTCTATCTCCGATGAGACAGACTGGAAGAGCTGAGCAGACTGACCTCAGGTGAGACAGACAGGTGGGGCTGAGCAGACTGGTCCTCAGGTGAGATAGACAGGTGGGGCTGAGCAGACTGACCTCAGGTGAGACAGACAGGTGGAGCTGAGCAGACTGACCTCAGGTTAGAGAGACTGGTGGGGCTGATCAGACTGATCTCAGGTTAGAGAGACTGGTGGAGCTGATCAGACTGATCTCAGGTTAGAGAGACTGGTGGAGCCGAACTGGCTGATTTCAGGTGGGATAGACAGGTGAAGCTCAACAGGGTGATCTTGTTGAAGATCATATTTCAGTATGACTCTTTATATTCAGCAGCAGATGAATAATCATAATCAGTAACCATAGTAAGCAGCAGTAACACACAAACACACAAGCAGTTCAAACACACACATAAGCAGCTGATTTCTTTGATTAATATCTTTGTTTAATTTCTGTTCAGTCTGTTCAGTTCAATGTCTGTTCAGTCATTAACATTATTATTATTCATCAGTAATCATATAGTTATGCATGCTTGCTTCATGTTAGGAATTTTTATTATAGTAGCAGAGCTATATGTGTGATAGGGATTAGAAATATGTATAACCAATAGAATAGTAAGATTGTAATTTTTTGGTTGTGGTTCTCTGAGCACGTACAAAGTGTTTTGGTTTGCTTGCCTCTTGGATGACGTATGACCCAAATAAAAATTCTCTTGAACAATGAAGTAGCCCTGAAGTAGTTATTTTACAAATGATGCCAACCAATGAGAAAGAAGAAAACCAAGTAAGAAGCAGACATCACGTTAATGAATCATTGTAGCGTGAGAGGATGGTAAAACCATATTTGGAAGAAATTTCCTGTGATGAAGGTATAAAGATTGGGTGTGAAAAGTAGAACGTCAGTTATTCTTGCGCAACAGGAGCTCAGCTTTGTACTGGTTCAGATACCTGAATGAAGTCTAATTTTTAGAAACGTCAGTCTCTTTCCAATGGTTTGAAGATGGGGGACCTCAAAAATATGAAAACTTGCCTGTATGGGAACCACAACAATCTCAGGTGAGATAGATTGGAAGAGCTGAACAGGCTGAACTCCCGTGAGATAGGTGAAAGTAAACAAGTTGATCTCAGATGTGATAGACAGGTGGAGCTGAATAGGCTGATCTCAGATGAGATAAACAGGTGGAGCTAAATAGGCTGATCTCAGGTTAGATAGACAGCTGGAGCTGAGCAGACTGATCTCAGGTGAGATAGAGCAGAAGAGCTGAACAGACTGATCTCAGGCGAGATAGAGCAGAAGACTTGAGCAGACTGATCTCAGGTGAGAAAGAGCAGAAGAGCAGAGCAGACTGATCTCAGGTGAGATAGAGCAAAAGAGCTGAGCAGACTGATCTCAGGTGAGATAGACCAGAAGTGATGAACAGACTGATCTCAGGTGAGATAGGGCAGAAGAGCTGAGCAGACTGATCTCAGGTAAGATAGAGCAGAAGAGCTGAGCAGACTGATCTCAGGTGAGATAGAGCAGAAGCGCTGAGCAGATTGATCTCAGGTGAGATAGAGCAGAAGCGCTGAGCAGAATGATCTCATGTGAAATAGAGCAGAAGAGCTGAGCAGACTGATCTCGGGTGAAATAGAGCAGAAGAGCTGAGTAGACTGATCTCAGGTGAGATAGAGCAGAAGAGCTGAGCAGACTGATCTCAGGTGAGATAGAACAGAAAAACTGAACAGACTGATCTCAGTTGAGATAGAGCAGAAGTGCTGAGCAGACTGATCTCAGGTGAGATAGAGCAGAAGAGCTGAACAGACTGATCTCAGGCGAGATAGAGCAGAAGACTTGAGCAGACTGATCTCAGGTGAGAAAGAGCAGAAGAGCTGAGCAGACTGATCTCAGGTGAGATAGAGCAGAAGAGCTGAACAGACTGATCTCAGGTGAGATAGAGCAGAAGAGCTGAGCAGACTGATCTCAGGTGAGATAGAGCAGAAGAGCTGAGCAGACTGATCTCAGGTGAGATAGAGCAGAAGAGCTGAGCAGACTGATCTCAGGTGAGATAGAGCAGAAGAGCTGATGAACAGACTGATCTCAGGTGAGATAGGGCAGAAGAGCTGAGCAGACTGATCTCAGGTAAGATAGAAGAGATAGAGAAGAGCAGAGACTGATCTCAGGTGAGATAGAGCAGAAGAGCTGAGCAGACTGATCTCAGGTGAGATAGAGCAGAAGAGCTGAGCAGACTGATCTCAGGTGAGATAGAGCAGAAGAAAAAGACTGATGAACAGACTGATCTCAGGTGAGATAGAGCAGAAGAGCTGAGCAGACTGATCTCAGGTGAGATAGAGCAGAAGAGCTGAGCAGACTGATCTCAGGTGAGATAGAGCAGAAGAGCTGAGCAGACTGATCTCAGGTGAGATAGAGCAGAAGAGCTGAGCAGACTGATCTCAGGTGAGATAGAGCAGAAAAGAGCTGAGCAGACTGATCTCAGGTGAGATATAGAGCAAAAGCTGAAGACTGATCTCAGGTGAGATAGAGCAGAAGAGCAGACTGATCTCAGGTGAGATAGAGCAGAAGAGCTGAGCAGACTGATCTCAGGTGAGAAAGAGCAGAAGAGCAGAAGTGAGCAGACTGATCTCAGGTGAGATAGAGCAGAAGAGCAGAAGACTGATCTCAGGTGAGATAGAGCAGCAGACTGATCTCAGGTGAGAAAGAGAAAAGACTGAACAGACTGATCTCAGGTGAGATCTCAGACTGATCTCAGGTGAGATAGAGCAGAAGAGCTGAACAGACTGATCTCAGGTGAGATAGAAAAGCAGAGAATCTCAGAGCTGAAGCAGACTGATCTCAGGTGAGATAGAGCTCAGAAGAGCAGAGCAGACTGATCTCAGGTGAGATAGAGCAGAAGAGCTGAGCAGACTGATCTCAGGTGAGATAGAGCAGAAGGGCTGAGCAGACTGATCTCAGGTGAGATAGAGCAGAAGAGCTGAGCAGACTGATCTCAGGTGAGATAGAGCAGAAGAGCTGAGCAGACTGATCTCAGGTGAGATAGAACAGAAAAACTGAACAGACTGATCTCAGGTGAGATAGAGCAGAAGTGCTGAACAGACTGATCTCAGGTGAGATAGGGCAGAAGAGCTGAGCAGACTGATCTCAGGTGAGATAGAACAGAAAAACTGAACGGACTGATCTCAGTTGAGATAGAGCAGAAGTGCTGAGCAGACTGATCTCAGGTGAGATAGAGCAGAAGAGCTGAGCAGACTGATCTCAGGTGAGATAGAGCAGAAGAGCTGAGCAGACTGATCTCAGGTGAGATAGAGCAGAAAAACTGAACAGACTGATCTCAGTTGAGATAGAGCAGAAAAACTGAACAGACTGATCTTACGTGAGATAGAGCAGAAGTGCTGAGCAGACTGATCTCAGGTGAGATAGAGCAGAAGAGCTGAGCAGACTGATCTCAGGTGAGATAGAGCAGAAGAGCTGAACAGACTGATCTCAGGTGAGATAGACCAGAAGAGCTGAACAGACTGATCTCAGGTGAGATAGAGCAGAAGTGCTGAACAGACTGATCTCAGGTGAGATAGGGCAGAAGAGCTGAGCAGACTGATCTCAGGTGAGATAGAGCAGAAGAGCTGAACAGACTGATCTCAGGTGAGATAGAGCAGAAGAGCTGAGCAGACTGATCTCAGGTGAGATAAAGCAGAAGACCTGAGCAGATTGATCTCAGGTGAGATAGAGCAGAAGCGCTGAGCAGAATGATCTCAGGTGAGATAGAGCAGAAGAGCTGAACAGACTGATCTCAGGCGAGATAGAGCAGAAGAGTTGAGCAGACTGATCTCAGGTGAGGAAGAGCAGAAGAGCAGAGCAGACTGATCTCAGGTGAGAAAGAGCAAAAGAGCAGAGCAGACTGATCTCAGGTGAGAAAGAGCAGAAGGGCAGAGCAGACTGATCTCAGGTGAGAAAGAGCAAAAGAGCTGAGCAGACTGATCTTAGGCGAGATAGAGCAGAAGAGCACAGCAGAATGATCTCAGGTGAGATAGAGCAGAAGAGCTAAGCAGACTGATTTCTGGTGAGATAGACCAGAAGTGATGAACAGACTGATCTCAGGTGAGATAGAGCAGAAGAGCTGAGCAGACTGATCTCAGGTGAGATAGAGCAGAAGAGCTGAACAGACTGATCTCAGGTGAGATAGAGCAGAAGAGCTAAGCAGACTGATTTCAGGTGAGATAGACCAGAAGTGCTGAACAGACTGATTTCAGGTGAGATAGAGCAGACGAGCTGAGCAGACTGATGTCAGGTGAGATAGAGCAGAAGAGCTGAGCAGAGTCTCGCGTTTCACATTAGGGAGGTGGACCCGGAAAACTGCGTTCTGCAGCCTCGTCCTGCCCAACTCCGCCCTCCACAGAGCTGGCCAATCAGAAGAAAGTGGGCACACGGGGAGGGGGGGCTATAGCGGAAGAGCCACCCAAACGAGGCGTTTCAGGCAGAGACTACAATGGACTACAAATGGGATTTTTTGAGGATGGCAGTATGAGCTAAATAAAGACCCTTTTTTGGACTTTGAACGATCAGGAGTACTCTAGGGGAGTCCAAGATCAAAATATAAACTTGCAAAAAATAGGGCACCTTTAAAATAACTATGACCTGGTGAAATGACAGAAATGGTGTATATTAGCTTATTTTCATCAAAGCTGAACATATTTACAAAGCTCTGCTTTAGCAGAAGAAAAATCTAGCTCAGCTAATGCAGAGTTTTGCAAGCTAAGCTAATAATAACCTAGTGGCAAGGCAAGTAACATATTTTACAAGTCACATCAGGTTAGATTTCTTAAATTCCGTGGCAATAATACGAAAATTAAATTTTTATACCCTGCAGTGCACGAACAATGCTGATCCTCTATCTTGTTGTGTGAGAGGGTGACGGAAACGAGATGTGGTTGATCGCATTTGCACTGAGATCTGAAAATTTTAGCTTCTAATTTAAACTTTTTGTTGACGTTCTCTACTCTAAATTTATTAATGTATCCCTCCAATGCATAGTGTAACCCTTTCTGCTGACATCTTGATGATATTTGAGCCTTCTGTTGCCAAAAATCATCAATGGCATCCTAAAAAATATCTCTGACTGTGATACCCGCCATTAGTGCCTGTTCAAAAATGTTGATTGTTTGTCTGAGTCAGTGGAGGGGGCGGGGCTTAGCCATAGGTCAATTGGTATTAGTTCGAAACAAAGGTGCCTAGACACCACTGGCGTCAGAACCAAGAACGTAATTTACATCTAAAGCATGGCTTAATTTGCAGCCTTATGATCCATTGTGTACTTCATGTTTGATGCCGTTTGTCTCAGGGTATAACTGGTTTGTCAGAACAGCAGTTCTATGAGTCAAAATTTTGCAAGCATACATGCTGTCAGAATCCATCGCGAAAGAATAAAAACTTTTCTCCACGCCCTTTTGGTCCAGTCTGTTTATCACAAGCAAAATCTAACAGGTTGAATGCGCAAGTACCTTGGCAAAACATCCACATGGAGTATGTCTTTAACACTGGCTGCGTCGGAGCGCTGTCTTTAAGACCATGCTCGCTGACTGCATCACCCGCAGTAGCATTAATCTCCATACCAGGAGAGGAAGAAGAGCTAACGATAGCACGCTCTGCCTGCGCTTGAGTAGGCCTTGCACTTGACGTGTCTGAGATAGTACATACTTTGGGGATTAAAAATCGACGCATGATTTTATTGCTTTTTCCTTTGAACAAACTTGTATGCAAAGAAGAAAAAAGTCATTGCGGGTAACCAAGCTAACAGAAAACCTTCTCGCTTACCTATTTATTTTACCTGAAAGACTGTATCTATGATGAAAAGAGTACAAATAAAGGTTTAAATTGAAATTAAGGTCTGGCATATCAGTGTTTATTAATAGAAACTACTGTAGTTTCTGTTAATTTTTATTGATAGAAACTACAAAAGTTCATGAGTTTTCTGTCCAACACAAGCTATAGTCACTCAATACGAGACGAGAGTGGAAAGAAACCTCGGGTTGATGTCAGATTTATCAGTGACGATGGCGGAGCTATAGACCACGTCGCCAATAATCCACCAGCCAATCAGAAACATTAGGAAAATCAATTTGAAAAATTGTTATGTGGAGGAATAGAGGGAGACCCCAAGCGCAAAATAGCAGGCAAAACAACTGGCAGCAGGGCTGCCAACTCTCACGCATTCGCCGTGAGTCTCATGCCTCTTAGAGGGATTCACGTTCCCATGCCGCAGTCAGCAATTATTCAATGGGGACCCGCCTGATATCTAAAAATAGCCTGTACGTAAGGTGAACGTCATTCTCCGAACCCGGAAGTCGGGCAAGCGAGCAACAGGAGGCAATGTGCCCAGTTAGAAAAAGTAGGTTTTTAGGCGACTTTATCAACTTTTATTTTAGATCTAACTTGTGTTGACAATGGGGACTTGGGGTGCGTTTCCCAAAAGCATAGTTTTTTAACTACGCTAGCAACTGACGTAGTTCGTCCATTCACTGTCAATGGCTCCAGCTATGTAAGTTCGCACCTGTTCTTCTGAGAAACGCATTCCTGGCTCGGCAGAGCAGACCGAGCAATAGCAACGACGGCTCTGAAAAGATTCTCTTCACCACCGACAGCTAACGGGGAAAGACAGATAAGGGGCAGTCCAGATAACGCAAACTGCGTCAATAACAACCCTTTTTTTCGTCTGCGCTTAGCCAGCTACAGAAATGCAAAAGCAATGTGTTCAATGCTCGAATCACGGCAGGATAACGGGGAGGCTTCGTATTCATATTTAATTTGTGACCCCTGTGACAGGTTTGTAACGGCAAGCTGGCTTGGTAACAGTTCGTTGACCTACTTGATAATACAGTAGTTGTATGATTCTATGCCAGAATTTTAAGTTATTCCACCTATGTTGTTAGGATTTTCTTTCGCAGCGGCTGCGATTCATTTGTCCGGTATTGTTCATTTTGGTTCAAAAGCAGGCATTTTTAGATCGCAAATGTGATGCGATACCGCTTATTTCAAACCTCGCAGTGTATGTAAAATATGTCGATGTTCAAGAATAATGCTAGGTAAGGGAACAAAGCTTGTGAAGACTACTAAAGGAGCTTTGTACACCTATCGCTGCTGGTGGGTCTACCTAAGTATCAGAAGGCAGCACGTTAACCAGGTTACCTGGGCGTAAGTCGCAGCCCGGGACGCGAATCTTTTTTCCTGAACCTTTCAGGCAGTATGGTAGACTCTTGTCCAATCAGAGATCGGCGCTAACATGACGTCATGCATATTATTCAAATATCAGAAGTTGTATAGCTTTGTATTTGACAGTTGTCCACTCGCAGGGCAAGAATAATCAAGTGGCAATTGAAGACACGGCTTCTCTCCCCCATGCGATCAAACAGCGACAAAATAATGGGCTATATTCAGTACAGAAAAATAATTTAATTATAAATAGGTCTGTGCATTGGCACTCAGCAACGGTATTTTTTTCCAGCGAGAGTGGAATTTCAGAACTCTTTTGCGAATGAAGGTAATTTCGGCGACAAGTACTTAACACCTCTTTTTGCAGCACGGTCACGCAACTTGCTGTAAAAAATACAGCTGTCCGATTGGAAAATATAAACGGACGAAACCACATACTAGTAACCAAAATTACCTTCATTCGCGGAAGAGTTCTGAAATGAGTGCCAGTACATAGACCTAATTATAATTAAATTATTTTTCGGTACTGAATGCAGCCCATTATTTTGTAGCTTTTAAATTGCGTGGGGGAGAGAAGCCGTGTCTTCAATTGCCACTTGATTATTCTTGCCCTGTGAGGGGTGAACTGTCAAATACAACCCCATACAACTTCTGATATTTGAATAATATGCATGACGCACAGATCTCTGATTGGACAAGAGTCTACCATACTGCCTGAAAGGTTCAGGGAAAAAAAATTCGCGCCCGGGACGGGGGAGAAAGGGAGGAGTGTGACTAAATTTACCGCTCGTCATTCGCCCATTCATTTAGTGTAATCATCGATATATGCCTCGGGAGGAATAATTCTATTTTTAAACTACCTTTGAGCACACATTTCCACTTCATTCCATGGAGAAAAAAACGAATAACAAGCAGTTTAGTGCGTCTCCTTTTCAATGTTTCTCTATGGCGGATGCCCAAAGCTTACCCGACATCCGCATCACATCACGATTATTCACGTTTTTCGTGATGTCATCCGGGCGGGTCCCCATTGAGGTGCATTTAAGAGATTCTCGCGTGGAATTGAGTCCTTGAGCATGGAAGTTAACCAGTTTCGTGTGCATTACGGTGGATTTCACCACTAGAGAGGTGGAAATCAATAATGACTCTGGAATTCTCACATTTGTCTTTACATAGGGGTTGGAATCAATAGAATTGCATAAAGACGTTTCAAATGTTCTTATTTCGTTTAAACAATTTAAACGATCATGGAACACACACATTGCTTCCAACCCCTGAGTGAGGTAAAGCGCACAACGTTTGGCGTCACAATCGCTTACATGTTACTTGTGGTGAAATCTACCGTAATGCACATGAAACTGAAACTTCCACTCACAAGGACTTCAATACGCGCAAGAATCTCATTAATAGTCGTTGGTTGAATAATTGCTGACTTCGGTGAACACGCCTTCAAAATGCGTGAAACTTACACCTGCCAGGCATGTGTCCTGCATTCACCTGGGGAAGAGATGCATTGTGGGAAGGAGAAAGGCAGTTGTTTAGGAGACGTGCAGATGATCAGCACCATATGAAGCACGTGGTCATGATATTTTCACTCTTCAGTCCAAACCCACAAACTGTTCACCCACTTTTGCCTTTATGAATGAATGAATGATTGAATGAATTACAAATATGCTGATAGTTGCTGTCAGGGCATGGCTCCAGCCATCCAGCTCCCCGGACTACTAAGACCCACGCTGCCTTTCTCTTGCCCAAAATTGTTTTCATGTGTTGAAGGGCTACTGGGTAGTAGCAGTGCGTATTTAAGCCCGAGCCTCACACTTCTCATTGTGAGGTCTCATATATCCCTGCCTGTGCGGCATTGCTACTGGCGTAGTGTAAACTCCATGTTTCGCGTCTATATATGCTAAACTCTTTAAACGTAGTGCTGTTAATGCGCTTTATTTAGAGGAACCTTGATTCCTTTTTGCATTCCTGTTTGTAATACATTGTTACTGCAGCATTAGTCCAGAGTCCGTATTACTGAGAGAGTTTATTAAGGAAACTTGTATCCTCTTCGTTTTTGTATTGCAATGTTTGCGCCTGCAGCTGCGCAGCAAGCGAATTAAAATACAACCAAGTCCATCCTTGCATCTGAGTCCATTCCTCAACTTCCTGTCCTCTGTGCATCTGAACTGTGCACAAAGCACAGACGTTACAGTTGCTACCATTTTCATGAGCATAACTGTTGATGCTAGCAACTGTATTTCAGGTTGTACTCACGGTGAACTAACTCAGCATCTCTTGTATTCGGCTGTATTGACTCTACCTCCTGTGTTCACAATGTAAAAACTCTTCTTCCTGTTTTCAGGGTGCTCAGATCATTGTATTTCCAGAAGCCGGCATTCACAGCTTTAAATTCAGCAGGGTATTGTTGGTTACCTGGAGATGGTACCAGACCCCACCGTTGTGACCTGGGACCCCTGTTCCAACCCCAGCCGCTTCGCCAACACTGAGGTATTGCAGTGGCAAAAGTTATCCTCAATGGGGGAGTTAGAAGGGCACTATGGGGGAAGGAGGTTAGATTCTATGGTGGAGGAAGTGAGGAGTAGTGAGGGAGTAAGTAGGGCACTATGGGGGAAGGAGGTGAGATTCTATGCTGGAGGAAGTGAGGAGTAGTGAGGGAGTAAGTAGGGCACTATGGGGAAGGAGGCGAGATTCTATGCTGGAGGAAGTGAGGAGTAGTGGGGGAGTAAGTAGGGTACTATGGGGGAAGGAGGTGAGATTCTATGCTGGAGTAACTGAGGAGTAGTGAGGGAGTAAGTAGGGCACTATGGGGGAAGAGGCGAGGTTGTGTGTGAGAGGCAGCACGACACCGTCATGAAAATGAGCAGATGTACCATTTCAAGTCCTATTTTATGTCTCTGATGAATTTGTTGTGAATTTAAAACACAACAGCCTGTGTGGGGGTTGAATTTAATCTGAATATGCAACCTCGTTTCCAGAAAAGTTGGCACGTTGTGTAAAATGTAAATAAAAACAGATTGCAATGATTGACAATTCAGTTAAACTCTATAATAAATTGAAAATGGAACAAAAAAAAGGAACAAGAGCCATCTGGCAACAGCATATCCCCCCGGCCACAGAAGGCACATCTAGACGTCATGCTGAACACGTCTGTGAAGTTTCGTGAAGACTGGATGTGTAGTTTCCAAGATATGGCCCGGACAAGGTATGATTACAGACGGACGCCCGCCTGGACGAACAGACGGACGAGGCAATGGCTATATACCCCCACATTTTGATGCGGGGGGATAAAAATAAAAAATTCCAGGAATTCCTAAGTATCAAAAGGCACATCTAGACATCATGCTCAAAAATCTGTCAAGTTTGGTGAAGGTCGGATGTGTAGTTTCTGAGATATGGCCCGGACAAGCTAAGTTCCAATTCACACAAGTTTCCATGGAAACCACAAAAAAAAAAAAAAAAAAAAAAAATCCAGAAATGCCTAAATATCAAAAGGCACATCTAGACATCATGCTCAACAAGTCTGTCAAGTTTCGTGAAAATCGGATGTATAGTTTCCAAGATATTACCCGGACAAGGTATGATTACAGACGGATGCCTGCCCACCCACCAGGCCGCCCGGACGGACGGACGGACACACTGATGACTATATCCCCCCTGCACTAATGCTGCCGGGGGGATAAAAATTCCAGAAATTGCTCAGTATCAAAAGGCACATCTAGACATCATGCTCAACAAATCTGTCAAGTTTGGTGAAGGTCGGATGTGTAGTTTCTGAGATATGGCCCAGACAAGCTAAGTTCCAATTCACACAAGTTTCCATGGAAACCGCAAAAAAAAAATTCCAGAAATTCCTAATTATCAAAAGGCACATCTAGACATCATGCTCAACAAATCTGTCAAGTTTGGTGAAGGTCGGCTATATAGTTTCTGAGATATGGCCCGGACAAGCTAAGTTCCAATTCACACAAGTTTCCATGGAAACCGCAAAAAAAAAATTCCAGAAATTCCTAAGTATCAAAAGGTAAAAATGACAAAAAACGCGCTCAACTCAATCGTAGAAAACTGGGTGCTAAATCCTACACTGAACGTCTGAGTATGAAAGAAAAGAGGATAGCACTCCAAGTTTTAAAATTTATTGCCTGCAAACGTTTCGGGCTGTTAACCCTTCTTCAGTGCAGTGACAAACAAATCGAGTATCACAGGAGGAGTGAAAGAGGGCAGAGGAACAAATTAGACAATGAGCTAACTAATTAACAAGCAGAGTGGGGAAAGCTGAGAGAGCCATGAGCTGCATTTCAAGTTGACATTGACCCCTTTCTGATCCTAAATGTATCTAAGGTTTTAACTCTCTCAGCTTTGCCCACTCTGCTTGTTAATTAGTTAACTCATTGTCTAATTTGTTCCCCTGCCCCCTTTCACTCCTCATTGCTCTCCCTCGTCTGCTTTGAGTTTGAGCTGATGACCAGTGACTTGATTTGACTTGGACATGATGACTTGGTCACAACTCTGACTATAGCACCAGCAAGAAAAAATCTCTGGCGCCGCCACTGGGCAGAGCGATGGCTTTTCAGCCATGATGTTGTGACAAACTTCCTTGGCTCAAAAAGTGTTACAGGGGGCCCATTGATGCTGATCATCATCAAATTACTTACACTAGACAACAGCAGTGTAGATCTCTTCTCTGTGCATATATTGTTCATGAGACTGAAGCCCATTTCACACTCAGCAGTGCTGCAAGGGATGGTCTGCATGCATCGTATCAGTGGTTTTAGGCTTTCAGGCTCACTTTCTGGCTGCTCAAAGAAATCTCTCATACCAACTGCTTGCTCTTCACAAAGATCGAACCGCCTGCCCAGTCGTTTTGCTTGAGCCTCACCATGCCGTATGCCAGGTGTGGATGGCCAGTTGTCTGTATCCAGAACGCTGAGATCATGAAGCCTTTCGCCCTCAAATGAGAGGCGCTTCTCCATGTTGTTGATCAGACTCTGTAAGAATTGCTTTGCATTGATTGGCATGAGCTTTGCATTTGACTCCAGGGGAACACATCCAAAATGTCCCAAAGCTTGTGCTGTCAGTGCTTCTGTTGCTTTCTCTCCAGGGGTGTCTTTGAATGATGCCAGCACTCGGATGGTGCGCTTCAGAAGCTGGTCTGCTCTCAAGAGTGTGACTGAATGGGCCTGGAGTTGCTGAGACAAGTTTGAAGGTACAGACAGTGCATCAAACATGAGACCAAGGTCACACAGGAATTCCTTGCTTTGCATTATATGTGCCAGGCCTTCATAAGTTTGTCTCTCTTTGCTGTTTCTTGTTTGGTCACCTGCAGCATTTTCAAAGTGTCTGTTGAGGGCTTCATACGACCTCCACACAGCCTTTACAGAACGGAGGCTGCTGGCCACCAATCGAGTACCTAAAACTCTGCCGATTTTCAGGACTTGTGAGCCCACTTCTTGTGCTGCTTCCCGAAGCTCCCGTGAATTTTTATTGGACTGACTGTAGAGATTGTGGATCTTCTCAATGAACACTTTGAAGTGGTTGACTGCCTGAACCTCATCCACTGCATCAGATACAGCCAATTCCAAACGGTGGTTCATGCAGTGCCATGTGAAGAGGTTAGGATACCTTGCAGGCAGCCTGGTTGCCACACCAGAGTTCCTGCCTAACATGGAACTGGCTCCATCAGAAACAAATGAGACCCAGTTCTTTTGAAGCCACTCTTCACTGACACCTTCAGTGTCCAAACAGTTTAGTAGAACTTTTTTTATATCCTCTGCCCTTTGGCTGTCCAGCTCAACAAGCTCCAGGAACACAAATTCAGGAGTAACTCCATCATCTACTGAGGCTTTCAAGTTGACAATCATGGCAGATTTGTGGCTGAGAGATGTAGCTTCCAGACAACTTGCTTGAAGAAGTCACAATACTTTGAGCTATTTTTTTCTGCATCTCTTTTGCTATGTGTTCCACAATTTTTGTGGAACTGTACCTTGAGTGCAGACTAGTGCCCATGTTTACACCATTTTTTCCCTGAAGCTCCATGAGGCTGTCATTGTCAGAGAAAGGTCGATTCATCTTAGCAAGATAGTGTGCTGTTCTGAATACAGCATCTGTCTCAGCCAACATAGCCTCTGACACAGCTCTCACCAAATTTCCAAGTAAATCCTGCCCACCCTTTTCAATGAGCTCCTGAGCTATTTTGTGTGCCCTGGACATCTCATGTCGTCGAATCTTGTTCCTCAAAGAGGCCAGAGATGTTGATCTGTTTGCATTTGAGGACTGGATCTTAAAGGACACCCACTCCTCGGATATAGACACTTTTTGTTCTGTGAGGACGCCAGTTGATTTTGTAGAGCTGCAAACAGCACAACCTGGAAGTAAACAAAACCATGACTAATTAGCATCATCATACAAGTTTTGTGTCTACATTAGCAATAACAGCTGCTGAACAGGGCTAAAATTTACTCAAAAGTATTTAATACACTGTTTACAATCTTCACATCATGGCAAATAAATGGATGAAATACAGACAAAAGGAGGAAAATGTTCAACTCTTTCAATAGCTGACAGTATCTGATTATTTATATTATTATTTTCAGTCCACAAGGCTGGCCAGGGGTTTTCATCTGTCTCATCATCTGAAAAAAGGAGATATAAAAATTGTGTTCTTTTTATGACTGTCACTGCACCACTGCACGTGCACGCGCGCACACACACACACGCGCGCGCGCAATATCTAAGTTACCGCTCCCCTTCTCTCCCATTCATTGAACCACCACACAAATGTTCGACAAGTTAGCTAGTTCTCGATACATTTAAATATACTAACAACCCCTTGCTATTACAGTTAATGATAACGTATATTCTAATTTCACTTACCGATTATAGCAACGTTACCATCGGGCAGCTCTTTGTTTTGCGTACAGCCTCAGCCTGTTTTACTGTAACGTTAGTTGCTCCGATCTCTCTGTCAGCTTCTGGGGCTGCAGTGTCATTCAAACCAGCAGTAGTTTCAGGGGAAAGTTGGGTAACTTTATGAAAACTCTGAAAGAGTGTGGTCTGCCGTTGTTTTCGTTTCATATTTATCATCTCCAAAGTACCTCTTTAGGTTATTCATTCGCATTTGAGCAGAGTTTGTTGCTGTTGCCTAGCAATAGGTCACAGACTCACAGGCGACGGAAGCCCCAGTGGTCCAAAAGTAGGTGCTTCAATCCTTACGCAAACGGGGTCCGGGGTGAATTTAATAAATAAACATTAAAGCTCCGTTACAAAATGATGATGTTACGTATCCTTGCACATTTTTAAGAGGGTATACGCAAATCATTGACATTTTCTGGTGGGTATACGGCGTATGCCTGCGTATCACGTAGACCACACCACTGAAGTTGCCCATGCCACAATGCACTAATGCACCCTCAGACAATAGTGGACGCTGACTTTTGAACTGTGCAGCAATAAAAACCCGATGTTCCCGCTCCTTTTTAGCCGAGAGTACGCGGCATCCTTGATTTCCAAAGAAAATTTCTGATTTTGATTGGTCAGACCGCAGGATGGTCTACCTCCAGGACAGGAGCGGATTTTCGGGGGTAGCTTCCACCAGGGGTCCAGCAATCACCGGTTTAAGCAGACAAGTGTGAAAAGTGTCATTTATGTGGTGGTGAGACGGCAACTGTATTGTGTAGGCACTTAATCTCAGGCCATCATAAATGAGCTTAGGGCCAGAGAAGGCAGCAGAATTTCTGGATCTTATTTATTTATGGTTTTTTCTTTACATAATAAAGTTTTAACTTGCATTTGTGGATGCAGTAACAAATTGTGCTCACTGAGAACGGTTTTCAGAAGTGTTCCTGAGCCCATGCATTCATTCCCACTGCAGAATCCTGTTTGTTTTTAATGCAGTGCCACCTAAGGGCCTGAAGATCACAACCATTCAATATTGGTTTTTGGCATTATCCCTTACATACAGAGATGTTTTCAGATTCTCTGAATAATTTTATGATATTACGTACCATGTAGTCTGTCACAGAGTGGTGGAGCCCTCACCATCTTCTGAAAGACTCTCTGAGATGCTCTTTTCATACCCATTCATGTCACTGACCCGTAGCCTATAATTAGCTGTGAAATTTTCCACCAGGTGCATTTTTTAGCCTGGAAAAAATTTCCAATCCTTTGTTGCCTTTGTCCCAACTTTTTTGAAACATTTTTCTGGCATCAAATCTAATATGAGCAAATATTTTTTGAAAAACAATTCATCTCTCAGTTTCAAAATTTGATTGTCTTGGAACCATTTTTGATGAAACATAGGATTTAAATGATGTGCAAATACTTGCATTCTGTTTTCATTTACATTTCACGCAGCATGCCAACTTTTCTGGAAAAGATGTCTTAAAATTTAACAGCCTGTGAAGAGCTGCACTTGTTGTGAATGTAATAAGTAACAGTGTATGTGGGGCTGCATTTCTTGTGCATATAAGACATGACGGCCTTTGTGGGGCTGCATTTCTTGTGAATTTAAGATGTTACAGCTTGTGTGCGTCTGCAGTTGCTGTGAATTTAACATATGACAGCCTGTCTGAGGCTGCATTTTTTGGTAATGTATTATGTAACAGCCTGTGTAGGACAGTAAAGATTCCTTCGGGTGTCTCCCACTATGGTACTCTTAGAGCATCATCATGGAAACTTGTCTGTATGTGATAATGCTCTGTGCTGTCACCTGCAGTTTCAAAAACGTACTGCACCACAGGAGCTATATGCACTGACAGCCTACGACCGTCTTCATGGAACATTGTACATACAAGTGTGTGCATTGCTCAGATGCAGTGGTCTGACACCTGAGACCTGTGGGGTGCCCTTCGAACAGGCCGACACGCTGCTGGACTTCCGGCTGATGGGAAACTTCAGCACTCATTACATGTTCCCGAGCGTGCTCAGCAGCCAGGTGCAACTGGACCATATTGACCGCAGTGGCTGGGAGGGGCGGGGCTTCTACATGAGCCGGCAGGGGATGGAGCGCGGTCTGGTGGCTGCTGTGCTGTATGGCAGACTGTATGACCGAGACCACACCCAAAATACCACAACCACACCCACACCTCACCATGACCACACCAGCATTTCACGACCATATCCACACCTCACTTTAACTACACCCATACCTCACCTTAACCACACGCCCTTCTCACCATGACTACACCAACACCTCACCTTAACTACACCCATATATCAACATGGCCACACCCACCCCTCACCTAAAACTCACCCACATCTCAGCATGATCACACAACAGCTCACTTTAACCACGCCCATATATCACCATGACCACACCCGCACCTCACCTTAACTACATCATCTGACATTTATCACGCTCACATTTCATTATGCCCACACCCCCATCTCACTTTAACCTCACCCACATTTCACCTTAACCACACCCACATCTCAAAATATCCACACCCACACCTCGCCTTGACCACACCCACATCTCACCATAACCACACCCACACCTCCACTTTTTAAGATTAAATTTTCAGATTTCAATAACCCCTTAAGCCCTGAGCCTCTTTTTCAAAAATGGCAAGCCCAAAATGAAATGAGTATATCTCTGCAACCATTTGGTCCATTTGAATAATCTTGGTATCATAATAAAGGTAAAACCATTTGGGATTTCTGCCATGGTGTAAAAATCAGTGTATATGTCACTGAGTCAGAGTAAATGAAGATGGAACACAGTATAAATCAAAGACCTCATTTTGCACCAAAAAAAGGTTTACTTCTGATCCCTTGTACTATCTATCCCTTGTAACTTAATTAGTTGCAGTCTGAAACCTCTAAAAAATTACAGCACAGAATCTCAACATTATCTGTGCCAAAGTTTATTCCAATCAAGTAAATCAGAACAAAATTAGACAGGAATGTCTAGGTGGCTTCACTGTAAAAACTGTAAAACTCATCTAATTTCACTTATATATCACTACAGGCATACATTCCACCCAAATACAACCAGTTTTTAATTTTTAGAATTTATAATTTTTTTTTAATTATCATTTCTGCCTGTCCTATAGCCTATACAATTTCCCATTCAAAGACAATAAATTCAAAGAAAATGAAGTTTGGTTCCACTGGAGCAGATTTATTTTAAAAAAAAAGCAAATTAATAAGATTATAAACACAAAAATGGTTAAAAAATGGGGGGAAAAGTCAAAAGAATAAAAACCCCAGCAATTATTTATAGAAGCAAAATGCTACTATTGTCTTACTAAAAGCGTGCTTACTCATGGACTCAATCCCTGGTTGCCTGGGTTGCAGCCCTACACCCTAACCATTAGGCTATACCGTTTCACAACAACACTAATATCAAATTGCCCATATAAAGGATGAGTCAAAAAAACAAGTCACTCACCTTGTTTGTAATGTTGTGCCCGCAGTATTCACGAGTTTCTGTCAGAGAACGACTTTGAAAAGGACGATTGAATATTTAGCAGATAATTATACCACAAACAAACCTGTTAAGCGTTTATATTGTCGCGGGTTTGACACACTGGGAAGGCAGGGCTCTAGCTCTGGCTAGCTTTGTGCGATAAAGGCGCTTTAGGTCTCGTTGGAAACGTCAGAAGCCATAGAATCAAATGGCTAGCGGAAAAGTCTTACTGACAGCATCACAAGCCGATCGCAGAGAGGAAAACACATTGCAAGCAAGCTGAATGCTGAGGAGCTGAGATGTTTGAAGCAATGCTCGAGAATAAAAACATGCTTTGAGACTCGCAGATCTAAATTCGTTATAACAACGACACATTGAGCTAACAATAGCAATCGTGGATTTACCCTTAAACTGTTTTTTTATTACAAAATATCAAAGGTAAGAAATTTCTTTACTCATCTCTGTAGACTGTAAAGTGTATGCCTGCTTTTCTTTGCGTGTGGTGTCGGTTTAAAATGACAGGGCTTATATTGTTGGATTCTGTGGACTTTCCTCTTTCATTTGAGATATTGTTTGTATGCATAGCACAAATTCAGGAGAAATTCTAGCGATTCAGTGCTGATATGATTTTATCCTGTTTTGCTACATGCTTATTTACTTGCTTGGTGCTTGAATTGTGTTCGGTTGTGGTAAAAATAGTCTACATGAGCTTTTTGCCGAGTTTCTTTGCGAAATGTAGATATGCCGCATGACAATGTTGCGATTTGGAAACATGCTGTATTTATTTTGCGTAACCACTGCCCCCCGGTACCGGGGCGTAGGGCTTAAGGGGATAAAGAGCCAAAGCTGACTTAAAACTAAGTAACTGGTCATCGGCAGCCATCCTTGAAGCCCATCCTATTACAATCAAATACACTGTTGAATTCTAAATACTAGGCAAGACAAATGCAGATTTAGCTCCTTTGTAAACAATTACTATGTTTTTAAAGGAACTGTACAATCACTGCTTTCACTGGGCTTGATGTCATTGGAGATGAACAGCAGCACAGGGGACATGTGTTTTGTGTTCTGACAAGTCAAAATTTCAAGTGGTTTTTGGGAAACAAAACAACAGCTGCCTTTCCACTGCATAAACTTTTCAGACCCCTAATTTGATTGATCAGTCTTGAACTTAATGAATTAAATTTGAAGTTGTAGTTATTTGGAAAATGGATAAATAAACACAATTTGAAGATTGGGTATCGCAATGCGTTGCAGTTTCTAGTCACAAAGTGGTTTAAGAGGGTAATTCATCCTGAATAACACTAAAAGTGACTAATTGAGGAAGAGTAACATCTTCTTAAAATTAGGGGATTGCAGATGGAAAAAACAGAGTACACTTGAATAAGCACAGACATTTAGACAGTACCTAGGTAGTTGTACTGTGGCATTCAGGCACAGGATTTCTGATCAGTATTATTTGCAGTGCTGAAAAGACTGAGGGCTCATGAAGAGCAATGCTAAACTCTTGGGCGAGAGAGGAAACAGGCACTGCCCCCATGTCCTCAAATTGATCATCTGTGCCAATTAACATGGGACTAGAAAAGTGAAAAGACTAAGTACTCGCTAGCAGCCAGTACAGAACGCAGATGGTAATCTCTGCCCTATCCTCTGGTGGGCAGTGGAATTTCATCTGAGCTAGGTTTGGTGGGTAGTGGAGTCCCTCAGGGATCGGTGTTGGGACCCCTACTCTTCCTCATCTACATTAATGACCTTGATAGGAATATTGAAAGCAAATTAGTTAAATGCGGATGATACTAAATTGGGAGGTTTGGCTAACAGTTTAAATTCCTCTTAAGTGATTCAGGATGATTTAGATAGAATTCAGAATTGGGCAGAAATGTGGCAAATGAAATTTAATGTAGCTAAATGTAAAGTTCTACATGTAGGTAATGAAAACGTTAGACAGGATTACTTTGTGGGAGGTTTGAAACTGGAATGTGCTACACGTGAAAAAAAAAAAAAAAAGATCTGGGAGTGATTGTTGACCAAACCCTTACAGGTTCTAGCCATTGCGCCATAGCAGCTTAAAAGGCCAACAGCATGCTGGGATATATAGCCAAAAGTATTGAGTGTAAATCCAAGGAGGTAATACTTCGCTTGCACAACACATTTGAGAGACCACATCAAGAGTATTGTGTACAGCTCTTGGGACCATACTTTTAGAAAGATATAGAAGGTCTAGAAAAAGTAGACACAAAGTTAATTCCAGGTATAAACGATGAAAGCTATGAGAAGAGGCCGGAGATCCTAAATCTCTTTAGTCTAAAAAAAAAAAAAAGGAGACTTAGGGGTGATCTGATTGAGGTCTTTAAATATGTTAAAGGGATTAACAAAGGGAATTATGTGGCATTACTAAGGCCAAGTTTTGTTAGAAGAACTTGGGGTCACAAATACAAGTTGGGCAAGAGTAAATTTAGCACTGATATAACAAAATATTTTTTCACCCAGAGAGCCTTTGTCAAGATCTGGAAAGGGATATTGGTTTCTGAAGAACATACACAAGACACAATATGTTCCATATAAATGACTTTCATGAATTTTCAATCAGTCAGAGATAATATACAGTATGACCAATTCATCCCACAAGGATTTTAGCAATGTCAAACTGATTTTAGTCAGTCATTCTTGTGGATTTATTTCCTGATATTTACTGTTGTACTACTGTTGTTTCTTAGGATCTTTCAACTTATTAGTTTGCAAACTATTGTTATTTCTCAAGATCTTTCAACTTATTTGCACTATCTTTCAACTTTGCTTACGGAACTGCATGCAAACTGATTTTCAAAAGTTTGAAAATCTTGCGTTACCTGTACTGTTCATAAGCAGCCAATTCATTTATTATGACATTTAGATGATACCAACTCTACAACAAATACTATAGTCAGACACAAAAACTTCAAAACACAACTGCAGAATACGAGCAACAATTCCTTCCGCTGAAAGAAAACTTTAGGTTCTATGAGTGGCGTGCATGAAACGACAGCCACAGTTCAGTCAGGGAACTCTGCATCGCAGAATTTGGAGATCACGTGTCCTCTGGCTACCCAGTCATGTCTGCACACATCACTTCAGTAATGCAGCGCACTCTTCAAAAATGGCTAATAAAGCTAATGCTTTGCAGCTGTTCACACTGGCGCTTTGTCTACAACAGTCACCCGCTGCGCAGCTTGCATTTGCACCTCATTGCTGTCATTGCTGGTTATTATGCAGCAGTTTAGTTTTTCTGCTCACCCACCACCACCCCAGCTTCCACCTGTCTCTTTAAATCTGCTCGTGTACTCAGGGGATTTGGTGCCTTGTTCATCGGTAGATATAACTCCCTGTATTCAGGTTAGTGCACATATTGTGCACCGAGTACATAAAGCAGATCGATTCACGGCCTAACTAAGCTAAATTCTGCACCATACTCAATAAATGGCTTTTATTTTAATACACGAGTTGTCCTGACTGAACTATGTGTGTATCATTTAATCACGTTATGGTGACGTGAGCTTTGGTTGCATAACCCTAACCCTTTTGCTTTTTATTTTGGGGGCGATGTTACTGGTTAGAGCAGCCACACCTCTCACATGAGCGGTGACTGCCGCAAACTGCAGTGTTCATTGCCAAATTTTCATTCAAAAATGATTCAAATTGAGCTGGGCTATTACCTTTGAGAGGAAGATGAAGAGTTGGAACTCTCTGTGGGCGTTCATGGTTCTAGGAAAGGGGAGGCGGTTGAGATGGAGGGGAGGGGGGATGGTGGCTTGGAATTGTCCCAAAACCAATACAACTAAATAACACCGAAATACATACAAGTCTCTTTACTGAACTATCTGGTTAAACGGGTCTGATAAAACCTGTGGGTAATTCTTGTAATGTGGTTAATTTAAGGGTTATGGAAGGTGATAGCCAACGCCTAACCACACCTAACATGCAGCTTATTTAAGGAGATGAAGCAAAACAGAGAAGGAACAATCTTTCAGGACCTGAGGGAGGACTAAAGAAACAAACCAACCACAGGCAAGATATAGTCCACTCACTATATAAAATTATCTCACAGTCCATGTTTACATTATTGCAATCTTATGACTAATTAAAAAAATAATGCTTTGGTTATGGCACTACTTATAAAGATGTAAATATCAAAATCAAACCTAGGTGGGTGCCTATTCCAGATATCCATATGCTGTCTAGTACTGTAACAAGTACTAGTACTGTAATTTAATTATGCAATTGTGCTTTAAGTGCAGATTCTCTGCTTCAAGTGAAAGGTATTCTATAGATTTTGTTTTCAGCATGATATGCAATATACACAAGTGCAAATTATGGCACTTTTTGTAATTGTCCAGTGGTTTCAGGGGACTGTAATGTTTACTCATAAACCATGGAAGCTGACAGCATCACATGCACTATTGATGATATATTTTTAAAGCAACAAAGCGTAGTGGGGGGCTTGGAGCAGCAGGCACAGGGGAAATCGAAGGGGAAGAGTATTCGTAATAACCTGAAATGTTTTTATTTAAATGCAAGAAGCATAAAAAAATACATTTCCAGAACTTGAGGTTGTTGTGATTAGTGAGGGCTATGACATAGTTGGGATTACAGAGGCAAACACGAGACAGGTTTAAAGATAGGAGTATGCTATCGACCGCCAGCTTTGGACAGTACTGTCAATGAAATGCTCTTTAAGAGGATTTGGCAAGCTTGTAGAGGAGGAGGGACTATTATTATGGGAGACTTCAATTATCCTGGGTTTGATTGGGAAATGGGTGCAGTATGTTAATAAACTTAAAAGAGAGAAGGCAATTTTAGATTTAGCGCTCTGTAATTAGGGATGCACCGATACGGCTTTTTTTAAAACCGATACAAGTACGAGTATTTTATATTGTGTACTTGCCGATACAGAGCACCGATACCAACATTTCTGAAATGTTTTCCAGGAAAATACAATGACAATTTTGGAGTGTAGGTTTTTTTTTTTTATAACAAGCCTAAAAGAGGCCAATATCAAACGATTCTCACATGGCTATTTCCAAAAAAAAAAAAAAAAAAAAAAGGCCTAACTGCTAAAAATCGTTCTGTATTTAGGCCTGACAAAAAGCCTTTAAACTAGCACTGCCATCAATTGAGGCAAAACATTACTGAAGCTTGACAAATGAAATTAAACTCACTGCATAGGCAAGGTAACACATCCAACTTCATAAAAAGTCAGTAGAACTATTAATTGGCAGAGATAGTTTCCACACACATTCATAGGCATTCTCAATCCAACTAAAGTCAATAATAGCTTTCAAGCAAACAAGGCATCACTTAAAGGGGACCTATTATGCTGATCCTTCTTTTAATACATATAAGTAATGTTATAATGTTGGATGTCCATACTCAACCTCTGAAAAGTTTCTAAACATAAGATGCAGGGGTTTTGCCATAATCCAAGAACATGATTTTGTGACCGTGATTTCCTCTCTGAACAGCTCGTCCTGAGATCTTCACGAGATCTGGGCAAAACCTGACGTCAGGTTGTGCAGTCCAATTAATACAGACCTAGTCAGAGCCAATCACGGCGCTGGACCTGCCCACACCGGAAACTATTCTAGCAGGCACTAACAACTGCAGATCATACTATGCCTTCGTAGCGTCTACACTTTTGGAAATACAAAAGAAGAACCGCAGATCATTTGAGGTGCAGTTTTGTCAGTATCTCTCCCAGAGCTGCTTGTCCGTTTACTTTTGGATGCGAAGAAAAGCACCTATTTCTCTTCCAAAAGACGATGCCACCAGAAATCAGTGGGTAGCTTTTTTGTTTGCTGGCAGCAAACAGCCATGGTCAAAGGGAACGTTAGCTGTTTGTGCTCAGCATTTCTCCAAAGACAGCTTTGTCAATAAAGGATAATTCCACACAGGATAAGCGTTTCAGCGGCTTCTCAAACCTGAAGCAGTTGCATCGATCAAGCGCTCGGAGCCACAAGCTGTAAGTAACGATATAACAGCAAATAATGTAAGTGAAGCTAACGTGTTACGGGTGGCCAGCAGGACCGCTAATGATAGTTAGCACTAACAACTGGCCTCAAACGCAGGCTTTGTAAAATATCTGAAGATAAAGCCTGGATCGGTCGCGACTGTCCGTGACTCACAGACGCAGAAGCTGTTAGTTGCTTTTACTGCATAAGCCTACCTAACGTGATGGCCTGTTGATTGTGGCTGTAGCACTTCGCTAACTAACCAGTTACTGTTGCTAATGTTTGTGTCCTAAATATGCAAGAGTAATATCAGGGGAAATTCTACAGAAGGTGTGTGAACATAAACCTCATTTGAAGCTAACTTTTTATGCTTGTTTGTAATTTGGATGCTTGGTACAACTGTCCACGGTAACGGAACTTGCTGTCTGTAAGACCTGTATAGACCACATCGGAGTTAGCTTTCCCAGATAGCAAAAAGTTGTCGGCCCAGATGCGGGCAGATTCCGGGTTCTGACTCCATTTTAATCAACCCGATTCCATATGGCTGTAATCTGCCCGGAATCAGATTGAATGACTGCCCCATTCTGGTGCAGTTGCCTTTCTGCCGTCACCGCCGACAATTTGCCATTACTCAGCCAGATACGACCCAGTTGTAGAAAAATTGATCTGGCCCGATTACCACTCACTGGAACTCAGCCGACACTGCCTGCACATCGCCAGAATCCCGCCACATGCCCAGTTGTAGAAAAAATTGATCTGGCCCGACACCACTCACCGAACTCAGCCGACACTGCCTGCACATCGCCAGAATCCCGCCACATGCGCCCAGTTGTAGAAAAATTGATCTGGCCCGATTACCACTCACGGAACTCAGCCGAACTGCCTGCAGCCAGAATCCGTCACCTGCCCCAGTTGCACTGGCCTGATTACCACTCACCGGAACTCAGCCGACACTGCCTGCACATCACCAGAATCCCGCCACATGCGGCCCAGTTCCAAGCCATACCAATTTTATTTGGGCTGCCAGATCTTTACCTCCTCTATATTAAATTATTACAAATAATATTTTTATGATATTTCATAATAATAGTAACAACAATAATAATAAATATAGCCGCAAGCGGCAATTCCGGGGTTCAAGCCACGAAAGACCATTAGTAGTTGAAAGCTCTAACAGCTTAATTAACAAGTGTTGCCACTAAACGTGGCCATGTCCCCCGCCAGGTGACGGAAATCGACTGGGGTCGGCATATCACAAAATTACACATTGAAGCCAAAGATGAATTAAATTGGTCAAAGCGTTCTCGAGATTTCGCGTTCACAACAAATGGGACGTGACGGACGGACGGCCAGATGGATGGACTGATGGAGCTGAATACTATGTCCCCCGGCCTTAATACTCCTTGACCCCAAGGATGAATGGAATCGGTCAAACCGTTCTTGAGATATCACGTTCACAACAAACGGGACGGGACGGACGGACAGCCAGACAGATGGAGCTGAATTCTATATCCTCCGCCCCTAATACACCTTGACACCAAAGATGAATGGATCTGGTCAAACTGTTCTTGAGATATCATGTTGACAAGGTATTTGTAAGTGGTCAAATGATCGTAATGACCTTGAGAATAATGGCAAGGTCACGTGAATCGAAAGTGAGTTGTGAGCACCCCTAATACACCTTGACACCAAAGATGAATGGAATCGGTCAAAACTTTCTTGAGATATCGTGTTTCACAACAAACGGGACATGACGGACAGACAGACGGGTGGACCCCCCACCCTATACACCTTTGAAACCAAAGACGAATGGAATCGGTCAAACCGTTCTTGAGATATCACGCTCACAACAAACGGGACATGACGGACAGATGGGCGACGGAAGGAGCTGAATACTATGTCCCCTCCCTAATACACCTTGACACCAAAGATGAATGGAATCGGTCGAACCGTTCTTGAGATATCGCGTTCAGAACAAACGGGACAGGGCACAGACGGACGGGCGGGCCGGAGCTGAATACTATGTCCCCCGCCCCTAATACACCTTAACATCAAAGATGAATGGAATCGGTCAAACCGTTCTTGAGATATCACGTTTAAAACAAACGGGACAGGACAGACAGACGACGGGCGGACGGAGCTGAATACTATGTCCCCGCCCCTAATACACCTTGGCATCAAAGATGAATGGAATCGGGTCGAACCGGGACTTGAGATATCACGCGTTAAAACAAACGGACAGGACAGACAGACGGACGGGCGGATGGAGCTGAATACTATGTCCCCCGCCCCTATACACCTTGGCATCAAAGATGAATGGAATCGGTCGAACCGTTTTGAGATATCACGTTTAAAAACAAACGGGACAGGACAGACAGACCCTACGGGTCAATTTGAGCTGAATACTATGTCCCCGCCCTAATACACCTTGGCATCAAAGATGAATGGAATCAGTCGAACCGTTCTTGAGATATCACGTTTAAACAAACGGGACAGGACGGACGGACAGACGGCGGGCGGATGGATGGAGCTGAATACTATGTCCCCCGCCGCTAATATACCTTGACACCAAAGATGAATGGAATTGGTCAAACCGTTCTTGAGATATCATGTTGACAAGGAATTTGTAAGTGGTCAAATGATCGTAATGACCTTGAGAATAATGCCAAGGTCACGGAAATCTACTGGGGGTCGGCGATCACACAAATATACCTTAACACGGTTGAATGGAATCGGTCAAACCGTTCTTGAGATATCGCATTCAGAACAAACGACATGAGGACAGATGGACGCCTTTAAGGAGCTGAATACTATGTCCCTCCCTAATACACCTTGACACCAAAGATGAATGGAATCCTGTTTAACCGTTTTGAGATATCGCGTTCACAACAAACGGGACAGGACGGACAGACGGACGGGCGGACGGAGCTGAATACTATGTCCCCCGCCCTAATACACCTTGGCATCAAAGATGAATGGAATCGGTCGAACCGCTTCTTGAGATATCACGCTTAAAACAAACGGGACAGGACAGACAGACGGACGGGCGGACGGAGCTTTACTATGTCCCCGCCCCTAATACACCTTGGCATCAAAGATGAATGGAATCGGTCGAACCGTTCTTGAGATATCACGTTTAAAACAAACGGGACAGGACAGACAGACGGACGGGCGGACGGAGCTGAATACTATGTCCCCCGCCCCTAATACACCTTGGCATCAAAGATGAATGGAATCGGTCGAACCGTTTTGAGATATCACGTTTACAACAAACGGGACAGGACGGACGGACAGACGGCGGGCGGATGGATGGAGCTGAATACTATGTCCCCGCCGCTAATATACCTTGACACCAAAGATGAATGGAATTGGTCAAACCGTTTTGAGATATCATGTTGACAAGGAATTTGTAAGTGGTCAAATGATCGTAATGACCTTGAGAATAATGCCAAGGTCACGGAAATCTACTGGGGTCGGGCGATCACACAAATATATACCTTAACACCGGAGTTGAATGGAATCGGTCAAACCGTTCTTGAGATATCGATTCAGAACAAAAACGACATAACAGACGGCGGATCGGAGTTGAATACAATGTCCCTGCTCCGGTCACTATGGTGGCGGAGACAAAACCACTTTAAGAGTGTGTTTCAGGTTTTTATGTGGACCTATTTTGCCAGTGTAATGATTGGACTAACAACTAATGATGCATAGTCTGATTTGTGTTATGTTAGGCTATTTTGTGCATTTATGGCACCCCTACTGGTCAATTTGATTGAAACTTTCAGGCTATGTTTCAGGTTCTTATGTGGACATATCCTGTGAGTTTTGTAATGATTGGAAAAACTACTTATGATTTATAGTCGGATTTGTGTTATACCATGCTGCTTTGTTTTGCATTTATAGCGCCCCCTATCAGTCAATTTGAATGAAATTTTATGGGTATGTTTCAGGTACTTATATGAATATATCCTGCGAGTTTTATGGCTATAGGACATACAATTGCTGATTTATAGTCTGATTTGTGTTATACCACACTGCTTTGTTTTGCATTTATAGCGCCCCCTATCAGTCAATTTGAATGAAATTTTCACAGTATGTTTCAAGTACTTATATAAATATATCCTGTGAGTTTTATGGCTATAGGACAAACAATTGCTGATTTATAGTCGGATTTGTGTTATACCATGCTGCTTTGTTTTGCATTTATAGCGCCCCCTATCAATCAATTTGAATGAAATTTGCTGGGTATGTTTCAGGTACTTATATGAATATATCCTGTGAGTTTTATGGCTATAGGACAAACAATTGCTGATTTATAGTCGGATTTGTGTTATACCATGCTGCTTTATTTTGCAGTTATAGCGCCCCCTATCAGTCAATTTAAATGAAATTTGCTGGGTATGTTTCAGGTACTTATATGAATATATCCTGTGAGTTTTATGGCTATAGGACAAACAATTGCTGATTTATAGTCTGATTTGTGTTATCGCGCCTCCTATGGGCCGATTTGCATGAAACTGTCAAGGTATGTTCCTGGTACTTATATGGACATATTCTGCAAGTTCTGTGATGATTGGCCCAATGGTTGTTGAATTTTGTTCATTTTTGTGCTAAGCCACGCCCCCACTGAAGTTCATTGGTCAATATCTTGGAAAAGAAATGAGATTTCAACAAGCTTTATGCAATCTTTGATAAGCTTGGTCCACTGATGATCCACAGCAAATTTCAAAGGAATCGGACCTATGGCCTAGTAGGAGATGTCAAAAAAATTTTTCAAAGAATTCAAAATTTCGAAAATCAAATATGGCGGATCTTAGAGGTCCTATGGGAAAGTTGTAGAGAATGGACCAAAGAATGTCTGTACCAAGTTTCGTGTGAATCGGACTTACAGCCTAGGAGTTATGACCTTTAAAGTGAAAAAAAACCTGTTTTTCTTGAATTATAGCGCCCAGCATCAGGCCTACTGAGTTAAAAATGCCTTGGTCAGCATTTACACACAAACTTTCAACCAATGTGCAAAATTTCAGGTCTCTACCATTTACCATCTCACGGAATTTAAGAAAAACATTTCTGAAGAAGAAGAAAATAATAATAATAATAATAATAATAATAAACCAGCACAAAAACAATAGGGTTTCAGCCCTACGGGCTTGAACCCCTAATAAAAATAATAATAATAATGTCATCACTGTAATAGTAATGCAAAAACTTTGACTCGAATCTTACAACAGGAAATCAATATTCCTACATACTGTTTTAAGTTTCCTTATTCCTTATCGCAATAATGGCGATAAGTCAATATCTTACATGATAATTGTTCATTGTCTACACAGAAATGTTTCCCAAAATCACTCCATTGCAAAACAGACCTTCCCTAGAATTTTAATCTTGTATTTGAACTTAAAACTTATTTCTATTGCCTGCTACTGGTGAAAAAAAGGTTTTTATTCAATTTCTACATTTGCCTATGGGATAAGATTTCACTCAGCCGGTCCCCAAGGACAAATCTAGAAATGAGTCAATTCTCGCATCAGTGGTAGAACTTTTTTCCTCATGGAAAGATCATCATTGAATAAAAGTTTGAGTCTATATACAAGATTAAAATTCACAATAAGGTTTTGTTTTTCAGGGCTCTTAATGGATAATGGGTATTGCTAAGCTAACTCCGATTTGGTCCATTGCAAGGGTTTGTCTCTGTGGTTGTTATGGATGCTCGGTGACCAGCTACTGCATGTTAGTTTGTGTGCCATGCTAATTAAAAATGCTCCTGGTTAACTTATATGCAGTAATTCTGATCGGTATGCTTGTGTTACTTCGTAAGCATCAATGTGGCAGTTTCATCATAACGCGTTGCCCGATTGGCCACTACAGTTGAAGCTAATCGGAGAAGTGTTGTATATGTCTGCAAAGTTGGGCTGAAAAAGCTGCAGTAAGACCAGACGTAGGTTTTTGCAGCGCTTGGGATACGGTTTGGGTTTGTTCATGGCTGCTTGTGATCGCTTCACTTATCCATGACCGGGATCAGCCGGATACTTCACCAATATCTGGGCAAGCTCTCTGATGCTACCGTGAAAGCAATCGCGAAATGCAGAAGCTCTAACGTGTCTGGTATAACAAACGATTTCTCTGCACTACCGTGGCATAATTTCATCCCCCTTTAGAAACTTTTGTGGCTAATAAAAAGCCAAAAAAGGCGGAGATTGAAGAGGAAATTCTTTCCTGTAGAAGTCATCGATTTGCTAGCTCCACATAAGCAACTGTCCACGCTTAACGGAACTTACGGTCTGTAAAACCTGTATTATGTTCATAACTGGCGCCAGATTATCCATAAAGCTGCTGTCACATCAGACGCGAAACAAATTTTTTCACAGGACAGATTACATTCAAAGTCAATGCAAAGATGCGAATACACGCGTTATGGGCGCGTTAAGCCGCTTTCACACCGAACGTGAAACGAATTTTTCGAGCGACAGATTACATTCAAAGTCAATGCAAAGACGCGAATACATGCGTTATGGACGCGTTAAGCCGCTTTCACACCGGACGCTAAACAAATTTTTTGCGGGACAGGTTACATTCAAAGTAAATGCAAAGACAATGCATTTACTTTGAATGTAATCTGTTGTGCGAAAAAATTGTTTCAAGGCAGTGTGAAAAGCGCTTATCGCCCATTTTCTGCAAGCAAACGCTGGTCATCCCGACGCAATAAGTAAACCATTACCACAGGCAATTTCCTTTAGCTTTAGCTTGCGAGCGACGTCGAAACTAATGCGCAACTTCGCCATGACCGTTGGGGAAAAATTAACTGAAAGCGATCTTGACTCCGCTATCTGGAGAAACCATTCCACTGGGGAAACCGTTAAGCTTGTTCTTTTCTATTTGTAATACAAAGTACTGTTGTCATAATTCCAGTAATTTGAATGACAAATATTTATAATCCAGGAACCTTGTTTCCTTGTTCCTGGATATTTGAAGTGCGTTCTAAAAATTCTGACTGCATTTTGAGTGCATGCCAAATATTCGGGGCCATTCTTCTGGCCGGCCCGAATGTTTTGCTCATGCTCAAAACTTTCCAGGTGCATTCGAAGTGGAGAAATATCGAACGGCATTCGAAGTGCATTCTAACTGCGCTCTGACTGCATTATAAATATTCTTACGGCATTCCAAAAGCATTCAAAACAATCTGATTGCATTCGAGGGAGAATCGAAACGGCAAGCCACGTCAAATCCTGCCAGAATGCGCCTCTAATGAACCAGAATGCACCTCGAATGCATTTCGATTACTGCAGGAATCTATTTCGATATTAAAACAATTCAGCTGGAATGTGCTTCGAATTTCATTGGAATCTTTCGATTGCTGCTGGAATCAGTGGCGGCTGGTGAACTGGCTTAAAAATAATGATTGGTTATGACCTGTTTTCAATCATTCATTTAAAGCTATAGCGCGTAACTTCTGTCGCCCCCTAGAGGAATTCTGCGTTATTAGAACAATACAGCCGGCACTTCCATATGACGTATGCCCAGGTGTACACCCCCCCCCCCCCACTATGCCCCCCACTCCCCACCGCTACCCCTCCGCCACCGTGCTACGCGATTCCACAACATTTTTATTCTGTTTGAAGAAGTACAGCCGGTGGGAAAAAAAAAAAATAGACTCTTCGAAGAGGAGTATGATTTTTTTCTGCCACAGAAACGCAAAAAATAGTATGTTTAGTTAGCCTATTACAAATGGGTGACAAGGTGCTTGCTTATTTGGAGCTGACAGGTTAGTGGATGGAAAGACCCAGTGGTAGTCAGCAGAAGTTATTTGTTGTCCGTCGGTCTCCAGTAGCCACAGTACACAGAGTAACACTCTCTACACACCGTGCACTGTTCGCCACAGTACACAGAGTAACCCTCGTTACACACCGTGAACTGCTCGCTACGGTCTCTCGCTACACAACATGGCGAACACCAGGCTGCTAACATTACATTACATTCATAGCACCATTTCCAAGAAAATAATGAAGTACTAGCTCCAGTGCATGTAACAGCAACACATCCTACTCATAATGTCTTATAAACCAAGTCACTTACTTATCCAACAGCAGCAAGGCAACCTCCTTGTTTGCCCTCAGCCCAATTTCTTCCTTCAGGGCTCTCCACATGAGCTCTCTCTAGCTGTCGCGTACAGTCCATAACGCGCCCATTCCGCGAGCAAACGCTGGTCATTCTGGCGCAATAAGCAAACCATTACCACGGGCAATTTCCGAAAAGACCGTTTAGGCTGGAGCTTTCGCCCCTCCGTCATATACCAGTGCAGAAGCTGTTCGTTGCTCCACGCTAAGGACACACTACAGTTATGCACACGGACCAGCAGGTCCTTATAATACACACCTACGCAGTCCATGAGCTGTTGGTCCACTTTTAGCTGCTCCTCACTGTCCATGTTTCCCTCTAAACTCAGACCCATCGGATTTCTACGGTCTCCGGTCTACACTTGGGTATGTCGACCCGTTCTACAAATGTGCCTGTATGGGGTGGATTCCAGCTTTCCCTCAATCCTAGCTATAGAGTATAAACACCACTATACTCACCACAGCAGCCACAGGTAGATAGCAAATTCGACCCACTTGAATCAGAAGGATGCAGCATTGGATCACACCGCCGAAGGCCGATGACGACTAACGACAGTGTTTGCGCTGTTATAATGCTTGTGTTATTTTGGTTAGTATCATGGTGGTAGTTTATCATAATGATACATGACCGTGAAATGCTAACAGTTGATGGAGGTTGAAAACGAATACTTTCGCCCTTACATTTTTTGCGATTATGCTGTCCACTGCCTTTACCAAGAAAATTTATCTTTCTCATAACTTGAGCTGCCTGACTTTCACACTGTGTCCTCCACTTCGAAATATAGCAGGCGCAATTTCTTTAGTTTGTCACGGCACTGTTCTACTGTTCTGTGGTGACTACGCGAATGCAAGTACTCGTGAATTATTCTATAAATCTTCGAGTCCGTAAAATTTAACCGATTTAGTTTTTCGACATACAGTCCAACGTTGTTTGAATTAGAGTGAGTTGTGAACTCAGAAGGCTTGAAATCTGCGGCGCTGGTCTAAACAAAACAAGTCACGTTGGGTCCGGAGCTCTCTTACTAGGAGACTCTCTGCTCTTCCTCCCCCTCCCTTCTTGTTTTGAAATAAAACGCATCATTTCCTGTGTGCCAGCGCGGGAATGTCGCCGGTCGACACGCAATATAAAACAACAAATACTGAAAAATACAGCGAGATGTTAGAGGAGCCGATCGGCTTAATCAGCATTGTGTCATCTCCTCTAGTAGTGGCTTGGATGAAACGGACATTTACGGACATGTAAAAGTTACATACTATAGCTTTAAATTACCATTACAGAAACTCCAAAAACTCTCAACATTATCAGGTGTGGCCAGTTTTCATTAATAATGCATACCTTTTAACTCTCACGCATTCGGCGTCAGTTTTAGTGGCATATTTACATTCCCCTGCTGCAGAGATGCCAAGTCTCACACCTTAGGCGTGAGTCTCTCCTCTTCGTGGCATTCACGTTCCTGGGCCGTAGTCAGCAATTATTCAATCAACGCGCACTGAAGAAATTCACTCGCGGAATTGAAGTCATTGTGCATTAAGTTAATCAGTTTCACGTGCATTACGGTGGATTTCCCCACTAATGACACGGAAATCGATGACGACTCGGGATTCTCATGCTTGTCTTTACTGAGGGATGGAAAGCAATGGAATTGCATAAAACGTTTCAAATGGTCTTATGTCATTAAAACAATTTAAACGATCTTGAAACACACATCCCTGAGTAAAGAGAAGCATGGGAAGTCCGGAGTCATAATCGCTTTCCATGTTACTTGTGATGAGGTGCACCTTTACGCAAGTGAAATGGAAACTTCAATGCGCAAGGATTTTAATTCCGCATCAGAATCTCATTAAGCATTCAATGAATAATTGCAGACTATGGTGAATAAGCCTAAAAAATGTGTGAGACCTATGCCGAATGCGTTAGACTTGGCATCTCTGCTGCTGTAGTCAGCAATTACTCAATCAGCGCATATGGGACACTCGTGTTACATTCTAAGTACCTTCTGAGTATTCGAGCTGCATTCTGTTTGAATTCTTGGACGTTCCAACCATATTCGGCGGCCATTCCGGGAGCGTTCTGACTGGATTTGAGGTGAATTCATACAGCATTCGAGGCACTTTCCTACCAGACTTTGGGTGGAGTTCAGGCAGCAATTGAACCGCACTCGTATGGCATTCGAAGTGCATTTTAAATATTCTGACTGCATTCTGACAGCATTCTAAATATTCCTACTGTGTTCCAACTACATTCAAGCTGCATTCGAGAGCTTATACACCTAGAATGTGCAAGAATCATTTGAGGCGGGTTCGAAGCGCATTTTAAGTATTCGAACGGCATTCTTTCAAAGCTGTAAGAATTTTGGTCAATTTGAAATTCCCGCCCGAATGTCGCGCGAATTCTTTATTCCGGCTGGTTCTGCTTGATTCCTGCTGATTTTGAATAAGTGTGACGGAGGCTTAAGCCGAAAAAGCAGAATCCTCAGTGGATGACCACAGCTATTCATAGGAGTTTGAGGGAAAAGAGGAATCTTTATAAGATGTACATGTAGCATGCACATGCAAAGTATTATGTATTTCACAAAAAATCCGTGATCTGTGTGTTAATATTTTCCAAACGTACTTGGGACATTTATTCATTATTTTTGTACACTCTTTTATTTGCACATATTGATGAGGTCATCAGCATGCTTCGCGGTTTTTCTCTTCAGTCTGCTTTGAGCACTCTGGAGAGAGGTAAGCGGCTACTGTGGCTCCGGTTATTTAAGTTCTCGAACAATCGAGAAAGTTCAAAAAAGTGTTCATAAGCATTCTCATTCATAAGGTGTATTTTCATAGAGCTGGCGAAATGCCTTTGTAAAGTTATTTTTTTCTATAGCTATTACATTCCATTGCCGTTCATAATAAGTAAAGCTTGCTATCTGTCTGTGATAAGTTAGCCAGCAGTGGCTATCACTGGAACGATGCATGCAACGTTACATGATCAACCTAGCTAGTTAAATAGAATTGTGGTTCAAGTTCGTTGATATTGCAGGAAATATTACCCCATAATAAAATGCGTATCTCTAATGTTAAATTACACTGTAGTGAGCTATGTGATCAAGCTGTACAGTGTACACGTTGTAAGCGAAGTGGCTAACGATAGCATGTCGAGTTAGTGTACAAGACACGTGGAATATGCTAGTTAGTTAGCTACCTGTAAGCTAATGAAGTTCGCGTTATGCGCAGTTAATGTAATATGCAGTTGTTTAATAACCGAATGAGATTTAAATCCCTCACTGTCTATTTAAATGAACGATTTTGGAATGCAGCAAGTGAAAATGTGTTCTGTGTAACTTGCATATCTGGTGCAACTAAGGTGAAATGAAATAAATATAGCTGTATTAGCCAGGCTGAAGTAGCTAGCTAGTCCGCTAGTGTTGGTCTTTCCGTTCACTCACCCCCCACCTCGTCTTTTACGTTAAGGTTGAGTGAATGACCAGCCAGACGCAGTAGCTTCAGATTGCTGATACAATATTTTTATTCACTGCAGGTATGCGAGTTGTGTTCTTTATATATTTTGGTTTCATTCAATTATGTATATTTCCATTTTGTTTTGGCTTATTTGTAAAGCTATTTTGTTGGTGATATGAGATATCAAGCTAACCCATTTTTCACCCAAATTACATAATTTGGATATTGAATTTCTTGATAATATAACATATAAGCTATACGATAACTATACAACACGGTTGTGCATATTATGTCCATACATTTAAGAAATGTACATGTTATTTAATTTGTGTATGAAACATGATTCTACTCAGTCTGCTTTGAGCGCTCTGGAGAGAGGTTGAGTGAATGACCAGCCAGACGCAGTAGCTACAGATTGCTGTGATACAATATTCTGCAGAATAAAATATCCCAGTCACCCAGCAGCAACTGTGGTCCAGTTTGAGTTTTTGGCAGTACACAATGTCCAACGTACACAACGCAGAGTCAATCCAACTTTCAGTACAGACCAGACGGGTTACATACATAAAGGATAACAATGAGAATACTAAGGCTGAATACTCTAAAATGTGGGCTGTGGTCAAAAAGGAGCTGAGGAATGCTAGAAGACTGCATGAAAGGCAAATTGCGGAAGGGGCAAAAACTAATCCTAAGCGCTTCTTTCAGTACTGTAGTTGAAAAAGGAAAGTCAAAGAGGAAGTTAAGTGCATAAAGAATAAATATGGATCACTGCTATATGATATAGGCATGGGCAACGCTCTGCATAAACTCTAATGGAATGCGTAACAGCTGAACTGGGGCGGTAAACAAGCCTCAGAAAACTTATTAAAAAAATGATGTAAATACCATTTTCATACAAAAGAACACCATGGTTTGATTCAAAGCAACCTTTTCAATAGGATACCCGCATTTCATACACGAACTCTGCGTATTACGGCCAAAAACGCGATTTGAACAGAGCTATTGTTCGCCCGTAGGATGAATGCGTGACCTCAATTTGCGCTGTGTTTACAAATTTTCAAGTGCACGCGTGGCAAAAATAACCATTTAGGAGGGAGATTTCAAACAGCCCGCGTCGATGTCTTATCCCAGCTACGGCCCTGATTTGCTAATAGCCATCTAATTTGAGAAATTACGAGTTTGTTCGTCTAGGCTAGTCCTCCAGGGGATGTGAAATAAGTTCGACAGAAGTTGGTGAAGTTCGTCACGAGTTCGCCGTGATTTCTTCTCAACAATAGCAAGAAAGGTGAGCGTATTTTTTACTTCACCCGCATATAGTTAGTTGACTGAATATCCTGTGACCCTATTTGTGAAGTTTCAGTAAAATATACCAAGGAATAAACCTCGCCAGGCCTTTGAAGCCCACCGGTCACAAGCAAGATTAATTCACGATACACTTCAATTCGAGACTGCGAGGATGGAAATCTGAATAATCAATTAGGAAAAATTCTCCGCTCTCGGTAATTCTGTATATCGTTTAAACATTTTGTTAATCGGATTATGAAAGAAGACTGAAAATAAGCGCCGCTTTTTGTTTGGATGTAAAAGCGCCAGATTTAAAGGAGAATACATTGTATATTGATTAAGCATTGAACTCTGCATAAGTCAAACTGTTTTAATATTTGTTGATGACATTGCTTCGGCTTCCTGGAAGCAAGTTCGCGCAAATTTGCTGTCTAGTGAGCATTTCAGGTTCGATGTACTGAGTAATAACGCCACGGAAACTTAAACTGGCCCATCATTCTGCGAATAGTCTTACTAAACTAGTTAATCGTCTGATTGCTAATCAAGCAAAGGGGAGGTTTCTGCCTCGCCAAACTAACCTCCGACTGCACGTCACTGTGTTTTACTGTGAATTATTCACAGTAGCTCATTGAAACTATCATGGGAGGAGGATATATGAACATAGTAAAAACAGTGCAAAGTTTTTTGTTTTTTTTTGAGTAAAAAATGAAGAATCCAACCAGGTGCTCAAACGGGAAAAATCTCATAAAACAGAACCAAGGATGAAGGTCGGTGCTCTGACTAGGATCAACATGGAAAAATCTCAAAATAGACACAAAACCAAGGATGATCAGGCACTCAAATGCAAAAAGTAGTGATTAAAAAAGCAATTTCATTTAGACCAGGCTTATTCAGAGCATCCAAACAATGTATCCAGAAACGTTACGTGGATCGACACACTGAACATAAGTACGTGATAAGAACTAATAAAAAGGATTATCCAATAGCCAGACATTTTCAATTGGTCCACAATAGTAATGATTCTTTTATTAATTTATTATAGGATTGGAATTTATTAGCCCTCTTGTTAGGGGTGGTGATCGGATCATGAAACTTAACCAGAGAAAACTTTCTGGATACATTGTTTGGATGCTCTGAATAAGCCTGGTCTTAATGAGAGATTGATTTCATGTGTTTTTTTTAGTTGTGTTTTTCTCCTTCATGTCTGCTACTTGGTCTGCATTTTTATGTTTGCTATTTGGTCTGCATTTTTTTGTCTACTGTGTAGGCTATTTTTTAATTGCCTTCTTGTTGTTGGCTATTAATAAATTAATTAATATGTAAATTTACTAATTGCTCTGGGTACACCTGTGTCTATTTTAGTAATTCGCTGTGATTAGTCTTTGTGTGTCCTAACGAAGGCTGTAGGGCCGAAACATGTTGACTATGACAATTACTAGCCAGTACTAAATAAAGGCCTTTTTTAATCACTACTTTTTGTTGAGTGCCTGGATCATCCTTGGTTTTAGTTTTTTTTTTTTTTTAAATCACCACGGGTTATTGAAGGGGGAACGTTTCGTAGCAGTGGGAGAGCAAACAACTGCAGGCGTCAGCGACTTCACTGCATTTTATATAGTAATGGGCGAGTAGCGTTAATGTTTGTCCTCCCACCGATAATTTTGACATTTTTGCAGGCCATTGATCCAAAAAACTTCACAGGCAACCCATTCATACCATTTTTTAATATCAATGCAAAACCTAGTGTTGAACATAATTGGGTGAAATTCAATGCATTTTCCATTAAAAAGGGCCTAGGGGGCGCTGCTGTACTTCAGAAAAGGGGTAGATGACTTTAGCATCAATTATTTCTGTTAGGGTACCCTAATGGATAATTTGGCCTGGTTTATTTCTGAAGAGACTGTATTTTTGAAAATGCCCTCTGGCTTCACCCCCCAATTTTCACAATGGGTTTTGTTGAAAAATGCCGAAATCAGCCATTTTTGGGACCCTGTGGCTCTGAGACCCTTTCCTGTAAAAGGCGTTGGACTTGTGGCAAACTCTTCGTCTGTGTCTTCTGTACTTACCTGCAAAAAATCATTAGAAAATAATAAACACTTTGTTCTCAGCAACTCAAGAAATGTTGTCATTTTATTCATTTGTATTGCCCATGCCTATATGATAACAAGGATATTGTGGATACCTTGAACATTTACTTTATTGAGAATTTTACCTCTGAGCGAGTTTTTATTTGGCCAGAGGGCATGTCCAGTGCTCAAGATTATTTAGCAGAAATTGAGGTTAGGGATAATGAAGTATTAGACAAGTTGCATAAACTAAAGGCAGATAGGGCGGTGGGTCCTGATGGCTTATATCCTAGAGTGCTCAGGGAAGTTAGTGAGATCATCTTTAAACCGCTCTCAACTATCTTCAGACGGTCTTTAGAAACTGGAGAAATACCAAAAATGATTGAAAGCAGGGCAATATAATACCAATATACTGTATAAGAAAGGGGACCGTACTGAGCCAGGAAATTACAGGCCGGTCAGTTTAACTTGCATTGCATGCAAAATACTGGAATCTATTATAAAAGACGAGCTGGAATTATTTCTTGAACGTAATAATATCTTGAGGGATAGCCAACATGGTTTCCATAAGGGAAGGTCATGCCTGACAAACCTTCTGGAATTTTTTGAAGAGGCCACCAAGACTTACGATCAGAGCAGGGCTTATGACATCATATACTTGGATTTTCAGAAAGCATTTGATACAGTACCCCATAAGAGACTAATTTTTAAAATGAGCTCCATTGGAGTTACAGGAGGTATTCTGGAGTGGATTCAAAACTGGTTACAGGACAGAACACAAAGAGTGGTGGTCAGTGGAACCTCATCTGAGCTGAGTATGGTGGGGAGTGGCATCCCTCAGGGATCGGTGTTGGGACCCTTGCTGTTCCCTATCTACATTAATGACCAAACTGGTTAAATTTGCAGATGATACTAAATTAGGAGGTTTGACAAATAGTTTAGAGTCCACTAAAGTGATTCAGGATGATTTGGATAGAATCCAGAATTGGCAGAAACGTGGCAAATGAAATTTAATGTAACGAAATGTAAAGCTGTACATGTAGGTAATAAAAACATTAGACAGGATTACTTCATGGGAGATTTAAAACTTGAATGTGCTCCACACGAAAAAGATCTGGGAGTGATTGTTGACCAAACCCTCACAGGTTCTAGCCATTGTGCCGTAGCAGTTAAAAAAGCCAATCGGATGCTGGGATACATTGCCAAAAGTATTGAGTACAAATCCAAGGAGGTCATACTTCTCTTGTACATCACATTCGTCAGACCACATCTGGAGTATTGTGTACAGTTCTGGGGTCCATACTTTAAGAAAGATATAGAGGCTCTCGAAAAAGTTCAGAGAAAAGCCACTGAGCTAATTCCGGGTATAATAGATGAAAGCTATGGGAAGAAGCTGAAGATCCTTAATCTCTTTAGTCTTCGGAAAAGGAGACTTATGAGTGATCTGATTGAGGTCTTTAAATATACTCCGAGGCAATGAAAACGCAACACCAGTTTGGATTCAAATAATTTTGTGACTCAAGTTTATTTTCTTATTTTAACAATTCAAATATGTTGGGTGGGTTGACTTTGATGAATTAAATGTGTTAATGGGCCGATTTGGACAATAATAAACAGATGCATTAAACATAACGAGCACAAGTTGAAAATGAAAAATCACAAGACTGAACGGAACACACATTTAAAAATGAACTCAAAAGAACCGTCAGTATCGGGTGTGACCCCCATGAACATCCACACAGGCAGTACAACGTCTCCTCATGGACCTGACTAAGCGTCTTAGGTTGTCTTGGGGAAGTTGTCGCCACTCTGCCTGTTGTGCATTCTGGAGTTGCTGCCTGGTTTGAGGTCTGGGTATTCTTGATGAAAGAGCTCGTCCCAGTTGGACGTACTACACCCAAAACGTACTGATGCTGGACATACTACACCCAAAACAGTGAGCCACTTGCCGGGCACTTACTCCCACTTCTAGCATACCCAGGGCCCTGTTCCATTGTTCAGTCAACAGACGTGGCATTATGACACTTAAAAATGTTTTTTGTGGCTTTAATCATGCCTATATATAGGGAAGACAACCCCTCCTTCATTTCAACCACTGTACTTGCACAACTCCTAATCCCATGTGTTGTACTCAATATGGATTGATGAGAGTCCAACTCACACTGTTGAGTTACATGATGATCATTCATGTGTAATGTGGTACACATTGTGACCCCAATGGTCACTTAAGAACTCAAATTGGACTACTCAGGTCCTGAGCAAAAATAAACCAAAATTTATAGTGTTGCGTTTTCATTGCCTTTGAGTATTTCTGATAGGACACTTTTTGACAAAGAGAATATTTATTGAAAGCATACAAGCATACATTGAGTTTGGCGGCATGGCTCTGTTCGAGAGACCCCTGCCCGTCCAGCGTGGAACCGAAGGCAGGGAGCTGCAATTAACCCCCCTTCCATAGAACAGAGCCTATAGCAACAATGACCTCAAAGAGAAGAGACATTGTTATTGAACGGCAGTTTAGTCACGAAAGAACATGATTACAGAAAGCTAAAAATAGACGGGAGGAGCTGGGGAGGAGGAGGGATGTTAAGCGAATGTCCTGTGGAGCCACTTCTCAGAATGTGAGCTTAAGTAAACTAGCATATTATCAATCAAGCAATCATTTGACAGCAAATCAGATGACATTCATGAGCACTGAGGTGATTCTCCAGCACAAGAAGCGGCTCCGATAAGTTAGCACGCTTGACTCTGTGCCTACAGAATTTACGTCAAGCTCCATTTTTGATAGGACACTTTGTCAAGAGAATATTTATTGAAAGCATATAAGCATACATTGAGTTTGGTGGCATGGCTCTGTTCGAGAGATCCCTGCCCGTCCAGCGTGGAACCGAAGGCAGGGAGCTGCAATTAACTCCCCAAAACAGAACCATGCTGACGCACGCCAATGGATGAAATATAGAGCTTCCATAGGTTTAAAGGCAGCCCGGCGGCTAGCACAATTTTTCTTGAACCAAATACGAGAGAAATACTCCATGTGAAGAGTATTATGTGTAGTGACAGCCCGTGACAGCCCAGCGGCTGGCACGATTTCTCTTGAAGCCGAATACAAGAGAAATATTCTACGTGATGCATACCACACGGCAGCCCCGCGGCTGGCACAATTTCTCTTGAAGCCAAACACAAGAAAAATATTCTATGTGAAGTGTACTGTGTGTCGTGACAGCCCGGCGGCTGGCACAATTTCTCTTGAAGCCAAATACAAGAGAAATATTCTATGCAAAGTTTACAATGTGGCATGACAGCCCGGTGGCTGGCATGATTTCTCTTGAAGCTAAACACAAGAAAAATATTCTATGTGAAGTGTACTGTGTGTCGTGACAGCCCGGCGGCTGGCACAATTTCTCCTGAAGCCAAACACCAGAGAAATATTCTAAATGTAGTGACAGTCCTCTCAAAGCAGTATCATGAGAATTATACTATATGATTTGAAGAGTATAACATGAAAGCTGATACCTTTAAATGATTGAAGTGTATGTTGTGGTGAATGACATGGGTGCTCAGCAGTGACGCTTTGTGCCCTGTCTATGTATACTATTCAAAAAAAGTAGGGGATATTTTATTTTGAGATCAAAATTTTCACATATACAAAGGGATACGAAACCATGCTGTATAGTTCCTTACTGAGGAAGCATTTCCAAAGAAATTCATCACCCAAACACATCAATGACACTCTCACGATCTGCACGGGATGCTATTGATGATCAAGGGGGTTGTGCCACAAATTTGCATGACTCTGAATTGGAAGGTTAGAGCCACTGTAAAGGAAGATTTTGAAGAGAAAGCATCAGATTATCAGTGGTTGAAGTCGTTAATTAAACAGAGACCATCGCCGCCTAACACAGGAGGAGAGGTTACGTGCCCTTGGCATGCTACAGGTTGGCACAAGACAGGTCGTTGTGGCAAGGGCAATGAATGTTTCCCAGTCTGTCATCAGCAGATTATGGTCCAGACATCGTGCTACAGGGTCTGTTCAGGATAGACCACGATCCGGTCGACCAAGGGCAACAGCTCAGGACAGATTCATTGGCACTATTGTCTCGAGAAATCGTATGGTAACAGCAAATCAGATAAGGTCTCAACTTCAAAGGGATACTGGCTTGGTAGTGAGTGGCCAGACCATCAGGAATCGTCTGCACAGATTTCACTTACACGCCCGGCGTCCTCGTGTCATTCCCTGTTTGAGGATCGTCACATTAGGGCCAGACTCCAATGGTGTCGCTATCATCAACGCTGGGATAATCGCCGATGGAACAACGAATGTTCTCAGATGAGTCGAGGTTCACTGTGGACTTCCTTGACAGACGCAGGAGGGTTTGGCGCCGACGTAACGAACGTTTCCATGACGTTAACGCATTAGACATGATCCGTATGGGGGTGGATCTGTAATGGTGTGGGGAGGCATCACTGCTGCCGGCAGAACAGACTTGCATGTTGTTGCTGGACGTGTCACAGGGCAGTACTACCGACAACATCTTGGCACCCCATGTTGTGCCGTTTGCACGCGTCGTTATGGCCGCCATTTTCCAAGATGATAATGCCAGATGTCATAGGGCCAGGATCGTTACAGATTACCTCCAGCAGCAGAATATCACCACATTGCCATGGCCAGCACTCAGTCCGGACCTTTCCCCATCGAGCATGTCTGGGACATGCTTGGACAGCGGCTACGCCAACGTCAACAACCTCCTGCCAATGTCCAAGAACTTGCTGCAGCATTGCAACAGGAATGGAATAACGTTCCCCCAAAATGACCTGGGACGCCTCGTTAGGAGTATGCCACACCGAATTCGAGCTTGTCTAGCCAACCGAGGGGTTTTACCCGCTACTGACTCTGTTTCACAATGGTGGTAAATTTGCTGTGTGACCCTGTGTTTGTGTCGACCCTTATTCTGGAGAATCTGTCCTTTACTGACTGTACACAGGGTTTCCACAAATAAATTGACAAATGTTTCCTTAATGTTTTTATGTCATTTGTTTCCTTCCAGACCTCATGATCTGCACTTCATGGTACTTGTAAATCCAATATCCCCTACTTTTTTTGAATAGTATATATAGAAGTATTCTGAACGATGCATGAAACAGATACGGGCGATTTTCAGCCAAGTGTGCAAGTAACATGAAAGACACTTTTGAAAAATCAAACCCATTTTTCCCCCCCATAATTTGGCCTGATTGTTTTCTCAGTGAATTTCTAAGGATTCTACAAAACTGCAATGCAAGAACTCTTTAATTATGAGAAAATGCATTTAATTTTTTCATGTTGTCTTTCATGTTACCGCAGTAACATGGGCTTGCAAGCTGTTATAGCTGCCCGAGGAGGAGTTACGAAGTACTAGCTGACAGGGTTCCCAAACTTTTGCACAAGGCCTTTTTCCTTGTATTATTCTGAAAGTGTAAAATGTTCAAAATAAAACCATTTCTTGCTTTAAAATGTGATGCAATGTGCCATGTTTAACTTTGTAGCATTTAGTGTTCAGGTTTGCTTTCAGTCACTTAGAGATTAATTGTAACAGGCCGGGGGTGCCCAAATTTTTGCACCCCACTGTAGTAGGCCTAGGCCTTGTTTCATCAAGATTTCATCAAAATTGTACATCTGTGAACTGTTTTTTTTTTTTTTTTTTTTTAATTGTGGCATCATACCTGTCTTGTGTTACCAATTTGTCTTTTGTTACTCAATAATGGTAACAAGAAAGACAAACTACAGTAACATGAAAGACACATCCAGAAGTTTTTCAGGGTACTGTGGGCACTTTTCCACACACAAACATGCCTTAATTATGGCAAACTGAAGCAGTTACACTATTACAGGTCACTCTTTCAGTTTCTACCTGGAATCATGCATTATTTTGTGGTAACAAGTAGTGCTGCGTATCGTATGGATGATACGATACGATATATCGTATCATATCATCGATACGATACGCGATATTTATCGCGATACATCAACATACGCAAACCTTTTTAGAAAATAGTCTTTATTCAGATAATACACATAAATCCGTTAAAGTTAATGTCTTATTTCATTCTTTATTGTTTTATTCAGTAAGGTAAATCCAGAAAACCATGTCGCTTCATCTTTTTTCATTTTGCTTCAAATGTTTGTTTGTACCTTTCGATTTTGAAGATTCAAAAATGAATAATTCATAATATTTGCTTTTAATTCTTGTTGTAAATTCATCACCATAAATTCAAAAATAACACACCCTTTTTTTTTTTTTTTTGAGGTCCAGCTGTATTATTGCCAGCATCCCCCGGAGACAGAAGTGCTTAAAAATTACTTACGCTCTGGAGTCACATTTCTACAAGCTAATACAGTTCACTTCAGTTCAGAGTGCATCATTGTAGTCTGTTCCACGGCCCAAATATGCTTTGCTCGGATTAGCGCTAGATTACTGATCGAGGTCTTGATTATAGTAGCGTGTAACAGTCTGACATTTCCCAGAATACTCATTTCTGACAATATGCACTAGGGGAACTCACAATAGAAATTTTACAAAGCTGATTGTCAGAAAAAGTTGATAAAGCTCATTGTTATTGCCATGGGGAGTCCTGGTATCAACGGGTTACACAAAACAATTTTCATCAAACCTTTATTACATTTGAGCCAGTTTTGCTATGAATGGTCACAACAGAATGGCGAGGCTTACCGGCTACGGACGGATGTGGCTGCACTTCAATTTTGTGTGTACGGTGCAGGTGGCTTGCGAGGTGACTTGTGCTTCCTCCCTTGCTTGAGACATCTTTGTCACAGTGGTTGCATTTACCACCAAGAGGAGTTTTTGTGAAGTGATTCCACACCTTGCCCTTGACGGGAGGCGGCATATTTGCGATTTGTATGATACGGAATGACACGGGACAACGTGCAGTCTCGCCTTGTGGGAATGAGTGGAAGGAGAGCCTGCTTGCAACCACGTGAATGCCAGGAATCCCAGGATTAGTTACACCAAGGTTTTCGTCGGTGTATAGGAATTTCCTCATGAAATGTTTCAAATTAAAATTCATATTGTCCATTACGTGGACTGGTGACACTATAGACTCAGGTATCGCTCCCATTCTCGAACGGGCGAGCGAACAGTGTAAAATAATTTCGATCGATGCCTCTGGAATAAGTTGTTTATTGCGTTTTTTTGCTTAATGACTTGTGTCGGCATGCATAAATTATGCGTGGCAGGGTCGGCTTTCACTTGGCTGTTTTCGGATCGGAGTTTCATTCATAGTTTTACCTCATGGGAATTTATAGTAAACAGGCGAACCAATCACAGTGCAGACAGCGCATGACGAGGCTGATTTTAACTTCCTAATATGGTCGGGGATCCCGTGACAGCTTCAGCTTGGGAATGCCGCTTCTTTCGCAACAAATGTCTCGTTTCTGGCGAGATTCACCGAGAGAAAAACAATGTATACGACGGCAAGAATGTTTCAGATCGAAGTTAGATTGAACGATGTTAAGTTTGTCAGTGTCATTGTGCGCAGTTCAGTCACCAGCGTGGCCTGCAGTTGTTAGAAACTAGCGAACGGTAGGTGAGAAATGATTCGATACAGTGTATCGTTTCCACACGAATCTGACAACCGGTTATGGTATCGCAACGTTGGTACCGGTGATATGATATACCGCGTACCGGTACCCAGCACTAGTAACAAGACGTGCAATTTGTGAGACACGCAATTTGGAAAAACTTGCAGAGCCGTCTCTTCCTCCCACAGCTCTTCACATTCTAAAATGCAGCCAAAATAGATTCCTTACATCCTGGTATTTAAAAAAAAAAAAAAAAAAGAAAACCATGGTAGTGACACCTATTGGATACAACGTTAATTATTGTCCTCAGATGTGATGGTGGTAACATGAAAGACAGTGACTGAACCAAGTTTGCGACATTGCTTTGACTAATATCTTCAGAGAAAAACTAAAATGGGGAGACAAATCTGTTCTAGAGACCTAATACAAAGAAACCTGTGAAGTTTTGTAAGTGATAAGATTTCAAGGGAAAAAAGAAAAATCAACTTGAGTAAAAGTGACCCCACTTGAGACAGGTAACAAAATGGACATTTTGACCATAAAAATCCTGCTATTTTTTGTCCCCCCCCTCCTCAAACATGACCAAACAATTTTTTTAAACTAGAAAAAAGTGTTTTTCAACATACTAAATTGCTTCCTGGGTGTTTATTTTGTATTAAATAGGTTAAATGTGATAAGACTTTTACCCCTAAATTGCACACTTGGCTGAAATTCGCCCATACAAGTACAAGAGGATTTCGTTTAACATACAAAACATGGTAACAATTTACACAATCTTACTCATTCGTTTAGAGCTTCCACAATGTCCTTAATTCCTGGGTGAAGGTAAAGTTCACGGCTGAAGATGTCCAATGTCCTGTGGCCTTTAATATTGTCTTAAGGCCAGGAAGGCGGAGTGTTGCTGCTCGAATATGGAGTGAGAGAGGAGTGTAGAGCTGAGGGAGAGGCCATAATACTGACAAATGAGGCAGAGCTGAGCAGCAAACAGGAATAGGTTTCCGAGCCTCTGTGACGAACAAGGCAACTCAATTGGTCACGATGCTCTTCATAGTAAACCTTGGTCTGAACCCCCTCAAAAGCATGCCAGTGGCAAGGAAAAACTTCCTATGTGGCTCAAATATAGGAAGAAACCTTGGGAGGAACCAGGCTTAAGAGGGGAGGTCCATCCTCCTCTGACCGTCCCAGGGTATGAGTTCATGGTTGCCGTAATGCGAAGGGGATTGTTGAAAAGCAGCCGAGGATTTGTAGTTTGCTGAGTAGATGCTATGACCCAGGCTATTTCAATGGTGGAGCAGCACTTGAGCAGAGGCCAGGTGGCGTTGATGGTGAAGACCAGCAGCAGCATTATCAGGGCAGGGCCCACCGTGGACATGTAGAACAAAACCAGGCAATTAGTGGAGAACACAAGGGGAAAGCAGTGCTAGGAATGTATCAGGAAATACTGCCTATTCCATAAAGTTGATATATATACATGCACACACACACACACACACACACACACACACACACACACACACAAATACATGTCATGAAAACTGTAAAGAGCCTTCTTGAATCTGAAAGCTGAGAAACTGCTAGAATCCCCCAAAATTAATGGTGTTGCAAACCCGAACACCAGAGGCTAATGTCAGTGAGCCTTGGAGCCATAACCTTTGGGTCAACCCAGCAACTGGCACAGTTAGAGGCCATAGGACATACTGAGCAGGCAGAGGCAAAGCAATTTGAATAAAATAAGTAGCAGACCACAAGCACTAACTAGTTGCTGACATGGGGTAAAATATTAGCGAAGCGTTCGCAACATGCCGCATCATGGCATTGCTGAGCGTACTCAAAATAAGCCACAGCTTGATTATGTGAGCTTGATTTTGGCAAGCCCAAGGTTTTCTTGCAAAGCAAAACATAGCAATTGAAATTTTAACCAAACTTAGGAGCTAGTGTATGATTATACAAGAACACTAGAGGCACTCCTAGAGTGCAAACCTTCACCAAAGCAGCACGGTCCAAATCTTGCTGAGTGGGAGCAAAGTTCAGTTGTCGAGTGTCATAAGATTTCAAGGTGGCTGCCATGGTTGCCATATTGTGTTACTGATCATGGTCAAAATCAGTTGGGTCCATCCCTGATGTAATAGTGACCCACCCACAAAATTTCAGAAATATCTGTTCATTACATTTTGAGTTAAGTTGTTCATAAACAAAACAGAAACAAATGGCGCTGATCACATAACCTCCAGCCAACTTCGTTTGGCGGCGGTAGATACCACCAATGATACAGTGGAAATGGCTAATTTGGAAAAGAAACTAAAATACAATATTAGTCAAATACTGACAAGGTGGAGCAATACCAGATTGATTTCAGAAACTTCAATGCCCACTGGAATGGCTGCTCCAACTCTGATTCCGCAGCATTTAGAAGACTTTTTTTTTTTTTTTTAAGATTCACTGAGCATACCAGAGCTAGCATTTGCTCTCAGTTTACTAGCGCAAGGTGAATGCAATGCGATTTGCAAACAGTTACCATAACTTGACACTGTTACTAATGGCAGCACCTGCTAGGAATAGATGAATAAAACCAACAGGGAAGTAGTTGCAGCATTACTATTGGATCCAAGCAGCATATTGGCAATATATTCTAACATGAATGTGGATTATGATTTGGTCCAGTCATTTGAACAGCATTAGAGCAAACATCATCTGAATAACACTTAATTTGATTTTGGCCACGAATGTGTGAATTACAGTGAATTAACAAACAATTCCTGAGCCAAACATACCGTTGATGAAGCATTTATGAAGAGCCAATTGCTTTAAATGAACATGATTGAGAATGCATTAAAGATTTCATTTTAATTTTAAACAAATATAAAAAGAGTCTAAGACAAATCTGAACCATAGGACATTTCTCGATATACACTCCACTTATATGGACATCATGAGCGCTGAGACAACAGGAATAATTGGCAAATTGTAGTATTTCTGCCCGTGAATTGTAATTACCAAGCCTGAGACAAGGCAAAAGAAGTTTAGTCGCAATCCGCGAGACCTCAGAACCAGTTCGAGCGAAACTCGGACTACACATGCAGAGTCAATCCATGTAATGTCATATCTGAGAACCCAGGTGAAAGTAGAGCAAACAAATCGGACTAAACCGAGAAGTTTAAGACTTAAATCACTGGACCAAGTAGCATCCGACCCGGAGGTTGCTACAAAAAAAAAAAAAAATGAATTTGTCATCTCAAAATACTTGATTATAGCCAAGTGAATTGGGTGCAGCAAGAAAGCCAAAGTCATTGTTTGTAGAATTCGTAAGGCATAAAACGTGAACGCGATTCAAAAAGCCGTGAGCTCGTTCATTGCTGCGGTGAGAGAACGTTCAACATGCGCTTACAAAGGCTTCCCAATCATATCCCTACCGTACAAAGGCACTAGCGAGCGTCCGGTATATAAAGGAAAACTAGCAGCTCAGGTAACTTCACGAAATGAGACATGATAGCGTCTTTCTGCGCTGCCAGAACAAACACTGCCAAGACTCCAGTATTAGCATTCCATCACGCTTGTCTGAAAGACATTCAGGTCTAAGCACCACGCTCCGGATTAAGACAAGACTGCAGTGCGTTACTGCACTTACATAAAGCATCCAAATGCTTTTTCGACACCCGGAAAAGACCAGCTTCTGACTAAGAGTACTGCCTCGCTTACTGAAAACTGGAATAGAGTTCATGGCTGCATCCAGATTACCATGCGCTGCTTTAAATTTATGGTTGACCGATGACTCGCCAATAACGAAAGGTTCCTTCAGCAAAGACAAAGGCAATGTTTTCGAAACGAGCCACATTTGTAAGACAAGTTAATTTTTTTTTTTTTTTTTTTGCGCTGGTTATCCTGCATAACCACGCACTTCCAGCGAGGCAACATGCGAGCATGACATCAAACCATATTAAATCCACCGAAGTACAGTAACCAAAATAAACATGTTATGGAAGTAGCAGCAATAACGAAACCACGAACCTTGTCGCCGGCGGTTCGGTTTCCTGTGCCAGCGTACGTTAAGCGACCGTGCTGCGGAGCCGCTTCTCAGAATGTGAGCTTAAGTGAACTAGCTTATTATCAATCAAGCAATCATGTCACAGCAAATCAGATGACATTCACGAGCACTCAGGTGATTCTCCAGCACGAGAAGCGGCTCGCGAATTTTTAAACCGTAGGATGGCCACTGAAGATTGATGAATTATTCATGAGTGATTCACTTCACTCAATCAACAAAGTGTAAATCGATCAAAGATAGTAGAGAACAAGATCGCAAAGCGCAGTAAAAAAGTGAGGCCACTTGGCTTTCATCCCGACGATTGAACCATGTAACCATGGATTCATCATTAAAATGTGAAATATAGGTATTTTTTATGTTAAAAAGATTTTAAAATTTTACTCGTAGCTTCTTTTCTGAAATGAAGATGTCTTTTTTTTTGTGCATTAGATTAAAAAGAATTAAGAATTATTTCGTGTAGGTTTGTTGATATACTGACCTACATCATTCATCATTGCAATTTAGTTCTTGTTATTTTCAGATTGCAATCTTGCTTTCTGCTTCATGTTTAATTCTTCCTTCTCTATACCTCAGAAAGATGGTCTGATTCAATTCAAGCATGGTTCATGTACATCTTTATGTAATAATCATTGCTATTTATTCTCTTAATTTCAATAATTAAAGACATGAATTGTGTATCGTGGCTATATTAGGCTCCTAGTTCAAGGTTGTCTTTACAGGGCTACATATTTTATTGTCTTATTCAGATCCGCTGCATTATAAATTTATTTCAATCAAATTAATCAAACATGTTTTTTTTTTTCTATTGTAGAACACTGTATCCATTTATTCTCATGCATCCAAATCATACATGGAAACATGGTTTCACTCACCCTTACGTACACACCGTACACGGATGACATTATATGACATTTATTTAGACAAAGTATCTTGCTCAATACAGCAAACACGAATACTATAATAGAAAGCATTCTGTTAGACAATATCCAATCATAGAAGCATGTGCCTTTAATTATCTTCTCTCTTCTCGACTCAGAAATATTTGTAAAGTGTGGGTTATTTCTACTAATGTCGTTGGGATCGGTCATAGCTGTATGTATGCTTGTTTGCGGAGAGGTACCTAACTATAGAAACGTTCACTCTTGAAACAGATAAGATGACAATTGATGTAGAGTTTCTTTAACATTTTTCATCAGCTCCGTCTTTAGCTTATATCCATTATCGAACATACCAGTAATTCAAGTATTTAATACAGCAACAATACATTATCGACTCATTATTATATCCTTATTATTTCTCTGGTCTCAGATTAAGAAAACAGCATTTTCATTTATCATGTTGAGTCACAAGAATAAAATATTCTATGGAAGCTCATAGTGGACAATATTCAAATGAAAATGTAATCCCACTATTGCATTATAATTTTCCACTTATGAATGAGTTATTTGAGACAAGATTAAATTGAAAATGCATTAATCCAATTATCACTTTCATTTTCACATACACATATGGGAAATCTATGACTATATTCAAATGATAATGAAAAGCTGTTTGACATTTCATTTTCAAAGTCATGCTCCATAATACAGTGGACAATATTCAAATGTAAAAAACAGCACCTCATTATCATTTGAATATAGTCATAAGATTTTAGGGTCAACAAGAAAATGATGTGTTTTCTAATCAAAATAAAATGATATAATAATTGGATTAATTGACATTTCAATTTAATATTGTCCTCAAATAACAATATTCAAATGCAGTGGAAAATTATAATGCAATAGTGGGATTTTGGGACACAGTTCATTTGAATAATTGTCACTATCAAATGGGTCTTCCTAGGGCGTCATATTCCCGCGAATGAAACCATGTTCCTCATTTGGTTAAAGGTTCAGGCTTACTGATAATGCCATGATGGCTGATATGGGGACATGCATTAGGCTAGGGATGGCCATCTGCCAGCTATATGGCAACGATAATAAAATCATTTGTAAATGATCATAACATTAAAAGCGATCAAGTTTTGATTTTCAATATCACTGTCATGTTGTCTGAGCAGAGAGAGTAAGGATTGAGGTTTCACTGACCTCTTTTGTTAATGGACTATCCAAAGCTATGATGCCTACTGGAGAAACAGCCCTAAATTTCAACGCCATTTTAAAGAATTTTCACCATATTCATCCAAGACAGTGCAGGACACATTTTTTCATTGCTTCAACATTATCCTTCCTTAAGTCATCTGAATCATTACAGTTACAGATAAAGTGTAAATAAGTTTACGCTAGTTACGCTAACTCTCATTTACATCAACAAACTTTTTAATGTAATAAGCTTTGTTCTAAGTACAAAATGGCAAGCAGTGTAAAGCATTTTACTGAATGTAGATCCAACACTAGCATAAAATATCACGGTGGTTTGTGAACGGAGATATATATATACCAAATATTCTTGTGAAATTGACACCCTACTCGCAGCAGCACACCATCACTGTTTTTCACCCCAATAGTCGGTATCACTGAATATGATCCAGTAATGAAAGACTTCACAAGAGCAGGTGTAAAAATATATCCAAAATGTAATGTACATCAAAGATCATAAACTTTCTGTCACCATACTCAGTACAAATTGTCCTAAGTTAAACTTTAAAATGGCGCAGATAGAGCAAGAAACATTTTTCTTTCACTGAATGAAACATAATGAAATAATGTAGATTCCATCTACCACAAAAGTTGAAATTCTTATTATCTCATTAAAAGTTATTAACGATGTTACAACAAAGTGGTGGCAGTGACTGATTTCATGCGTTATATAATATTTGTGTTAGTGACGTCAGAACGGAGTGGCACTTCCCACCACCACCAGCAGAATTGGGTCCCGGTCGCGTGTTGTGATGGCACCTTAGATCCACCTGTATTGAACCACAGGAGAAAAATATTCAGACCTTTCCTGAAACAGTAATTGCTTGACCATCAAATCCTGACATTGTTTGTTTGTTTGTTTGTTTTTATTTCCGTATCTCAATAATAGTACTACCGGTTTAAAATTTTAATAAAACATACGGCGGGTTGCCCATATCAGTGGTAATGGCATACTACCACTGTTCTTCAATGGGATCCTTGATTACAACATAAAAGTTTAAGTTTACAATCTATTAAAAATTTACACTTGCAATTTGTCTCTGGTATTTTACAACTTACAGGGCTAGGCCTACCCTAAATTAGCGCTCAAAGAGACATAGAATCCATTTGTTTTGTTGATGGTTTTTAACTTTTTATCTAATCTAACTCCTTCTTACATCTGATCAACTTTTATAAATATGCCCCGTTTGATTAAGAATATCCAATAAAGCAAATCGATTAGCTATTAATTAAAGAAAGATGTCTGTCTTATCTGTCTCTCTGTCTCACTCTCATCTCCTTTAACTAATTACCCATGTTTACCATCAGGCAAAAATTGGTTGTCAGGTCTAAACACATAAGTTGATTTAGATTTTCTAAACTTTTTAAAATTTCATACACTCCCTGCATTTTAATTTTCTGTGCTTTCTACTTCCAGATTTCCCAATAAAATATCAGAATTATAATCTTCTTACTCTGTATATGTTGTAACGGCCAGAATCTGGATAGGTCTTGGATTTTCTCCATGTCAAATTAGAGGATTGCTGAAATTCTTCCAACCATTTCTTAACTTCGGTTTCCGTTGTTAGCCTCATTCTTATAACACTTCTAAAATTGTTGTCATCGATGGGTTGAAGATCACAGATTTTGTGCTGATAGTCTGTTGGAAGCAGGGCCTGTAAGGATTTAATGGAATAGATTTAGTTCGATTAGATTGAAGTCTAACGTTACATGACTAGGCCCTATTCTTCCTGATTTATTTTACCTGCCATGGCATTAGATATACGTAAGATGGTTTTTATAGTAATAAATTCAGACTTTATCTCAAAATTAATTAAATTTTTAATTATATATATATATATATATATTGATAAATCATTTATGAGAGATCTAAAGCTGCTCTAGCATGAAATGCTGAACAAATCTGTAACTGTCTTGTACTTGTGCATGTGCCTTGGATGGGTTGAGATTTTTTCTCTAGCTTATTAAGACCTAGGGCTCTAAATTAAGACCAGGCGCAGGCGTATAGTCCAGGCGTATGTTGCAATTTCTAAAATCATAAATCCTCTGTCCCCTCGGTCCCTCCTACCGGCGCAAAAAGAGGGTGGAGAAAGGCCTGAATGGGTTTAACAAAAAATCTTCACCAATCAAATGAGCTCCTGCTCACCTTTAAAATTGGAATAAAGAAGCCTTGTCCTATATCAGCATGATTCCTGAATGTTGCTTTTTACATTGCTGCTTCAGGCATGTTTTCTGCTCCGACAGTCTATATTAAGCATTAATTTATCCTGAGTTAGCTGGCTAATTTACATTTGAGTATAATGGAATTTCAAAAACAAAACTGGGCTCGTTCAAACTTCTGAAGTTTTGAAATCTATTATTTAACCTGCATCATTGGGAAGAGAAAACTGGATTGTTTCCTATTATTACACCCCTGTTGCTGCATAAAATTTTGGGATTAACATGCATGGACAACAATGCAAGATACGTTACAAATTTATTTTCAATATGTGATCTTAACTCAGTACGAGATCATAGCAATCAGGCTGTATTCCTTTCCCGCTAAAACGATAAAACCTAAGTTTGAATAGCCATGTTCCCATCCACACGTTCTTATGCGAATTAAGTCATTCGAATAAAAAATGCCCTATGGAAACGGTGAAATTTGACTTGATTTTCAAGATATCGACATTAAGTTTATTTGATCTCATGATTTTCTTCTTGATAAAAGGTTTAAATGACTGCAAATGGAAACGTTTTTGCGAATAAATCTGCGACTGCATCGTGTTTCGATGGTTGCTTAATGGTTTGCATGTTGCTAATAGCTGGCACATAAGCTCTATTAAAACTTGTGCAATTATCATCATTTGTTGGGAGACGCGATCCATTATTGCGAACTAGTTAATTTTGTTGCAAACCACACTACTTCTGTTCACTCGAAGGTTCTGCGATTCAGTGCGAAAATGAATTGAAACTGCTTAAAATGTCAGAAATCTATTCGATACACGATTTCATCAGCGTAAACAAGGGACGTCATTACACACAAGTTTTTATTGGCATTAATGCTGTTAGCTGGAAATGCATTTTTACTTTATTCTCCTATTTTTTGGCGAACTTCAGATAATTCGATTGACAAGTGGATGGAAACATAGCTTATAATAGTATTAAGCGGCTTGTACTGGACAAATTTTTCGACACAGATTACATTCAAAGTCAATGCAAAGACAATACACGTGTATTCACGTCTTTGCATTGACTTTGAATGTATTCATGTAAAAAATGTCAAAGCATCAAAACCCACATAGCCTACAAACATGCACACATCTCTCTCTCTCTCTCTCTCTCTCTCTCTCTCTCTCTCTCTTTGATCTGACATCAGGACAATCGATATAGATACTATAATTTATGTGCTGATTCAGATAGTTACAAATAGCGGTTGCAGTAATTATTTATTGCATTGAAATGTGCCTGACACTCTGAAACCTGCTTGTGAGGTTTGTGGCGTCTTTTCTGTGCGCCAGTCAGCCAAATTACCACTGCACAGAAAGTAAACCAGGTTGAAGCTGGCCTCTCAGCGCACGGTCAAACTTTATCCACGAAATTGTCCCTGCGACATGAATATGTGACACCTCCCCCTACTACGCCGCCACACCCATCTCGGCGCAGTCAAATAAAATTACCAATGTGGCTGCGCACCTTTTGTTGCAAACCACTGCGTGGTTCCTGCGCCACCCTTAAATGAAATGAGATTTGCTATAGTCTATGCCTAAAATCATAAATCTAAGTTAAGGAATAAAAATAGGGCCTAGAAAAAATCTACAAAGTTGCTCTTTAAAGTTTGCATACAATTTTACCTCTTTTCATTACACGAATTGTGACAGTGTAATTTATTCTTGGTAGCTAATTTAGAGTATATCTCCTCAAAAACTGGGCTGCGACATTAGTTTTTGAACTATTAAACCAAGGAGCTTGTTTAAAGCTCCTTGGCCTGGCGCCATGGCATTTCCAAAATTGTATTGGAGTTTGGACTAGGCCTATTTTTTGTTCATTTAATAGTCTCGTGATAGGTCTATTCTTGATTTTAATAAATTAAAATCATAGTTTTCGCTATGTTGGTCTTACATAAAATATAGTGAAATGTAGTGTAAAGACAAGTAAATACTTAGTAAAAGATAAATGATTGCAAGTATTTTCACAAGTCGTGGGCAAATTTCAGTAAAGCTCACCTCCAGATTGGCATGAGCATGTTGCACTCCTTCATCTCCTTGTCCATGAGCATCGTCACTACCACCGCAACAAATTTGACACCGCAACAACGGCATGTCCGACATGTATTGTCAACATCAAATCAGCATAAAACCAATTTACTTGTATCTAAAGTTAGTACAACGATTAGTACAACTGAAGTCAAGCTGTAAGGCTCATGAGACGGTGAGACCCTGAACATTCGAAGTAGACATAACATCTACATGCGCTTGCAGTTCAAATAAATTAACTCAATGCCTTTGGAAACCTAGTGGTTCCTGCATTAAACGTAATGACATTTGCTTCGTCAGTAGTCAACTGGTTAAACCTAAAACATCACGGGCATTACTTCGCACAAATCAGAAATGTGAACAATGTCTACGTTCGCGCCTTGAAACACTTTGAGGTCTTCTTGTATAGACTAACTGATTGAGTGAAGGGAATCGCTCAAGAATAACTCATGAATAATTCATCAATCTTCAGTGGCCATCCTACGGTTTAAAAATTTGCAAGCGGCTCCTTTAAGTTAGCAAGCTTGACTCCGTGCCTATCAGAACTTACGTCAAGCTCCATATGATAAAGGGATTAACAAAGTGAATTATGTAGGATTCTTTTTTGTTAGTAGAACTGAAAATGGAAGTTGACCAAGGGTAAAATTAGCACTGATATTAGGACATATTTTTTTCACCCAAAGAGTAATTTCGATGTGGAATAGCTTACCTGACCATATTGCTGAGGCAGAAAACTTGGGAATTTTCAAGAGCAGGCTTGACTTAAAGCTAGATACCATTAAGTCTTTGAGTAGCTGTTAAGTTATATTCACAATAGTAAAAAAAAACTGGTGAGTTATTGGGCTGAATGGCCTGTTCTCACTATGTTATGTTATGTTATGTTATGTTATGTTATGTGTATTGTAGTGTGCACATTAATCATGACCTGACATGGTGCCTCTTGCTAATCCGAAGTTGATGACGTGGGGCTGGGGAGATATGCCATCTCCTGCTGGCTCTTGTTAAAATTGTAACTAGTGTCTGTGTACAGTCATTGCGTTTGACAGCTCCCGAGTGGATGCACTGATCTGGCTCGACACTGAGCCATGGGAAGTGGAAAAAAAACTGTTTAACCTTCATAACAAGGTAGTTCAACTTTTTAAAGATGGGAAAGGATATAGAAAGACATCCAAAGAATTGAAAATGCCAGTCAGTGCTGTTCAGTCTGTGATTAAGAGGTGGAAAATTAGGGGATGTGTTGATACCAAGCCAAGGTCAGGTAGGACAAGAAAGTTTTCAGCCCAAACTGCCAGGAGAATTGTTCAGGTCACAGAAAAATCTACAAGCTACTTCAGCAGATATACAGCATGCTCTGGAAAAAAGATGGTGTGGTCATACCAAGGAACACAATAAAGAGGTACTTAAACAACAATGAGCTGCATGGTTGAGTTCTTTGAAGGAAGTCATTATTGCACCAATCCCACAGGAAAGCCTGCCTAAAATATGCCAGACAATACCTTGTCACACGTAAAAACTTCTGGAATACTGTTATTAGGAGTGACGAGACCAAAATAGAACTTTAGGGTCACAAACATAAGTGCCATCTTTGGAGAGGCCCATGGTGAAAAATATACCATTCCCACTGTAAAGCACAGTGGTGGCTCTCTGATGTTTTGAGGTTGTGTGAACTCTAAAGACAGAGGGAATCTCGTGAAAATTGATGACAAAATGAATGCAGCATGCTCCCAGAAAATACTGGCAGACAATTTGGATTCTTCAGCATGAAAGCTGCCACGCACCTGGACTTTCCAGCAAAACAATGATCCAAACCACATGGCCAAGGCCAAGTTGACCCTCCAGTAGTTACAGAAGAGAAAGGTGAAGGTTCTGGAGTGGCCAACAAAGTCTCCTGACCTCGATATCATCCAGCCAGTTCAGGGAGATCTCAAACATGCAGCTCATGCAAGAAGACCAAAGAATTTGCAGGACCTGGAGGCATTTTGCAAGGAAGAATGGGCAGCTATACCACCTGAAAGAATTGGGGACCTCATTGATAACTTTCATAAAAGACTGCACACTGTTATTGATGCTGAAGGGGGCAATACACAGTATTAATAACTAAGGGTTTGCACACTTTTGAATGGGTTCATTTAATTGTTTCCGTTATCGCTATGTTTTATTCAATGATTTTACCATTCTACATGACAAACAGTTGGATATGAATCAAAAAAGAAACAAAAGAAATGTGTTTTGCCTGGCCATTCGTGTCTTCTTGAAAAATGTTACCTATTTTACAAATTTAGCCAGGGTATGGAAACTTTTGAACACAACTTTATGTGTGTGTGTGTGCGTGTGTGTGTGTGTGTGTGTGTGTATATATAGTTGTATGTTAGTTGTATGTTATTGACACACTCTGTCTACCTCTGACCTAATCGGAAAAATTAATTGTGATAGGCTAGTAACCTGGGAATCACAACTAAATATTTCTGACGAGACAGCATGACTGTGAGTTACCAATATATTTTCTGGACGTACAGTCGGAAAACAAGCCCAATTAAACAACTTACAATACTACTATAATGCACAATCTCTCAATTTATTTATTTATTAATTTAATTAATTAATTTATTTTACTTTTTTAAAATTTTTTATTTGGCATCTCCAGTCCCACCCGAATCTGGAATGCCCAATTTGAGAACGTGTACAAAGCTTGCTTGCATGCGACCCCATGTTGCCAACTTTGGGAAAGCAAGACAGTTTGCAGCCCTCTTCCTGAAGCGCGCACCTGTCAGCCGCTGCTTCTTTACATTCATAGGTCGAAACCTCACAATTTCAGAATGAGGGCGGAGGATACCCCAACATGAGCAAGCTTAGAATCTTACTGACAAGTACCCAGATGGCTAACAGGAGGCGCTTGAAGCAACGAACAAAGCGACTATTTTATTATCCCATCCCGGCAGTCCCTTCCCAATTTGTATTCCCTGCAACGCAAAGCCAATTGCAAGTTGCTCTGAAAGAAGCTGCCGACCACTGCCGGTTAGTACGACCGGGGATCGGACCCGCACCGTGGTAGTCACTACTGCTCTGCAATGCGGTGCCTTAACCGAGTGAGCTAACCCGGCAGCTCCAATCTCTCAATTATCTCTTAATTAAGAAACACCCCTATTTTTAAATCTCTTGCAAATAAAAATAGTATTATTCAACTCTCTGACCATGAATAATAATTATATAGTATTGAATTCTGTCCTAGAGCTGCCACCAAAAGCTTCCTAAACTGGAAGCTAACCAGCAACCTGATTGTTGCTCACCATCTCTCCATCAACGTCCGATAACTGGCATGATGTGAGAAGACTAACGAATAGTCCACACACCGTCAACCTCAAAAATATAATTTTGAATAGATAGCACAATGTAAGCCAGGCCTCTCGATGACCCGAGGTCTCGGGTCAAATACGCACAAACTCAAGATTTGACGCACAATAGAAAAATGCAAGAGTCAGTGCGACGCACCAATATTTAACAGCTTTGACCACTCGTCTTAAATAAATGATGCACGGCAAAGTTTTCTAACCCTTTCCAGTGTTTAATGCGTGGCGGTCAGGAAATTATGCACAAAATTATTTGACTAGCCAGAGTGGAGAAAAGGCATGGTAAAACAGCGCCGTCAAAGTATATCCCGATTCCACATGCACAAACGAAAGTTAATTTATGCAGTATAGTCGTTCTGTGCAGCGTCTGTCAATCCTGACGTCATAATGCAACATGAACGGCACATGGTTATGTTTTGATACTTCAGTCAATCACGAGCCTCCACAGCTTCCAATCCCTGCCCTCTCTCTTCACCTATCTGTATGCATTCTAGAACAGAGAGTCTAAAGTAAAGTGGTTTGGTCATTTTTACACGTTGTTTTCACTGTTGTCTCAACTTCTCCAGCTTCATCTATTCTGAAATCGCCAGTTGGTAGCATAAGGACTTGTGTCCAGTCAGCGTTTTTTTTTTGAGCTGGAAGCGCCCACAACCACATTTTCACGGCACTCTCCTCCAGTGCTTATTGTTGCTAAGCTAGAAGAACCGTCTTCCTGTAACTTCCGTAATCAATTGTTGCAAATGTCAAGTCTCAGGCTGCGTCCGAATAGTCAAAAAATTTTGGCCTATCCACTAATCCCTAACCCCTTTTCTTTAACCTTTGTGGAAAATGTCATAAGGGAAAGGAAAGGTGTAAAAGGGGCTGCGTCCAAATAGTCTTTTTTGCTTCGGAAAGTTCCTAACGCCTAGAAAACGATCCGGAAGTATTTACGTGGCAGCCATGATAAGTGTGTTCAGATTCTTTAAATGTAAAGGAAAGGTGCTACAATGCTTCCTAATTTATCACTTTTAGCATAGGACACACTGAACCATCCTTTTCGAAAAGAAAGGAGGAAATTCTATCCCACAATTTCGCGATGACCGTCCATCCAGCCAATTCATGAAAACAAACAAACATGACGGGCAGGAGGCGGGTGATCACTGTGCCTAGTGTAAGTGCCTTTGGATTCTCTTATTCGCGCTGTTCTCTTCCTTAGCTATAAAAGAGTCTCCTTTACACCTTTCCTTTGCCTCATGACGTTTTACACAGAGGTTAAAGAAAAGTGATTAGGATTTAGACAATAGGACGTAATTTTTTAACTATTCAGACCCAGCCAGGGAATTCCAAATGGCTTAGGAAGACAACCGCGCTAATTAGAGAATCCGAATGCACTTACACTAGGCTACTATCTCTCTCTCTTTCTCTCTGAACACAGCGCATTTTTCCTGTTACATGTTTCAGAGCAGAGTGGAAATGCATTGGGCTTTTCTGGGATCAGTGATGGTGTGGGGTATCCTGGGTGCTGTGGTAATCCTCACACTGGGCCTGGAGGTGCAGGGCGAAGGGGGAGGGACTTATGTGGCAGCGGTGTACGAGCACCATCTCATTCGCAACCTGCAGCCCAAAGTTCCACTAAGCCGGCAGGAAGCTCTGGAACACATGAAGAAGAACCTGGATGTGTATGAGGAACAGGCTGCAGCTGCTGCCAAACAGGTAACAGTGTGCCTGTACACCGCAGGAGTATACTAATCAACCTTTAGCATTTTCCTGCACAAGAGCACCTGTACACCAGCAGAAGTACACTTATCAACCTTCACCATTTACCCACACAAGAGTACCTGTACACCTGCAGGATTATACTTATCAACCTTCACCATTTACCTACACAAGAGTACCTTTGCACCTGCAGGAGTATACTTCTCAACCTTCACCATTTACCAACACAAGAGTACCTGTAGACCTACAGGAGTATACTTGCCAACGTTCACCATTTACCTACACGAGTGCCTGTACACCTGCTGGAGTAGACTAATCAACCTTTGCCATTTAATGACACAAGAGCTCCTGTACACCTGCAGGAGTATACTTATCAACCATCACCATTTACTTACACGAGTGCCTGTACACATGCTGGAGTAGACTATTCAACCTTTGCCGTTCAATGACATAAGAGTTCCTGTACACCTGCAGGAGTATACTTATCAATCTTCACCATTTACCCACACAAAAGTACCTGTACATCTGTAGGTGTATACCTATCATCCTTCACCATTTACTTACAAAAGAGTGCCTGTACTCCTGCAGGAGTATACTTTTCAACCTTCACCATTTACCCTCACAAGAGTACCTGTACACCTGCAGGAGTATACTTATCAAACATCACCATGTATTCACACAATAGTACCTGTACACCTGCAGGAGTATACTTATCAACCTTCACCATTTACCTACACAAGGCTATCAACGTTAGCAATGGGCAGTCGCTAATGCCGGCTAGGGGCCTTTGGTCCATCATAATATATACAGTGTCATAATATATATAAATAATATGTTGCCATCGTTTGGAAGGGTTGATGTTTGCTAAAATCGTTGCTTTCGGGTTGGTCAATCGCACTGCTACCATGACGGCTAGTAGAGTTAGCCGTCACAATCACTCTGCTATTATGATGCTCGCCAGTTCGCTGTCAGGCTCACTGCTAACCACCAATTTGTTGTTATATTAGGCCTTATCAGTTTTCAAGCATGGTTAGTTTGTTCAATAAATATTCTTCGTAGCTGTGTCTTGAAGGGTTAGCAGATAATGTCTAGTGTTTTTAGTGAGCTAGCGTCTTAATTGACCTTGAGTCTCATACAAATGTGAATAGTTGAGCAATGCTAGAGCCCCATAATGGGAGAAATTAGCATCGCAATAATATTTACAGTCAAGTCAATCAAGCCGTATACTTGCTAACAGCGAGGCTTTGACCTGCCTTGTCTTGTTTTGCCAGAGTCCATGAAGGAGACATGTTGATAGGAACAAATTGAGTTCAGTTTGGGAGAATAGTGAAGCCATTACCAATACATTGAATGTTTGGTAACGGTTGGTACAAATGATTAAATAAAGTCTGCATGCTGAAGGACAATGCTCCCCAAAAAATTTAATCAGTGTCTCGACACTTCGATTAGAACAATCTTCATCAGGATAAAAGAAAGCAGCACATGCACATCTAAAAGCATTTAGTCCAAATCACAATTGAACATGCTCATTAGGGACAGGTTTAAACAATTGCTAAGATCAGTCAGCAAGGTGAAAAACACACAGCTGTATTCTTTAAATATGCAAGGAAAACGGTGTTTGTGCTGAGAAAGAATATAGTGTATAATACATGCAATCCCAAGATATAAAGACAAAAGAAAAAAAAAGAAAAAAAATCTATAATCAATCAATGCCAACCTTGGCAGTTCGCTGAAAAAACGGAGTCAACTGCACACTATTGAGTGAAGTGCCTACAAGTGAATTTGATTAATTAGACTGGCCAAGATAGAATATAGTTAGATGTTACTTAAAATAGCGTGAAACTGTTTAACCTTTTTTCAGTGTATACACACAAGAGCAAAAAGGGGAAAAAAAAAACGTCAATCAGAGATGTGCCAATCGATGCCTTCCCAACTAGTTGATAAATGAGCATACACAATCTGACAAAGTAATAAATCCATCAAAATAGCCATTATTATAATTATGAGAGAGTTCAGATACCCATGCGCCGCTCAAGAAAAAGGCCAAGACGATCACAAAAGGAAAAAAAAAAAGCTAAAAACTACAAGAATGGCCTAATATCGAAAGATTCATTTAGACCCCTAGCCACTGTATCAAGAGTAGAGATCCAAAAAGCCCCCCTTTGAAGTAACAAATTATTAATGTCACCTCCCCTAGGTGATGAATGAACTCGTTCAATGCCAATATATTTTAATGATGAAATACAATGCTGTGCTTGGAAAAAGTGTAACGCTAAGTCCTTGGTCCTGATATCACTTCTATGTTCCGAAATTCTAATCTTAAGAGGTCTAGTAGACTTACCCATATGACTAAGCCAACCCACGAACACACTTAATCATATAAATTATATTTAGTGTAGTACAGGTAATTATACTCCTAATTTGAAAAAGTTTTCCCGAAGAAGAATAGTTAAATATATGTATTTGTATGTAAAATTGCACTATGCACATCTGCCACATTTATTATTACCGTCGAGGATATCATTTAAAAAATAGGATGGTGTTGGTTTACGTAGGTATGACCTAACCAGAAGATCAAATTTTTAAGACTGTAACTGCTGTCCTTGCTAAGCCAGCAGACATGACTTTTCCATACTCATTGAGTAGTTTAATAGTTAATTTCTCAGCATGAAGTGCACTGACCTCGACACGCCCAGAGCCATAGAGAGAGAGATGCCTCAACTTCATTGACTCCAGTTGACCATTTTTTTCGGCTGGGTTGAAGTGGAGTAGACTCGGGCATGATGCAAAAGTTATGAAAAGTCGGAATTCTTTAAACAACTGAAGACCACAATGGAAAAATGATCAGAGTCGCATTTTCACGTTGTGGAGAAATGATGAATTAAAAAATTCAAAATGATTTTAGAAACAAATCACTGAAAAAATATGCAAAAAATATATAAAATATTATAATATCTATAATATATAAAATATACAAAAATGCAAAATTTGGACTCTGATCGTTTTTCCTGTCGTCTTCAATTGCTTTCAGCTTTAAAGTCTTGTGTTTACATTTTAGTTGTTTTTCAACATTTCTTCAGTAATTTCCTTTGCCTCTCAGTTTACAAGCACCTTCATTTTATTAGCCAACCTCTTCAACTTTTCGCGCTGAAGTAAGCACACAGATTTTTTTCAGAAAATGCAGCCTTTTCTAGTTTTAATTATTGGCATATTTTTTTCATAATTAAGGAGGGGAGAAATATATGGAATCATTCAATGTTGAGGAAAAAATTGTGGAATCAAACAAAAAATCAGAATTTTATTGCTCCACCTCAGGCTTTCATGAAGGTCTGGATTTTTTGAAGCATGGATTTCACTAATGAAAAAAAATCATCTCTATCAAGATGGTTCCAACCTTCTGAAATAGTGGTTGACAGGTCAGCTTTGCTGGATGGGACGTTGTTATGGACTTTTTTTTTTTTTTTTTTTTTTTTCTACCATAAATTTTCATTTGGATTGAGATCCTGACTGTTTGCTGGCCATGTCATTGAGTTGATATGCCTTTCCTGAAGAAAAGCTTTTATGCTCTTAGCTCTGTGGCAATATGCATTGTCATCCTGAAAAATTACTGCATCATCACCAAACCTATTTCTTATTGACAGAAGCAGAAAATGGCCCAAAATTTTGATGTGCACCTGCTTATTGACTGTTGAGGTAATGATTGCCATCTGCCCTGGTCCTTTACCTGACATGCAACCCCATATCATAAATGCATGGTTGAAATTTGCTTGTTTTCTTTCGGTAGTCATCTTTATGTGTTTCATTGGCATGACACCAGACAAGCAAGTAAACAATTGGCTTTTATCGTCCACTTGTTGGTCGTGGGAGAAATGGGCCCTGAATGACAAGGGCCAAATTGTTATGACCAGTCACAGCATCTCCAAAGTGGCAAGCCTCCAACTAAACCTTGGATTGGAAGAAGGTTGGCTGGTCCGATGATTCCTAATTTTTTTTCTTCATGTATATCAGATAGGCATGTGTCCTGCCTTCACCTGGGGAAGAGGTGAATTATGGGAAGGAGAAAGGCAGCTGTTTAGGAGGCATGCAGATGATCTGCACCATGTGAAGCACGTGGTCATAATGTTTTCATTTATCGGTGTAAAAACCCCAAACCTTCAAACTTGTACACACACTTTTGCCTTTGTGAATGAATGAATGAATGATTGAATGATTGAACGAATTACAAATATGCCGACAGTTGCTTCAGTTCATTTTCATGAGCATAAGTGTTGATGCTTATAACTGTATTTCAGGTCGTACTCACGGTGAAGTAACTCCACAGCTCTTGTGTTCAGGCTGTATGAACTCGACCTCTACACTCTACCTGTGTTCACGGTGTAGAAACTCTGCTTCCTGTTTTCAGGGTGCTCAGATCATTGTATTCCCTGAAGACGGCATTCATGGCTTCAACCTCAGGAGGGAGTCCATTGTTGGTTACCTGGAGATGATACCAGACCCCACCGTTGTGGCCTGGAACCCCTGTTCCGACCCCAGCCGCTTCCCCAACACTGAGGTACTGCAGCAACAGAAGTTATACTCAATGGGGGAGTTAGAGGGGCACTATGGGGGAAGGAGGTGAGATTCTATGCTGGAGGAAGTGAGGAGTAGTGAGGGAGTAAGTAGGGCACTATGGGGGAAGGAGGTGACATTCTATGCTGGAAGAAGTGAGGAGTAGCGAGGGAGTAAGAAGGGCACTATTGACTAATCTGGCGAAACCCAGAAGTTGCGTTTGTCGCCATTGTTGTGGGCCAAACGTCTTTGGAAATGAAAGGATGTCTATGGAGAGCACCGATGGCACTCTACATTTTCGCCCTCTCTATTTACAGGTTTTTCTTTTTCTAAACTCAAATGCCGGGAAGAAACTGTTCAGTGTTCGGCTGCTCAAATAGTAGTGGGAAATTCAAATTTGGAATAAGAGTATATGCGAAATCTACACACCTTTGGCACATAGTGACTGCCCCTGTTTAGCACCATATTCACTGCACAGATTCCCTGCAAAGGACGACGACGTTCGGCAGCAGATAGCGGTCCTAAGCTGCTGAGGTGAATGTTTGCGCTACCTGCTAGTGCTAATAATGTGGTAAAATTCATTGCTGCATAATTAAGGCAAACATTTGAATAGCTAATATGACCGTCAATATAAAATATCGGAATCGGCTACCTGTAAAAATAGAGTATTTATTTGAATCTGGCTAGGATAAGAGTTATCCGCTAGCCTACGTTAGCGTAGCCTACATATCTGTAGTTATATTGCTGTAGGCTAATTATTAACACAAACATTTAATAACTGACCATTAATACTTAATTCATATATATATTATATATACCTTTATCGGTAATGGTAGGCCACTGACATCGTCCACCCAATCTGCCATTTCAGCAATTATTGATGCTATTGACATAATAATTTACATCACTTCTGCCAGCAGCACAACCTGTGAAGCAGGCGCTTTAATCAGAACTGTCACCGCAGTAATGGCGCCGCCGTGTAAAGGCCCATAGAATCGAGAGGCCAAGTGCAGCAGTAGGAGAAAACCAGAGCAGCACGGACTTAAAACACACACTGAGAGAGACACAGACCAAACAACAGAGACAGCTCTCGCGCTTCCTAAAGGACGCCCAACCATCCGCAACAAGGAAGCAAAGCGAGAGAGGGAGAAAGAGGAAGTATCTCGGGAACCGAGAAAACAAAGCACCTAAAATGGTGCAACACAAAGGTAAGAGAGGGAAAGGAAGAAAAGGGAATTTCCCTAGAGAAATAGGAACCACAAAAGGAACGCAAAGATATTTCGCCAACAATTTTTCTGACTACAGATATCTTCTGGCTTTTGTGTTAGCTAAAATCAGACACTCCAGCGAGGGAGGCGTGGGCGGCACCTTCCTCTGAGCCTATATAAGCCGGATGTCCGCCATGCCTCCCTCGCGGCAGTGTCTGATTTTAGCTAACACAACAGCTGGCAAAACAGCTGGAAGGAATCTGAAAATTAAAGGAACAGAAGTGGTTCCGAAAAGAGCCACAAAGAGAGTCTAAAAACCACAAACTCAGTCACAACCATGACACAACCCCCGCCCCCCCCAAAGGAACGGCTCCCGACGTTCCCATAGAACCCTGGGCACGGAACTCAGATATCAGGGTGGGATCCAGGATATCCCGAGATGGGACCCAGCACTGGTCCCTCCCAGTCCACCAAAAACTGGGCCCCGCGACCAGCACACCTCTCGGCCAGAATGCGACGCACAGTGTAAACTGCCCCCCCTTCAATCATCCGTGGCGGCGGTTTGTCGACTGGTGCCAGGACGCTTGTGCTCACCGGTTTAAGCCGAGAAAAATGAAACGAGGGGTGAATACGCAAGGATCTAGGGAGCTTTAATCGGACGGTGACAGGGTTGATCTTCCGCACTATGTTGAAAGGACCAATGAAGCAGGGAGCCAACATCCGTGACTCCACTCTCAAAGGAAGGTCCCGAGTGGAAAGCCAAACTCTCTGTCCAACCTGATAAGATGGGGCCAAATGGCACCTTCTATCAGCGGCGGTTTTCTGTTTCCGCCCAGAGCGCAACAGAGAGGACCGGACCCTGGCCCATTCAGCCCACGCCAAAAAACGACTCCATGAAGAAGGATTGTCAGCCACTAAACACCAAAGTGTATTTTCTTGCGACTGGTTAATTCGCTCTGCCCACCTATTCTTGGTGTGCAACCACGTGATTAAATGGCTCGCGCCGCCATGTTGGATGATATACAAATCAAAAATGGCATCTCGTGCGAACAATAACAGTGATACATCTCCAAATTTTTCGAAATATTACAGGGCTGCCAACCTTCTACGCAATCTCACGCATACGGTGTAAGTTTCACGCATTTTGAAGGCGTATTCACCGTAGTCAGCAATTATTCAACCAACGAATATTAATAAGATTCTTGCGCATATTAAAGTCCTTGTGCGTGGAAGTTTCAGTTTCACTTGCTTACCGGAGGATTTCACCATGGAAGCGATTCTGACTCCAAACGTTGTGCCCTTTTCCTCACTCAGGGGTTGGAAGCAATATATGCGTTTCATGATCGTTTAAATTGTTGAAACGAAATAAGACCATTTCAAACGTCTTTATGCAATTCCATTGCTTCCAACCCCTGTGCAAAGACAAACGTGAGAATTCCAGAGTCATAATTGATTTCCACGTCTCTAGTGGTGAAATCCACTGTAATGCACGTGAAACTGATCAACTTCCATGCTCAAGGACTCAATTCCGCGTGAGAATCTCTTAAATAGCTTTGCGTCAGTTGAATAATTGCTGACTGCGGCATGGGAACGTGAATGCTTCTAAGAGGCGTGAAACTCACGGCGAATGCGTGAGAGTTGGCAGCCCTGATATTATGACTCTCTGGAGTCCTCTACCAAGTCAAGATACAGAGAATATTTCTGGTTTTGACCCATATGTTAAAGCCATCTGATTATATGGAGGATTTGGCAACATTACCAGTGATTGAATACCCCGATATCGAAAACCATCTCGTCATTCAAACCTCTTGGGCAACCAACGCACAAATGAAGGCTTTAAGGCTTATAAGAGTCTAGATGCTTATAACTTTTTTTGTCTGGCTGGGTTCGTATTCTTCTCACTAAAGAAGTGAAAGAACAGGGTGCTGGTTTATGCTCGGGTAAACCATTCTCAAGGATCTCGAGAAACGCCGCACAAGCCGTAATTTGTGTGCGATAAGAATGGCGATGTCATCCTCGCACATTGTGATTGCATAGCTGGATTAAGCGAGGCTTATTCCCTTGGAGCTTTGCTCTTTGAGACTGGATATAGAATCAGGAACTCGAGAACATGTACTGAAGTAAAAAGCAAGTGGTTGCCAGCGCACGTAAACAGTGCCGTATTTGCTAGTAAGCGACATTGATTTCAATGAGATGGGATTCTGAAGAAACTCTTGTCTTTATCACGTGGAGCATTATTGCCACAATTAAAAACCGCACACAAAGTAGTTATTGTTTTCTTTCAAAAGGAAGCGCAAATCTGAAGAAAATCGCGAAGCGTTGCAGGAGCTCAATGGTATAGCGCAGCTATCTTGGTTGTTGTTATCATCCATCATGGCGGACTTCCTGTTTGGAAATTATGCATGACGTCAAGTGCACACCAAGAATAGGTCTCAGGGTGGAAACCATATGAAAGGCTCACGGCGGCCCCTAGCTGGTTGCAGACGGCATGCCAGAATTTTGCCGTAAACTGCGGGCCATGGTCCGAGACCACATCCTGAGGCAGACCATGCAGCCGGAACACATGGTCCACAACAAGAAGGGCCGTCTCCCTCGCCGAAGGGAGCTTAGGCAGGGTGATAAAGTGGGCGGCCTTAGAAAAGTGGTCGACCACGACCAAAATTACGGTGTTGCCCTCTAGAGCAATATGGCTCCACGGACGCTTGGGAACGGGCAACGGCCGCAACAGACTAGAGGGGGGGAGATGGGAAACCTTGCTCTGTGCACAGATGCAACATGCCGCCACGAAGTCCCGAATGTCCTTACCCATGCTGGGCCACCAAAAGTGTCAGGCCAAGAACTGCTTGGTCTGGTGAATCCCCAGTTGACCTGCCAAGCGGGAAGAGTGCCCCCACTCCAGCACTTGGGAACGTATCACCACGGGGACAAACAAACAGCCAGGTGGCTCCCCACCTGGACCAGGATCGAACCGCAAGGCTTCCCGTACAACAGAATCAATGTCCCACTGAATGGGAGCCACAATCTTAGCTGCCGGAATTACCAGCTCCGGAGTGGGATCCCGGCCCGAGCGGTCGTAAGTCCGCGACAAGGAGTCAGGCTTGATTTTTTTGGAGCTGGGGCGATAAGTTGATGTGAAGTTAAAGTGATTGAAAAACAATGCCCACCGCGCCTGCTGGGAATTACGACGCTTAGTCTCCTGGATATATTGGAGATTCTGTGATCCGTCCAAACCACAAATGGATGTTCAGCCCCCTCCAACCAATGGCGCCACTCTTCCAACGCCAACTTAACTGCTAACAACTCCCGGTCACCAATACTGTAATTTTGTTCGGCCGCCGAAAACGACCAGGAGAAGTAGGTGCAGGGATGCAATTTATTGTCCCGAAGGGGGCGCTGGGACAAAATGGCACCCACCCCGACCTCCGAAGCATCAACCTCCACCACAAATGGGAGGGAGGGGTCGGGCAAAACAAGAATGGGCTCAGAGCTAAATCGTTTCTTTAACTCCTGAAAAGCAGCCTCAGCAGCTGGAGACCAAGCAAATGATAAGGAGGCATTCTTAGTAAGCGCAATAATGGGGGCAGCCACCGCGCTAAAATTGCGGATAAACCTTCTATAAAAATTAGCGAAGCCCAAAAATCGCTGAACCTCCTTAACATTCTGAGGGGCAGGCCAATTCCCGACCGCTGCCACCTTGTCCGGGTCCATGCGGACCGACCCTGCTGATAAAATGAAGCCAAGGAACAAGACTGTCCTGGCATGAAAAATGCATTTTTTTGCCTTGACAAAAAGTTTGGCTTTAAGGAGGGCCTCAAGCACTTGTCTGACGTGTTGTTTATGCTCTGAGAGAGTTGAAGAAAAAATCAGAATATCGTCAAGGTAGACAAAGAAGAATTTCTCCAACATCTCTCCGATGACGTCATTAACGAGTGCCTGGAACACAGAGGGGGCGTTAACCAATCCGAAAGGCATGACAAAATATACATAGTACCCGTCATGGGTATTAAAAGCCATTTTCCATTCGTTCCCCTCCCGGATCCAGACCAAATTGTACGTTGCGGAGGTCTAATTTAGTGAAAAACGATGCCTCCTGCAGGCGTTCAAATGCAGAGTTCATTAAGGGCAGAGGGTACCGATTCTTAACGGTTATGTTATTCAAGCCCCTGTAATCGATACAGGGCCTCAAACCGCCATCCTTTTTCCCAACAAAGAAGAACCCAGCTCCAGCAGGAGATGTAGAGGGTCGAATAAAACCATTGGCTAGAGCCTCCTGAATATACCCATGCATTGCCTTACGCTCTGGCCCAGACAGTGAGTATAACGCACCCATGGGGGGAGTAGTACAAGGGAAAATTTTGATCTCACAATCGTAATCAAGATGCGGAGGCAAAGATGAAGCTCGTTGTTAGCTAAAAACCTCTGCGAGATTAACATAATCACCTGGAACGTTGGGAGGTAAACCAAAGTTCAGCTTGGCCCCTACACACCAATCTTGTTCAGAACCCAACGAATCAACAACTGACTCAGAGTCAGAATAATCCTCTGACTCGAAATCCTCCTCTTCTTGCTGCCGCCAGTCAAATTGAGGATCCCACTCCAAATCTTCCTCTGCCCCATTATCTAAATCGGGTGTGTTAAGTAAACCTCCTTCCTTGTCATCACTCCAAGCGTCAGCCTCCCCCATAGGTTGGCGTTCAGGGCGACACGTAAGAATCTCACTACAGTGAGACCTACAGTCAGAGCCTCACTGGACGACTGGATTATTTTGATTGCCCCAAAAGATATGTGGCCTATGTTCAAGCAACTAAGAAAGACCTAAAACCACAGGAAAAACCGGGGAATTGATTGGGAAAAAAACAAACTCTCTCTGAATGACCGCCAAATGGGATAAGCATAGTCAATAATTCAGAGACCTCGGTTATAAGCCCCGATCCCAACAGGCGACCGTCCAAAGATCTGACCATGCGGGAATGCAAGAGAGCGCGAACGGGAATGGAATGTTTCTTAGCCCACTCCGCATCCATAAAACAATCAACGGCCCCCGAATCCAAAAAAACCTCAACAATTATTCTCTGCTTCCCCATAGTTAACTTCCCTGAAGTAAATGTTCGAAAGGGAGATTGAGCCTGTCCCTCTAGCGCTTACCATACGCGCTGGAGGGACTTCCCGTTTCCCTTGAGCTCAGGACGTGGACGGATATGCCCCGGCTTGTTACAATGATGACAAATTATTCGTTTGCGAACAGGCTGATGATTCCAGCTCTCATATGAACCATCAACCTGCATGGGCTCACTAGGAGTGGGAATTTCAGTGGGTGGAGTTGGGGCTGTGTGCGTGTTGTAAGGAGAATTAACCCCTTTGCTGGTAGGAGCCACTGTAGTTCGTTTTTCCTTGTTACGTTCGCGGATACGATTATCGATCCGCACAGCAGTACGAACCAACAAATCTAAAGATACACAAGGCTCTAACGTCGCTAGGGCATCCTTTACTTCCTCTGCCAAAGCCTGAATAAAAACGGTCATAAGGGGTGCTTCTGGCCACCCTGCCTCTGTGGCCAAGGAGCGGAAAGAAATAGAAAACTCCGCGACGCTCTCAGAGCCCAGCCTCAAATGCATCAGACACGTAGCTGCGTCCTGACCACACACGTCCTGATCAGAAACAGAGATCATCTCCCTCACGGGAGTATCTATCGAATTAACAACCGGCGATCTAGATCGAGTGAGTGGCCCCACCCAAGTGAGGGCTGTGCCGGACAACAGGGATAGAATGAACGATACCCGCGATTCTTCATTCGAGAACAGTGAGGGTTGCGATTTAAAAAATATTTCACATTGTGGAATGAAATCCTTGCATTTCCCTGCCTCGCCTCCGTATCTTGGGGGTAACTGGAGTTTAGGCTCTTGGGGAAGGTGTGTAGATTGTGCTTGTGAAACATTTTGGGTGATCTGAGCGCTCTAATACTCTCGGTGAGGCTTAATAGGATGCTTTCCTGTCTCTGCATAGCATTCTCCTGTAGGTGAACTCTCTCCGCTAGCTCTGCCTGTTGATTGCCTAAAGTCGTAAGGCCCTTGCCATACACTGTTAGCACCGACTGTTGATTAGCAACAATCTTCTCTAGCGTCACCGCTGCTGGCGACTGCATGTCTGGCTGGAGTGTTCTGTAAAGGCCGATAGAATCGAGAGGCTAAGTGCAGCGGTAAGGAGAAAACCAGAGCAGCACGGACTTAAAACACTCAGAGAGAGAGATACAGACCAAACAACAGAGACAGCTCTCGCGCTTCCAAAAGGACGCCCAACCATCCGCAACAAGGAAGCAAAGCGAGAGAGGGAGAAAGAGGAAGTATCTCGGGAACCGAGAAAACAAAGCACCTAAAATGGTGCAACACAAAGGTAAGAGACGGAAAGGAAGAAAAGGGAATTTCCCAAGAGAAACAGGAACCACAAAAGAAAAGTGAAGATATTTCGCCAACAATTCCTGTCTACAGATATCTTCTGGCTGTTGTGTTTGCTAAAATCTGACTCTCCAGCGAGGGAGGCGTGGCAGACATCCGGCTTATATAGACTCAGAGGAAGGTGCCGCCCACGCCTGACAAAACAGCTGGAAGGAATCTGAAAATTAAAGGAACAGAAGTGGTTCCGAAAAGAGCCACAAAGAGAGTCTAAAAACCACGAATACAGTCAAAATCATTACACGGCGTCCACAAATTGCTCACCGTATTAGTCCATAGGGGAAGAAGCGAGGTTGTGTGTGGGAGGCAGCAAGACACTGTCATGAAAATGAGTAGATTTACCATTTCAAGTCCGATTTTATGTCCCTGATGAATTTGTTGTGAATGTGAGATGTAACAGCCCATGTGGAGTTGCATTAGTTGTGAATACACAACCTTGTTTCCAGAAAAGTTGGGACGCCGCGTAAAATGTAAACAAAAACAGACTGCAATAATTGGCGAATCATGTACCTATTAAGTGACTTTTTATTGGTCATTCTTGTATTCTTGAAGTCTATAAAAAAAGTTTAAATGTGTCATCGCTCTGTTGAGGTCCTGACCCTGCCCTCCCAAAAACCCCAGTGTGCTGTGATTGATCGACTTGACCACCAATTGTGATTGGTCCAGCATTCGCGCATATGTCGGAAATGTCACGCCCTTAACAGGGGCAAACCTGCTGCAACGGACCAAAACAATCTCCGATCGAAGAAACGCACAGCAAAAACAGAAACTAAGCAAACTCAAAAACATGCAAACAACAAAAACAAATGCATGAGAAAAACGCTGCATATACACATCAATGGAAGTACTCTCAGTCGCTGCAATCACTGAGAGTGTTTGTTTATATTGTAAATGGGTCGCTGCTCTCAATCTCTGCCTCTGTCGGAAACCGGTGCGCGTTTGTGTGTAACTTGGAGATGGGGGGCGGGGACTGCTGACTAAGGCGAGGGGCAGGAAGCCTGCTAAAATGACCAAATCAGTTGCAGCAGCTTTAATGCAATATGTAACAGTCTGTGTGAAGCTGCATTTGTTCTTAATGAAATATGGAACAAGCCTGTATGGGGCAGTATTTGTTGTGAATGCAAGATGTAACGACCTGTGTGGAGCTGCATTTGTTGTGAATGTAAAATGTAACGGCCTGTGTGGAGCTGCATTAGTTGTGAATGTAAAATGTAAGGGCCTGTGTGGCGCTGCATTTGTTGTGAATGTAAAAGGTAACAGCCTATGTGGAGGTCATTTTTTGTGAATGTAAAATGTAACAAGCCTGTGTGCAGCTGCATTTGTTGTGAATGTAAAATGTAACAGCCTCTGTGGAGGTCATTTTTTGTGAATGTAAAATGTAACAAGCCTGTGTGCAGCTGCATTTGTTGTGAATGTAAAATGTAACAGCCTCTGTGGAGGTAATTTGTTGTGAATGTAAAATGTAACAAGCCTGTGTGCAGCTGCATTTGTTGTGAATGTAAAATGTAACAGCTTGTGTGGAGCTGCATTTGTGGTGAATGTAATATGTAACAGCCTGTGTGGGGCAGTAAAGATTCCTGTGGGTGTCTCCCCCTGCAGGTCCAGCATAGGCTAAGCTGCATGGCCAAGAGCAACAGTCTGTACCTGGTGGCAAACTTGCCAGGGCGAGAGGACTGTGACCCCCAGAGCCCCCCTTGCCCCCCCGATGGCCATTACCAGTTTAATACTGACCTGGCATTCAGTTCTGATGGCACACTGGTGGCTCGTTACCGTAAACGGCATCTGTACTTTGAATCTGAGTTTGACTCGCCCACTGACACCGAGCTCATCACGTTTGACACACCTTTTGCCGGCCGCTTCGGCATGTTCTCCTGCTTTGACATCATGTTCTACAGCCCAGCCGTGGAGCTGGTGGAGAAACTGGGCGTGCGGCAGCTGGTGTTCCCCACGACCTGGTTGAACCGTCTTCCTCTGCTGGATTCAGTGCAGTTTCACCGATCCTTCTCCTTCGCCGCTGGCACCACCGTGCTTTCTGCTAATCTTCGCTTAGATGCACGGAGAATGACGGGCAGTGGGATCTACACCCCCTGGGAGGAACTACACCACCACGCCAGAAAGGGTGAACCTGAAGTTGGCAAACTGCTCGTGAAAACCATCCCTGTTCTGGACCCCCTCAGGCCTGACCTTCGACCCCATCCCCTTCTCCCACCCTTCTCAGGGGAAAGGGATTCTCACAATTGCCCGCAGGGGGGTGCTGAGTGCCAGAAGACTGCCCTCGAGAGATGGGGCCGCCAGGAATTAAACACTGCAGGCAGTTCCTTCAAGGCAGAGATGATGAGGGACATTTACACTATGGTACTCTTAGAGGGTGCCCAGGGAAACCTGTCTGTATGTGATAATGCTCTGTGCTGCCACCTGCAGTTTCACAGGCGTACTGCACCAGAAGAATTATACGCACTGGGAGCCTTAGACATACTTCATATGGGATCAGCACTACTCTATTTTCAAGTGTGTGCGCTGATCAGATGCAGTGGTCTTACACCTGAGACCTGTGGGGTGCCCGTCGAACAGGCCGACACGCTGCTGGACTTCCGGCTGATGGGAAACTTCAGCACTCGTTACGTGTACCCGAGCGTGCTCAGCAACGAGTTGCAGCTGGACGAATTCGACCGCAGCGGATGGGAGGCTGGAGGCTTCTACATGAGCCGGCAGGGGATGGAACGCGGTTTGGTGACTGCTGTGCTGTATGGCAGAGCATATAACCGAGAGTAAAGCCAAAATACCGCAACTTTGCCTTGACCCCGCAGTGACCATGCGCAGACCCCACAATGACCACACCCACACCTGTCCTTAACCACACCCACATCTCAACAAGACCACACCCATACCTCACCATGACCACAACACCTCATCCTGACCACACCCACACCACACCATGACCACATCCACACCTCCTTGTCCACGCCCATATATTACCATGACTGCACCCACACCACACAATGGACCTGCCCACATCTCACCATGACCACGCCGACATTTCACTTTATCCCCACGTACATCGTACTATGACCATACCCACACCTTGCCTTGCCCACACCCGCGTCTCACATTGACCACATCCACACCTCACGTTAATCTTTCCCACATCTCCCCATGACCACACCCACATGTCACAATGACCACACCCACACCTCAGCTTAAAGGAAAAGAAAACCCTTTCTTCAGCTCTGGCCCAAAAAAAGTACGTTCTTCTCGATCCATAAATATTTTTTGCAAATTTTTTCCTATTTTTATGTACCGAGTAATCAAACCGTAAACCTCTAAAATACAACTAATTTACAAAAGTTCATGAATGTCGCCATCCAGTATGTATTAGCCAATCAAAATATACTTTGTGTGGCAATGCCCCAGATGGTATGACATGCTTGGCCACAACGACATCAGCTGATCAGTATTAAGTGTATACAAATTAGTCTTGATTGCCACTCTTGCTGCAGCTTAATTTTGCGCGGAAATTCTCGCTACGCCACTGGTTTTGTATAATTTATGACCTCCGCATGCTCAAGAGTTCAGGTGTCCGGGTGACACAGCAAGCGACCCCAATTCCAACAAACATGACGCACCACACACAACGTCTCAATCTGATCTTCTCGAGCTGATTTAGTCATTAAAACATTTTTCAAAAAATATGCAATGACATATTTGAATAGTCGAGGCAGTGTACTTTTATTGGGTAAAATATGAAAAAAGGGGTTTTTTTTCCTTTAATCTCACCCACATGTCACCATGGCCACACCCACACCCAGCCTTGACCACACCCACATCTCACCATAACCACACCCACACATTGCTTTAAGCACACCCACATCTCAAATGGACCACGCCCTCATTTCACCTTAACCACACCCGCATTTTACTATTCCACACCTACATCTCACCTTAACCAAACCCACACCCCACCATGACCACACCCACATATTACAATGACCACACCCGCACCTCACCTTGACCACACCCCCATCTCACTTGGAGCACACCCGCACCAAAACGTCACCTCACCCACTTCTCACCATAACCATGCCCACACCTCCACTTCTTGAGATGAAGTTTTAACGTTTCAATAAAGACCACATGTTGACTTTGGGAGCCTCCCCCTGCAGATTCAGTATCAGTTAAGCTCATCGGCGCCATCTTTGGTGCCCATCCTGTCATAATTAATACACAGCTGAATTCTAAATACTTGGCAAGACAACTTACTGTAAATGCAAATTGAGCTTCTTTGTAAACAATCACTATGTTTATAAAGGAGCTGTACAATCACTGCTTTCTCTGGGCTTGATGTCATTGGAGACGAACAGCAGTACAGGGGACGTGTGTTTTGTGGTCTGACAAGTCAACATTTTAAGTGATGTTTGAGATACAAAAACCAGCTGCCTTGCATTCGCTAAAACTAGCAATTCGCTAGATATTTAAGAATTCAAATTATGACTCAAAGATGCTTTTTTGTCTTTTTCGGTTGAGGCCATTTCGAAATAACAGACACATTCAGACCCCTAATTTGCTGCTTATTGATTCAGCAGTGTTGAATGTAATGAATTAAATACTATAGTCATTTTTGTTGTAGTTATTTGGACATTGGCCGAATAAACACAATTTGAAGAATGGGCATTGAAATGCACAGCCTTGTCTTGCCACAAAGTGGTTTAAAACGGGTAAAATGCCATAAAACCAGCCTTCAAAATGTGACTTTGATCACATGACTTTTGGTTGGCATGTGACCTTATTTATAATCAAGAGGTTTCTTCATCACAGTAAACAGTGTTTCGACAAAGGTGGGGAGTCACGACCCCTTTATATAATACAGGGTTCAAAGGGTTGAAACATTGTGCAACAGAAGTTGGCAGAGCATTCGATTCCATGTACCGTACAGGCCAGCAGATACTGCCTAATTCCCACGAGACATCTCGTGTATCTCTCGTGGATTTCTCGTGATAATCTCCTCTCTATGTCGCGTGCTGTTATCAACCTCATACTCTGCCGAGACAAGCTTCGCAGTAGGCGGACCGCCGAAGCTACACACGTATGCCTAGAGTCTGCCAAATGCACGACGTAATGTAGTCCGAATTAGGCCTATGCACAGTTGTTGCTGAGAATTACTTTTTATATGCGGATTTAATGGATATAATACGTTGTTGCGTTGAGGCATGGTTGTTTGGAATCGCTTATCACTAATCCGTGAAAAGCGAGGATGGGGTGGGCTGAAGAAGAGTATACGATATCCAGCAGCGGTTGAAGAATCACTTCGAAAATCTCAGTATACATGTACCGCTGGTCTGAATAAAACATAATGTGATACATACATGTAGATTGTAATTTTGCATTTATTTCAGGTCATGTGGTAGAGGGGGATAACTCATATTATGTTTGCTGTTTAATAGCTTTCTGTTTGACGATGTTGGTTTATTCCTAAACATTCATACTTTAAATACACCGTAGAATGTTTTCTGTGCACGCCTCATTGTGTCATAAATAAAGCAACAAATCTATCGATTCACATGTCAAATTATATTTAAAGCAACGCTTTGTTTCAGTATCCTGAAAACGACAGAGCTCACATTCCATGTCTTTTTTCCTTCAACTGGAATTGGTTAAGTGTACAGTAATAATTAGTTTGATATTTGTTTGGCGTATAAATTTCGCCTCTGTATGTACAGTTTGATGGATTTAGTTTGAATGGATATCCCTTCCTCTGTGATCGGACAGTCTCTTATGTGCGACGGCATTTCATGATTTTCATACAGAGACATACGCGCTCCTAAATAAGGGGTAATGCGACGCGTCTTCTCTACTGACAACTTGCTTATTGAATGATAATTTTGCTCATTACGTAGACTATGAATTTAAAGGACTGATGAACGGGCCTCAAGCTGCGGATTAAAAAAACGACTCCTTTTCCATTTTGACATCTAGAACTCGCGGCCTTTGTAGGGAAGACCGGGGACAGTTGCAACAGGGTATTGTTGCAACATGTCATTTTTCTCCAATCAGAAACAAGCTAGAGTGATGACACTCATACTGCACATGCTCAGTTGGATGCCCCCCCTTGCAGAGAAAAAGCAAGCAGTTTCAAGAGCTGCTCCAGGATTTATTAGAAAAAAACTGTTTTTGAGGTATGAAAGTATTTTTTTCTTGAGCTTTGTTTTTGTTAAACTGTTGTCACTGTTTTTGTGATTCAACTCAAACTTACTTGGTTTAAACGAGTGATATGTTAACTTTTAGCTAATATGGCTAGCATCTATCAAGGTCACCTTGTTTAGCTAGCACATGAGGTTTTATCATGGCGACAGGAAGGGGGACAGTTGCAACAACTGTTGCAACTGTCCCCGTACAGTGCATTATTATAAAATATAATACTGTTCATTAGGTTAGAGGAGGTACAGGAGGTTTATATGTGTTTGTGTGCGCGCGCATGTGTCTGTGTCCATGCGTTTGTGCAACTGTGTGTTTATGTGCAGAGGAGTGCAGTGAATAGTCTAATTTTAATTAATTAAGTCTAGTCTTTCTTTTCAGTATGCCCAGAGAGAGAAAGAGGGTCACAGACAGAAGGGGTTCCACTCCATATTTTGGAGAGAGCCTCTAACATTATCAGGGATGAAGGCAGGGCAGTCAGGGCAGTTTTTACCGTTGCTTAAATGAAAGTGATTGCCGTAAAGTCATCTTAACCAGATGCAAGATACAGTTATATTGTTGAAATTACACTTTTTTTTTACCATTGTACTGCTAAAATGAAAATGATGATATAAGATATAGATTTTTAAAAATGTTTAAGTTGTTTTGACCAGACGCAAGATGGAATTATATTGTTAATATTACAGTTTATACAGCTGCATTGCTAAAAATTGATGGATAAAAAAGTTTAATGGATAAAAAAGTCAATAATGCAATAATATAGTTATCATATACTTAAGTAGATAATGGGTGTTAATGGCAGTTTTATAGTTGAAAACTTACACATTTTTAAGATGCATTTTCTACAGTTGTGTTTTTCCACAAAGGTTTTGGAAGCCCAGTTTTCAATTTTGCAAGTCAATTTTGTATAATAAATGCATATACTGACAATAGGCAGAATAAAAGTTAATTGCCTCATAAATTGTTCCATTCTTCCTATGTCACAGAAAGCCGACTGTATTTTATATCAATTTGAATCTTTGACATCTGCACATAAGGCCTACCCAACTAGACAAATCTATAATTGTCATCTGATAAAAGCTGATGAATAAATAACACTGTAATATTATTATAACTTACATTTTTGATAATAATCCTTTTATTAACACTGAAATATATTGTATTTGTAACATGTTGCAAACATCCACAAACAATGTTGCAAGTGTCCCCGGGCCCGGGGTAAGTTGCAACATCTGACTCCTTACATTCAAATGCAAATTGTGAAGAATGTACTTTCTGTAATGATCTTTAAATGGTTTTGACTATTAACAGACAGATGTAAGTTTATTGTTTAAAAATTTGGTTTGTCTAATCCAAACCATCTCTGAGTAACAGAGTCAAATGCAAAAAGTGTTGCAACTGTCCCCGGTCTCCCCTATTATCTAAGCCGTGGCTTCTTTCACAGGTGGCATGAAACACTTGAGTGCAAAGGAACATCTACTCATTAATCAAGTATAGGATTATAAAAATAATGTCACGCAGGATTGCATTGTTAACAGAAGAATTTTGATTTTTCCTTTCTGTATTTGTGATAATATAGCTATCCCTTAAACACACCCCACGGTCCCAATCGATCGGTCCAAAACTCTAAACTTAACAGAGCCGGTAAACCTCTCAATCGGATAAATACAATAATCACAGACTAATAAATCTTTTTTTGACCAGTTTAATAATAATCCGACGACCGTTACACTCAAAATATGAATTTGTTACTTTTAACAAAATGAAACAAATTAGCTAATTTGTTCCATGAGAGATGACAAATTAATTTGTTAAAATCAATCCAACAAAATGAATTTGTTCAGGAAGTAACAAAATTAGTTTGTTTTATAAACAAAGTAAAATTGTTGCTGTAGGCTATTAACCAAATATTGTGTTAGACTAACAATTAAGTAACAAATGTGTTTTGCTAACACGATTGGACCATGAATTATTTTGTTAGGATTTTTGTTAATATACATCTGCCACAAACCGATTATGCGGCCGATGTACATGTAGATGAAATAATTTAAGTGCGTATTTTTATTACTTCTCAGTGAAGTGGTAATGCAAGAAGTGAACAGTAATGTTTAATGACCTGGTTTGCGGAAGATAAAATATGGTGGGATAGGGATATCATCTGCACACACAAATATCTAGATTGCGACGCAAAAATAAAGATAGGCCTAGAATAACGTTGTCGGTGTATGTCGCTAAATATTAAAACTTAAAAAACGACAACATATAGTATACAGAGAAAAGATGGCATAGGTTAAAACTCGCTTTCCCGTTGCGTTCCTGCTCATTTCAAGATCCTTCGCAGTCAGACGACACTGAAATTGGTGCAAGTGATCGATTCTCGCCAATGAAACGTGACTGCAGAAAATTCGCTGGGGCCGTGCGGAAAAGTAAAGAATCAATTTTGTTAAGACGACTGGACAAAATCTAGCCTATTTTGTTCAGAGTTTTGTTTGAATAACAAATTGGATTCTGTTGCATCAACAAATTAATTTGTTACGAAGGCGTAACAAATTCGTTTTTCTTAAATTTTAACAAAATAATATTTTGAGTGTATTATCAAAACATAAGAAAATCAAAAACATAAATGACACTCCTGGAGCCATATTTTAAACGCGCGTGAGACCGTAAACCTCAAAACTGGATGTTAGACATTCGGAATCTCGTTCACTAACAATGCTGTTTACCGACACCAGTTTCATGCGTGACTTATCGCGATACACATGTATACTTGTCACCGGCACTAGGCCTATTACTTTTCCGAAGCACGATATATGTGACTCGTACATTTACGCTGCGTCGGGACATTCTCGTGTATTTCTCCCGATAATCTCGCGTTAGAAATGGCACTCTCTGCTGGCCTGTACGGTATTTTGACTTACTTCGAAATAAAAAAACAAGTTTTTTTTTTTTTTTGCCAGGCAGACATGCAGGAAGGCAAAATCTCATAAAATTCCCACCCAATGTGCTCAGGGTCTGAGAAAAGGTCAGTCCTTTGTCTCATTTTTGAGGTGGGATTTTTACAAATGGGAAAATTGCAGGCCACCTTAAATGAAACATTGAAGGCAGAGAAAAATTCATGATTGAAACGTAAAAAACATGACTGAGCGAATCCACTTCTTGCTGGAAAAAGTCAGGAATTGAAAGCATTTCCTCTTTGATCCTGAACTCTGCGGGGCCACAGAATACAGCCTAAGGGTGGGTGAGGTCAAGAATTTGGAATGCTCCAAGTTAGGATCTGTAAGCTCGTGTTCTGTAAATTTATGAGAAGTACTTGTATGTTGATAGTTTTGCAATTTAATGAACAGGTTCTGTAAAGTCTCGGCTCCTGGCTGAATGAAGAAGATCTGTAAGTCTATCTCAGGTGAGACAGACTGGAAGAGCTGAGCAGACTGATCTCAGGTGAGACAGACAGGTGGGGCTGAGCAGACTGATCTCAGGTGAGATAGACAGGTGGGGCTGAGCAGACTGATCTCAGGTGAGATAGACAGGTGGGGCTGAGCAGACTGATCTCAGGTTAGAGAGACTGGTGGAGCTGAGCAGGCTGATCTCAGGTGAGACAGACAGGTGGGGCTGAGCAGACTGACCTCAGGTTAGAGAGACTGGTGGAGCTGAGCAGACTGATCTCAGGTGAGACAGACAGGTGGGGCTGAGCAGACTGATCTCAGGTGAGATAGACAGGTGGGGCTGAGCAGACTGATCTCAGGTGAGATAGACAGGTGGGGCTGAGCAGACTGATCTCAGGTTAGAGAGACTGGTGGAGCTGAGCAGGCTGATCTCAGGTGAGACAGACAGGTGGGGCTGAGCAGACTGACCTCAGGTGAGAGAGAGAGGTGGAGCTGAGCAGGCTGATCTCAGGTGAGACAGACAGGTGGGGCTGAGCAGACTGACCTCAGGTGAGACAGACAGGTGGAGCTGAGCAGACTGATGAGACTCAGGTGGGGCTGAGCAGACTGATCTCAGGTTAGAGAGACTGGTGGAGCTGAACTGGCTGATTTCAGGTGAGATAGACAGGTGAAGCTCAACAGGGTGATCTTGTTGAGGATCATATTTCAGTATGACTCATTATATTCAGCAGCAGATGAATAATCATAATCAGTAACCATAGTAACCAGCAGTAACACACAAACACACAAGCAGTTCAAACACACACATAAGCAGCTGATTTCTCTAGCTTTGATTAATATCTGTTCAGTTGATTCAGTCAATGTCTGTTCAGTCATTAACATTATTATTATTCATCAGTAATCATATAGTTATGCATGCTTGCTTCATGTTAGGAATTTTTATAATAGTAGCAGAGCTATATGTGTGATAGGTATTAGAAATATGTATAACCAATAGAATAGTAAGATTGTAATTTTTTGTTTGTGGTTCTCTGAGCACGTACAAAGTGTTTTGGTTTGCTTGCCTCTTGGATGACGTATGACCCAAATAAAAATTCTCTTGAACAATGAAGTAGCCTTGAAGTAGTTATTTTACAAATTATGCCAACCAATGAGAAAGAAGAAAACCAAGTAAGAAGCAGACATTACGTTATTGAATCATTGTAGCGTGAGAGGATGGAAAAACCATATTTGGAAGAAATTTCCTGTGATGAAGGTATAAAGATTGGGTTGAAAAGTAGAAGAGCTGAGCAGACTGATCTCAGGTGAGATTGGACAGAAGAGCTAAGCAAACTGTTCTCAGGTGAGATTGGACAAAAGAGGCTGAGCAGACTGATCTCAGGATGGATAGAGCAGAAGAGCTGAACAGACTGATCTCAGGTGAGATAGAGCAGAAGAGCTGAGCAGACTGATCTCAGGTGAGATAGAGCAGAAGAGCTGAGCAGACTGATCTCAAGTGAGATAGAGCAGAAGAGCTGAGCAGACTGATCTCAGGTGAGATAGAGCAGAAGAGCTGAGCAGACTGATCTCAGGTGAGATAGAGCAGAAGAGCTGAGCAGACTGATCTCAGGTGAGATAGGGCAGAAGAGCTGAGCAGACTGATCTCAGGTGAGATAGGGCAGAAGAGCTGAGCAGACTGATCTCAGGTGAGATAGAGCAGAAGAGCTAAACAGACTGATCTCAGGTGAGATAGAGCACAAGAGCTGAACAGACTGATATCAGGTGAGATAGAGCAGAAGAACTGAGCAGACTGATCTCAGGTGAGATAGAGCAGAAGAGCTAAACAGACTGATCTGAGGTGAGATAGACCAGAAGAGCTGAGCAGACTGATATCAGGTGAGATAGAGCAGAAGAACTGAGCAGACTGATATCAGGTGAGATAGAGCAGAAGAGCTGAGCAGACTGATCTCAGGTGAGATAGAGCAGAAGAGCTGAGCAGACTGATCTCAGGGGAGATAGAGCAGAAGAGCTGAGCAGACTGATCTCAGGTGAGATAGAGCAGAAGAGATGAGCAGACTGATATCAGGTGAGATAGAGCAGAAGAACTGAGCAGACTGATCTCAGGTGAGATAGAGCAGAAGAGCTGAGCAGATTGATCTCAGGTGAGATAGAGCAGAAGAGCTGAGCAGACTGATCTCAGGTGAGATAGAGCAGAAGAGCTGAGCAGACTGATCTCAGGTGAGATAGAGCAGAAGAGCTAAACAGACTGATCTGAGGTGAGATAGACCAGAAGAGCTGAGCAGACTGATATCAGGTGAGATAGAGCAGAAGAACTGAGCAGACTGATCTCAGGTGAGATAGAGCAGAAGAGCTGAGCAGATTGATCTCAGGTGAGAGAGCAGAAGAGCTGAGCAGACTGATCTCAGGTGAGATAGAGCAGAAGAGCTGAGCAGACTGATCTCAGGTGAGATAGGGCAGAAGAGCTGAGCAGACTGATCTCAGGTGAGATAGAGCAGAAGAACTGAGCAGACTGATCTCAGGTGAGATAGAGAAGAGACTGAGCAGACTGATCTCAGGTGAGATAGAGCAGAAGAGCTGAGCAGACTGATCTCAGGTGAGATCAGGTGAGACTGAGCAGAGCAGAAGAGCAGAAGAGCAGACTGATCTCAGGTGAGATAGAGCAGAAGAGCTGAGCAGACTGATCTCAGGTGAGATAGAGCAGAAGAGCTGAGCAGACTGATCTCAGGTGAGATAGAGCAGAAGAGTTGAGCAGACTGAGGTGAGACTGATCTCAGGTGAGATACAGGACCAGAAGAGGAGAAGAGCAGACTGATCTCAGGTGAGATAGAGCAGAAGAGCAGAGAAGAGATGAACAGAAGAGCTGATCTCAGGTGAGATAGAGCAGAAGAACAGCAGAATCTCAGGTGAGATAGGACAGAAGAGCAAGCAGACTGATCTCAGGTGAGATGAACAGACTGATCTCAGAGATAGAGAAGAGCTGAGCAGACTGATCTCAGGTGAGATAGAGCAGAAGAGCTGAGCAGACTGATCTCAGGTGATCTCAGGATCTCAGAAGAGAGATAGAGATAGGGCAGAAGAGCTGAGCAGACTGATCTCAGGTGAGATAGAGCAGAAGAGCTGAGCAGACTGATCTCAGGTGAGATAGAGAAGAAGAGACTGATCTCAGGTGAGAGACTGATCTCAGACTGATCTCAGGTGAGATAGAGCAGAAGAGCTGAGCAGACTGATCTCAGGTGAGATAGAGCAGAAGAGCTGAGACTGATCTCAGGTGAGATAGAGCAGAAGAGCTGAGCAGACTGAAGAGATAGGGCAGAAGAGCAGAGACTGATCTCAGGTGAGATAGATAGAAGAGCTGAGCAGAAGAGCTGAGATAGACTGATCTCAGGTGAGATAGACTGATCAGAAGAGCTGAGCAGACTGATCTCAGGTGAGATAGAGCAGAAGAGCTGAGCAGACTGATCTCAGGTGAGATAGAGCAGAAGAGCTGAGCAGACTGATCTCAGGTGAGATAGAGCAGAAGAGCTGAGCAGACTGATCTCAGAAAGGATAGAGCAGAAGAGCAGACTGATCTCAGGTGAGATAGAGCAGAAGAGCTGAGCAGACTGATCTCAGGTGAGATAGGGCAGAAGAGCTGAGCAGACTGATCTCAGGTGAGAGAGCAGAAGAGCTGAGCAGACAGACTGATCTCAGGTGAGATAGAGCAGAAGAACTGAGCAGACTGATCTCAGGTGAGATAGAGCAGAAGAGTTGAGCAGACTGATCTCAGGTGAGATAGAGCAGAAGAGCTGAGACTGATCTCAGGTGAGATAGACAGAAGAGCTGAGCAGACTGATCTCAGGTGAGATAGAGCAGAAGAGCTGAACAGACTGATCTCAGGTGAGATAGAGCAGAAGAGCTGAGCAGACTGATCTCAGGTGAGATAGAGCAGAAGAGCTGAGCAGACTGATCTCAGGTGAGATAGAGCAGAAGAGCTGAGCAGACTGATCTCAGGTGAGATAGAGACAGAAGAGCTGAGCAGACTGATCTCAGGTGAGATAGAGCAGAAGAGCTGAGCAGACTGATCTCAGGTGAGATTGACAGAAGAGCTGAGCAGACTGATCTCAGGTGAGATAGAGCAGAAGAGCTGAACAGACTGATCTCAGGTGAGATAGAGCAGAAGAGAGAGCAGACTGATCTCAGGTGAGATTGGACAGAAGAGCTGAGCAGACTGATCTCAGGTGAGATAGACCAGAAGAGCTGAGCAGACTGATCTCAGGTGAGATAGAGCAGAAGAGCTAAGCAGACTGATCTCAGGTGAGATTGGACAGAAGAGCTGAGCAGACTGATCTCAGGATGGATAGAGCAGAAGAGCTGAACAGACTGATCTCAGGTGAGATAGAGAGAAGAGCTGAGCAGACTATCTCAGAGAGAAGAAGCTGAGCAGACTGATCTCAGGTGAGATAGAGCAGAAGAGCTGAGCAGACTGATCTCAGGTGAGATAGAGCAGAAGAGCTGAGCAGACTGATCTCAGGTGAGATAGAGCAGAAGAGCTGAGCAGACTGATCTCAGGTGAGATAGAGCAGAAGAGATTGGACAGAAGAGCAGACTGATCTCAGGTGAGATAGACGTGAGAGACTGATCTCAGGTGAGACAGAGCAGAAGAGCTGAGCAGACTGATCTCAGGTGAGATAGAGCAGAAGAGCTGAGCAGACTGATCTCAGGTGAGATAGACAGAAAGAAGAGACTGATTTCAGGTGAGATAGAGACAGAAGAGCTGAGCAGACTGATCTCAGGTGAGATAGAGCAGACTGATCTCAGGAGAGAGAGCAGAAGAGCTGAGCAGACTGATCTCAGGTGAGATAGAGCAGAAGAGCTGAGCAGACTGATCTCAGAGACAGACTGATCTCAGGTGAGATAGACCAGAAGAGCTGAAAAGACTGATCTCAGATGAGATAGGTGAGATAGAGACAGAAGAGCTGAGCAGACTGATCTCAGAGATAGACCAGAAGAGCAACAGACTGATCTCAGGTGAGATAGAGCAGAAGAGCTGAGCAGACTGATCTCAGGTGAGATGAGAAGAGCTAGAGCAGGTGAGATAGAGCAGAAGAGCTGAGCAGACTGATCTCAGGTGAGATAGAGCAGAAGAGCTGAGCAGACTGATCTCAGGTGAGATAGAGAAAGAGCTGAACAGACTGATCTCAGGTGAGATAGACAGAAGAGCTGAGCAGACTGATCTCAGGTGAGATGAGCAGAAGAGCTGATCTCAGGTGAGATAGAGACAGAAGAGCTGAGCAGACTGATCTCAGGTGAGATAGAGCAGAAGAGCTGAGCAGACTGATCTCAGGTGAGATTGGACAGAAGAGCTGAGCAGACTGATCTCAGGTGAGATAGACCAGAAGAGCTGAGCAGACTGATCTCAGGTGAGATAGAGCAGAAGAGCTGAACAGACTGATCTCAGGTGAGATAGAGCAGAAGAGCTGAGCAGACTGATCTCAGGTGAGATAGAAGAGCAGAAGAGCTGAGCAGACTGATCTCAGGTGAGATAGAGCAGAAGAGCTGAGCAGACTGATCTCAGGTGAGATAGAGCAGAAGAGCTGAGCAGACTGATCTCAGGTGAGATAGAGCAGAAGAGCTGAGCAGACTGATCTCAGGTGAGATAGACAGAAGAGCTGAGCAGACTGATCTCAGGTGAGATAGAGCAGAAGAGCTGAGCAGACTGATCTCAGGTGAGATAGAGCAGAAGAGCTGAACAGACTGATCTCAGGTGAGATAGAGCAGAAGAGCTGAGCAGACTGATCTCAGGTGAGATAGAGCAGAAGAGCTGAGCAGACTGATCTCAGGTGAGATAGAGCAGAAGAGCTGAGCAGACTGATCTCAGGTGAGATAGACAGAAGAGCTGAGCAGACTGATCTCAGGTGAGATAGAGCAGAAGAGCTGAGCAGACTGATCTCAGGTGAGATAGAGAGCAGAAGAGCTGAGCAGACTGATCTCAGGTGAGATAGAGCAGAAGAGCTGAGCAGACTGATCTCAGGTGAGATAGGAGAAGAGCTGAGCAGACTGATCTCAGGTGAGATAGAGCAGAAGAGCTGAGAGACTGATCTCAGGTGAGATAGAGCAGAAGAGCTGAGCAGACTGATCTCAGGTGAGATAGACAGAAGAGCTGAGCAGACTGATCTCAGGTGAGATAGAGCAGAAGAGCAGAGCAGACTGATCTCAGGGTGAGATAGAGCAGAAGAGCTGAAGCAGACTGATCTCAGGTGAGATAGGGCAGAAGAGCAGAGCAGACTGATCTCACGTGAGATAGACCAGAAGAGCTGAACAGACTGATCTCAGGTGAGATAGAGCAGAGAACTGAGCAGACTGATCTCAGGTGAGATAGATCTCAGGTGAGAGACTGATCTCAGAGCAGAAGAGCTGAGCAGACTGATCTCAGGTGAGATAGAGCAGAAGAGCTGAGCAGACTGATCTCAGGTGAGATAGGACAGAAGAGCTGAGCAGACTGATCTCAGGTGAGATAGAGAGAAGAGCTGAAGCAGACTGAGCAGAAGAGACTGGATCTCAGAGCAGACTGATCTCAGGTGAGATAGAGCAGAAGAGCTGAGCAGACTGATCTCAGGTGAGATAGAGAGAAGAGCAGAGCAGACTGATCTCAGGTGAGATAGAGCAGACTGATCTCTCAGGTGAGATAGAGCAGAAGAGCTGAAGACTGCTCAGGTGAGATAGAGCAGACTGATCTCAGGAGATAGACCAGAAGAGCTGAGAGATTGGAAGAGCAGACTGATCTCAGGTGAGATAGACAGAAGAGCTGAGCAGACTGATCTCAGGAGCTGAGATAGAGCAGAAGAGCTGAGCAGACTGATCTCAGGAAGAGATAGAGCAGAAGAGCTGAGCAGACTGATCTCAGGTGAGATAGAGCAGAAGAGCTGAGCAGACTGATCTCAGGTGAGATAGAGCAGAAGAGCTGAGCAGACTGATCTCAGGTGAGATAGAGCAGAAGAGCTGAGCAGACTGATCTCAGGTGAGATAGGAGCAGAAGAGTTGAGCAGACTGATCTCAGGTGAGATAGAGCAGAAGAGCTGAGAGCAGACTGATCTCAGGTGAGATAGAGCAGAAGAGCTGAACAGACTGAGCAGATTGAGCAGAAGACAGATCTCTCAGGTGAGATACTGATCTCAGCAGATAGAGCAGAAGATCTGAGCAGACTGATCTCAGAAGAGAGACAGATCTCAGACTGATCTCAGGTGAGATAGAGCAGAAGAGCTGAGCAGACTGATCTCAGGTGAGATAGAAGAGCTGAGCAGACTGATCTCAGGTGAGATAGAGCAGAAGAGCTGAGCAGAATCTCAGGTGAGATAGGACAGAAGAGCTGAGCAGACTGATCTCAGGTGAGATAGAGCAGAAGGTGAGAAAGAGCAGAAGAGCTGAACAGACTGATCTCAGGTGAGAGAGCAGAAGAAGCTGAGCAGAAGGTGCTGAGAAGACTGAGCAGACTGATCTCAGGTGAGATAGACCAGAAGAGCTGAGCAGACTGATCTCAGGTGAGATAGAGCAGAAGAGCTGAGCAGACTGATCTCAGGTGAGATAGAGCAGAAGAGCTGAGCAGACTGATCTCAGGTGAGATAAGAGCAGAAGAGCTGAGCAGACTGATCTCAGGTGAGATAGAGCAGAAGAGCTGAGCAGACTGATCTCAGGTGAGATAGAGACAGAAGAGCAGAAGCAGACTGATCTCAGGTGAGAGAGAGACAGAAGAGCTGAGCAGACTGATCTCAGGTGAGATAGAGCAGAAGAGCAGACTGATCTCAGGTGAGATTGGACAGAAGAGCTGAGAGACTGATCTCAGGTGAGATCAGCAGAAGAGATAAAGACTGATCTCAGGTGAGAAGAAGAGCTGAACAGACTGATCTCAGGTGAGATAGAGCAGAAGAGCTGAAGAGCTGATCAGACAGAAGAGCTGATCTCAGGTGAGATAGAGCAGAAGAGCTGAGCAGACTGATCTCAGGTGAGATAGAGCAGAAGAGCTGAGCAGACTGATCTCAGGTGAGATAGAGCAGAAGAGCTGAGAGACTGATCTCAGGTGAGATAGAGCAGAAGAGCTGAGCAGACTGATCTCAGGTGAGATGGAGAAGAGCTGACAGAAGATAGAGCAGAAGAGCTGAGCAGACTGATCTCAGGTGAGATAGACCAGAAGAGCTGAGCAGACTGATCTCAGGTGAGATAGAGCAGAAGAGCTGAGCAGACTGATCTCAGGTGAGATAGAGAAGAAGAGCAGAAGAGCAGAGAGCTGAGAGACTGATCTCAGGTGAGATAGAGCAGAAGAGCTGAGCAGACTGATCTCAGGTGAGATAGAGCAGAAGAGCTGAGCAGACTGATCTCAGGTGAGATAGAGATCAGAAGAAAGAGCAGAAGAGCAGACTGATCTCAGGTGAGATAGAGCAGAAGAGCTGAGCAGACTGATCTCAGGTGAGATAGAGCAGAAGAGCTGAGCAGACTGATCTCAGGTGAGATAGAGCAGAAGAGCTGAGCAGACTGATCTCAGGTGAGATAGAGAAGAAGAGACTGATCTCAGGTGAGATAGAGCAGAAGAGCTGAGCAGACTGATCTCAGGTGAGATAGAGCAGAAGAGCTGAGCAGACTGATCTCAGGTGAGATAGAGCAGAAGAGCTGAGACTGATCTCAGGTGATAGAGCAGAAAGAACTGAGCAGACTGATCTCAGGTGAGATAGAGCAGAAGAGCTGAGCAGACTGATCTCAGGTGAGATTGGAGCAGAGACAGAGAGAAGAGCTGAGATAGAGCAGACTGATCTCAGGAGATAGACCAGAAGAGCTGAGCAGACTGATCTCAGGTGAGATAGAGCAGAAGAGCTGAGCAGACTGATCTCAGGTGAGATAGAGCAGAAGAGCTGAACAGACTGATCTCAGGTGAGATAGAGCAGAAGAGCTGAGCAGACTGATCTCAGGTGAGATAGAGCAGAAGAGCTGAACAGACTGATCTCAGGTGAGATAGAGCAGAAGAGCTGAGCAGACTGATCTCAGGTGAGATAGAGCAGAAGAGCAGCAGAGATCTCAGGTGAGATAGAGCAGAAGAGCTGAGCAGACTCTCAGGTGAGATAGAGCAGAAGAGCAGAAGACTGATCTCAGGTGAGATAGAGCAGAAGAGCTGAGACTGATCTCAGGTGAGATAGAGCAGAAGAGCTGAGCAGACTGATCTCAGGTGAGATTGGACAGAAGAGCTGAGCAGACTGATCTCAGGTGAGATAGACCAGAAGAGCTGAGCAGACTGATCTCAGGTGAGATAGAGCAGAAGAGCTGAGCAGACTGATCTCAGGTGAGATAGAGAGCAGAAGAGCTGAGCAGACTGATCTCAGGTGAGATAGACTGATCAGAGAGAAGCTGAAGAGCTGAGCAGACTGATCTCAGGTGTGAGAGAAGAGCAGAAGACTGATCTCAGGTGAGATAGAGCAGAGAGCTGATCTCAGGTGAGAGACTGAGAGAGCAGAAGAGCTGAACAGAAGAGCTGAGCAGACTGATCTCAGGTGAGATAGAGCAGAAGAAGAGCAGAGAGACTGATCTCAGGTGAGATAGAGCAGAAGAGCTGAGCAGACTGATCTCAGGTGAGATTGACAGAAGAGCTGATCTGATCTCAGGTGAGATAGAGCAGAAGAGCTGAGAGCAGACTGATCTCAGGTGAGATTGAGAGCAGAAGAGCTGAAGAGCAGACTGATCTCAGAGATAGAGAAGAGCTGAACAGACTGATCTCAGGTGAGATAGAGCAGAAGAGCTGAGCAGACTGATCTCAGGTGAGATAGAGCAGAAGAGCTGAGACAGACTGATCTCAGGTGAGATAGAGCAGAAGAGCTGAGCAGACTGATCTCAGGGTGAGATGAGAGATAGAGCATCTCAGGAGATAGAAGGTGAGATAGAGCAGAAGACTGATCTCAGGTGAGATAGGTGAGCAGAATAGAGCAGAAGAGCTGAACAGACTGATCAGACTGATCTCAGGTGAGATTGAGCAGAAGAGCTGAGCAGACTGATCTCAGGTGAGATAGAGCAGAAGAGCTGAGCAGACTGAGCAGACTGATCTCAGGTGAGATAGATAGCAGAAGAGCTGAGCAGACTGATCTCAGGTGAGATAGAGCAGAAGAGCTGAGCAGACTGATCTCAGGTGAGATAGAGCAGAAGAGCTGAGCAGACTGATCTCAGGTGAGAGATAGAGAAGAAGAGAGCTGAGCAGACTGATCTCAGGTGAGATAGAGCAGAAGAGCTGAGAGACTGATCTCAGGTGAGATAGACAGAAGAGCTGAGACTCTCAGGTGAGATAGAGCAGAAGAGCTGAGAGCAGACTGATCTCAGGTGAGATAGAGCAGAAGAGCTGAAGACTGATCTCAGGAGATAGAGCAGAAGAGCTGAACAGACTGATCTCAGGAAGAGCTGACTGATCTCAGGTGAGATAGGATAGAGCAGAAGAGACTGATCTCAGCAGAGACTGATCTCAGGTGAGATAGAGCAGAAGAGCTGAACAGACTGATCTCAGAAGAGATGAGCAGACTGACAGAAGATTGGACTGAGCAGAGACTGATCTCAGGTGAGATAGAGCAGAAGAGCTGAGCAGACTGATCTCAGGTGAGATAGACCAGAAGAGCTGAACAGACTGATCTCAGGTGAGATAGAGCAGAAGAGCTGAGCAGACTGATCTCAGGTGAGATAGAGCAGAAGAGCTGAGCAGACTGATCTCAGGTGAGATAGAGCAGAAGAGCTGAGCAGACTGATCTCAGGTGAGATAGACAGAAGAGCTGAGCAGACTGATCTCAGGTGAGATAGAGCAGAAGAGCTGAGCAGACTGATCTCAGGTGAGATAGAGCAGAAGAGCTGAGCAGACTGATCTCAGGTGAGATAGATAGAGCAGAAGAGCTGAACAGACTGATCTGAGATAGAGCAGACTGATCAGACTCAGGTGAGATAGAGCAGAAGAGCTGAGCAGACTGATCTCAGGTGAGATAGAGCAGAAGAGCTGAGCAGACTGATCTCAGGTGAGATAGAGCAGAAGAGCTGAGCAGACTGATCTCAGGTGAGATAGAGCAGAAGAGCTGAGCAGACTGATCTCAGGTGAGATAGACCAGAAGAGCTGAACAGACTGATCTCAGGTGAGATAGAGCAGAAGAGCTGAACAGACTGATCTCAGGTGAGATAGAGCAGAAGAGCTGAGCAGACTGATCTCAGGTGAGATAGAGCAGAAGAGAGCAGACTGATCAGACAGAAGATCTCAGACTGATGAGGTGAGATAGAGCAGAAGAGCTGAACAGACTGATCTCAGGTGAGATAGAGCAGAAGAGCTGATCTCAGGTGAGATAGAGCAGAAGAGCTGAGCAGACTGATCTCAGGTGAGATAGAGCAGAAGAGCTGAGCAGACTGATCTCAGGTGAGATAGAGCAGAAGAGCTGAGCAGACTGATCTCAGGTGAGATAGAGCAGAAGAGCTGAACAGACTGATCTCAGGTGAGATAGAGCAGAAGAGCTGAGCAGACTGATCTCAGGTGAGATAGAGCAGAAGAACTGAGCAGACTGATCTCAGGTGAGATAGACCAGAAGAGCTGAGCAGACTGATCTCAGGTGAGATAGAGCAGAAGAGCTGAGCAGACTGATCTCAGGTGAGATAGAGCAGAAGAGCTGAGCAGACTGATCTCAGGTGAGATAGACAGAAGAGCTGAGCAGACTGATCTCAGGTGAGATAGAGCAGAAGAACTGAGCAGACTGATCTCAGGTGAGATAGAGCAGAAGAGCTGAGCAGACTGATCTCAGGAGATTGGAGCAGAAGAGCTGAGCAGACTGATCTCAGGTGAGATAGAGCAGAAGAGCTGAACAGACTGATCTCAGGTGAGATAGAGCAGAAGAGCTGAGCAGACTGATCTCAGGTGAGATAGAGCAGAAGAGCTGAGCAGACTGATCTCAGGTGAGATAGAGCAGAAGAGCTGAGCAGACTGATCTCAGGTGAGATAGACAGAAGAGCTGAATAGACTGATCTCAGGTGAGAGATAGAGCAGAAGAGCTGAGCAGACTGATCTCAGGTGAGATAGAGCAGAAGAGCTGAGCAGACTGATCTCAGGTGAGATAGAGCAGAAGAGCTGAGCAGACTGATCTCAGGTGAGATAGAGCAGAAGAGTTCAGCAGACTGATCTCAGGTGAGATAGAGCATAAAATCTGAGCAGACTGATCTCAGGTGAGATAGAGCAGAAGAGCTGAGCAGACTGATCTCAGGTGAGATAGACAGAAGAGCTGAGCAGACTGATCTCAGGTGAGATAGAGAAGAGCTGAGCAGACTGATCTCAGGTGAGATAGAGCAGAAGAGCTGAGCAGACTGATCTCAGGTGAGATAGAGCAGAAGAGCTGAGCAGACTGATCTCAGGTGAGATTGGACAGAAGAGCTAAGCAGACTGATCTCAGGTGAGATAAGGCAGAAGAGCAGAGCAGACTGTTCTCATATGAGATAGACCAGAAGAGTTGAACAGACTGATCTCAGGTGAGATAGAGCAGAAGAGCTGAGCAGACTGATCTCAGGTGAGATAGAGCAGAAGAGCTGAACAGACTGATCTCAGGTGAGATAGAGCAGAAGAGCTGAGCAGACTGATCTCAGGTGAGATTGGACAGAAGAGCTGAGCAGACTGATCTCAGGTGAGATAGGGCAGAAGAGCTGAGCAGACTGATCTCAGGTGAGATAGACCAGAAGAGCTGAACAGACTGATCTCAGGTGAGATAGAGCAGAAGAGCTGAGCAGACTGATCTCAGGTGAGATAGAGCAGAAGAGCTGAGCAGACTGATCTCAGGTGAGATAGAGCAGAAGAGCTGAGCAGACTGATCTCAGGTGAGATAGACCAGAAGAGCTGAGCAGACTGATCTCAGGTGAGATAGATAGAAGAGCTGAGCAGACTGATCTCAGGTGAGAAGAAGAGCTGAGCAGACTGATCTCAGGTGAGATAGAGCAGAAAGAGCAGACTGCAGAGATGATCAGAAGAGCTCAGAGGTGAGATAGAGCAGAAGAGCTGAGCAGACTGATCTCAGGTGAGATAGAGCAGAAGAACTGAGCAGACTGATCTCAGGTGAGATAGACCAGAAGAGCTGAGCAGACTGATCTCAGGTGAGATAGAGCAGAAGATCTGAGCAGACTGATCTCAGGTGAGAAAGAGCAGAAGAGCTGAACAGACTGATCTAAGGTGAGAGAGAGCAGAAAAGCTGAGCAGACTGATCTCAGGTGAGATTGGACAGAAGAGCTGAGCAGACTGATCTCAGGTGAGATAGACCAGAAGAGCTGAGCAGACTGATCTCAGGTGAGATAGAGCAGAAGCTGAACAGACTGATCTCAGGTGAGATAGAAGAGCAGAAGAGCTGAATAGAGCAGACTGATCTCAGGTGAGATAGAGCAGAAGAGCTGAGCAGACTGATCTCAGGTGAGATAGAGCAGAAGAGCTGAGCAGACTGATCTCAGGTGAGATAGAGCAGAAGAGCTGAGCAGACTGATCTCAGGTGAGATAGAGCAGAAGAGCTGAGCAGACTGATCTCAGGTGAGATAGAGCAGAAGAGCTGAGCAGACTGATCTCAGGTGAGATAGAGCAGAAGAGTTGAGCAGACTGATCTCATGGAGATCAGAAGGTGAGAGACTGATTTCAGGTGAGACAGAGCAGAAGAGCTGAACAGACTGATCTCAGGTGAGATAGCAGAAGAGCAGAAGACTGATCTCAGGTGAGATAGACAGAAGAGCTGAACAGACTGATCTCAGGTGAGATAACCAGAAGAGCTGAAAAGACTGATCTCAGGTGAGATAGAGCAGAAGAGCTGATCTGATCTCAGGTGAGATAGAGCAGAAGAGCTGAGCAGACTGATCTCAGGTGAGATAGACCAGAAGAGCTGAGCAGACTGATCTCAGGTGAGATAGAGCAGAAGAGCTGAGCAGACTGATCTCAGGTGAGATAGAGCAGAAGAGCTGAACAGACTGATCTCAGGTGAGATAGAGCAGAAGAGCTGAGCAGACTGATCTCAGGTGAGATAGACCAGAAGAGCTGAGCAGACTGATCTCAGGTGAGATAGAAAAGAAGATCTGAGCAGACTGATCTCAGGTGAGAAAGAGCAGAAGAGCTGAACAGACTGATTTCAGGTGAGATAAAGCAGAAGAGCTGAGCAGACTGATCTCAGGTGAGATAGACCAGAAGAGCTGAGCAGACTGATCTCAGGTGAGATAGAGCAGAAGATCTGAGCAGACTGATCTCAGGTGAGAAAGAGCAGAAGAGCTGAACAGACTGATCTCAGGTGAGATAGAGCAGAGGAGCTGAGCAGATCTCAGGTGAGATTGGACAGAAGAGCTACGCAGACTGATCTCAGGTGAGATTGGACAGAAGGGCTGAGCAGACTGATCTCAGGTGAGATAGACCAGAAGAGCTGAGCAGACTGATCTCAGGTGAGATAGAGCAGAAGAGCTGAGCAGACTGATCTCAGGTGAGATAGAGCAGAAGAGCTGAGCAGACTGATCTCAGGTGAGATAGAGCAGAAGAGCTGAGCAGACTGATCTCAGGTGAGATAGAGCAGAAGAGCTGAGCAGACTGATCTCAGGTGAGATAGAGAACAGAAGAGCTGAGATAGACAGACTGATCTCAGGGTGAGATAGAGCAGAAGATCTGAGCAGACTGATCTCAGGTGAGAAGAGCAGAAGAGCAACAGACTGATCTGAGAGAGGAGCAGAAAGCTGAGCAGATCTCAGGTGAGATAGAGCAGAAGAGCTGAAGCAGACTGATCTCAGGTGAGACAGAAGAACAGAGAAGAGCTGAGCAGAAGACTGATCTCAGGTGAGATAGAGCAGAAGAGCTGAGCAGACTGATCTCAGGTGAGATAGAGCAGAAGAGCTGAGCAGACTGATCTCAGGTGAGATAGAAGAGCAGAAGACTGATCAGACTGATCTAGAGCAGAAGGGCTGAGATAGACTGATCTCAGAAGAGATAGAGCAGAAGAGCTGAGCAGACTGATCTCAGGTGAGATAGAGCAGAAGAGCTGAGCAGACTGATCTCAGGTGAGATAGAGCAGAAGAGCTGAGCAGACTGATCTCAGGTGAGATAGGGCAGAAGAGCAGAGCAGACTGATCTCATGTGAGACAGACCAGAAGATTTGAGCAGACTGATCTCAGGTGAGAAAGAGCAGAAGAGCTGAACAGACTGATCTCAGGTGAGATAGAGCAGAAGAGCTGAGCAGACTGATCTCAGGTGAGATTGGACAGAAGAGCTACGCAGACTGATCTCAGGTGAGATTGGACAGAAGGGCTGAGCAGACTGATCTCAGGTGAGATAGAGCAGAAGAGCTGAGCAGACTGATCTCAGGTGAGATAGACCAGAAGAGCTGAGCAGACTGATCTCAGGTGAGATAGAGCAGAAGAGCTGAGCAGACTGATCTCAGGTGAGATAGAGCAGAAGAGCTGAGCAGACTGATCTCAGGTGAGATAGAGCAGAAGAGCTGAGCAGACTGATCTCAGGTGAGATAGAGCAGAAGAGCTGAGCAGACTGATCTCAGGTGAGATTGGACAGAAGAGCTGAGCAGACTGATCTCAGGTGAGAGATAGAGCAGAAGAGCTGAACAGACTGATCTCAGGTGAGATAGAGCAGAAGAGCTGAGCAGACTGATCTCAGGTGAGATAGAGCAGAAGAGCTGAGCAGACTGATCTCAGGTGAGATAGAGCAGAAGAGCTGAGCAGACTGATCTCAGGTGAGATAGAGCAGAAGAGCTGAGCAGACTGATCTCAGGTGAGATAGAGCAGAAGAGCTGAGCAGACTGATCTCAGGTGAGATAGACCAGAAGAGCAGAGCAGACTGATCTCAGGTGAGACAGACCAGAAGAGCTGAGCAGACTGATCTCAGGTGAGAAAGAGCAGAAGAGCTGAACAGACTGATCTCAGGTGAGATAGAGCAGAAGAGCTGAGCAGACTGATCTCAGGTGAGATAGACAGAAGAGCTGAGCAGACTGATCTCAGGTGAGATAGAGCAGAAGAGCTGAGCAGACTGATCTCAGGTGAGATAGAGCAGAAGAGCTGAGCAGACTGATCTCAGGTGAGATTGGACAGAAGAGCTAAGCAGACTGATCTCAGGTGAGATTGGACAGAAGAGCTGAGCAGACTGATCTCAGGTGAGATAGAGCAGAAGAGCTGAGCAGACTGATCTCAGGTGAGATAGAGCAGAAGAGCTGAGCAGACTGATCTCAGGTGAGATAGAGCAGAAGAGCTGAGCAGACTGATCTCAGGTGAGATAGAGCAGAAGAGCTGAACAGACTGATCTCAGGTGAGATAGAGCAGAAGAACTGAGCAGACTGATCTCAGGTGAGATAGACCAGAAGAGCTGAGCAGACTGATCTCAGGTGAGATAGAGCAGAAGAGCTGAGCAGACTGATCTCAGGTGAGATAGAGCAGAAGAGCTGAACAGACTGATCTCAGGTGAGAGAGAGCAGAAAAGCTGAGCAGACTGATCTCAGGTGAGATAAAGCAGAAAAGCTAAGCAGACTGATCTCAGGTGGGATTGGACAGAAGAGCTGAGCAGACTGATCTCAGGTGAGATAGACCAGAAGAGCTGAGCAGACTGATCTCAGGTGAGATAGAGCAGAAGAGCTGAGCAGACTGATCTCAGGTGAGATTGGACAGAAGAGCTGAGCAGACTGATCTCAGGTGAGATAGAGCAGAAGAGCTGAACAGACTGATCTCAGGTGAGATAGAGCAGAAGAGCTGAGCAGACTGATCTCAGGTGAGATAGAGCAGAAGAGCTGAGCAGACTGATCTCAGGTGAGATAGAGCAGAAGAGCTGAGCAGACTGATCTCAGGTGAGATAGAGCAGAAGAGCTGAGCAGACTGATCTCAGGTGAGATAGAGCAGAAGAGCTGAGCAGACTGATCTCAGGTGAGATAGAGCAGAAGAGCTCAGCAGACTGATCTCAGGTGAGATTGGACAGAAGCGCTAAGCAGACTGATCTCAGGTGAGATAGGGCAGAAGAGCAGAGCAGACTGATCTCACGTGAGATAGACCAGAAGAGCTGAACAGACTGATCTCAGGTGAGATAGAGCAGAAGAGCTGAACAGACTGATCTCAGGTGAGATTGGACAGAAGAGCTGAACAGACTGATCTCAGGTGAGATAGAGCAGAAGAGCTGAGCAGACTGATCTCAGGTGAGATAGAGCAGAAGAGCTGAGCAGACTGATCTCAGGTGAGATTGGACAGAAGAGCTACGCAGACTGATCTCAGGTGAGATTGGACAGAAGGGCTGAACAGACTGATCTCAGGTGAGATAGAGCAGAAGAGCTGAGCAGACTGATCTCAGGTGAGATAAAGCAGAAGAGCTGCAGACTGATCTCAGGTGAGATAGACAGAAGAGCTGAGCAGACTGATCTCAGGTGAGATAGAGCAGAAGAGCTGAGCAGACTGATCTCAGGTGAGATAGAGCAGAAGAGCTGAGCAGACTGATCTCAGGTGAGATAGAGCAGAAGAGCTGAGCAGACTGATCTCAGGTGAGATAGAGCAGAAGAGCTGAACAGACTGATCTCAGGTGAGATAGAGCAGAAGAGCTGAGCAGACTGATCTCAGGTGAGATAGAGCAGAAGAGCTGAGCAGACTGATCTCAGGTGAGATAGAGCAGAAGAGCTGAGCAGACTGATCTCAGGTGAGATAGGGCAGAAGAGCTGAGCAGACTGATCTCAGGTGAGATAGACCAGAAGATCTGAGCAGACTGATCTCAGGTGAGAAAGAGCAGAAGAGCTGAACAGACTGATCTAAGGTGAGATAGAGCAGAGGAGCTGAGCAGACTGATCTCAGGTGAGATTGGACAGAAGAGCTACGCAGACTGATCTCAGGTGAGATTGGACAGAAGGGCTGAGCAGACTGATCTCAGGTGAGATAGAGCAGAAGAGCTGAGCAGACTGATCTCAGGTGAGATTGGAGAGAAGAGCTGATGCAGACTGATCTCAGGTGAGATTGGACAGAAGGGCTGAACAGACTGATCTCAGGTGAGATAGAGCAGAAGAACTGAGCAGACTGATCTCAGGTGAGATAGAGCAGAAGAGCTGAGCAGACTGATCTCAGGTGAGATAGAGCAGAAGAGCTGAGCAGACTGATCTCAGGTGAGATAGAGCAGAAGAGCTGAACAGACTGATCTCAGGTGAGATAGAGCAGAAGAGCTGAGCAGACTGATCTCAGGTGAGATAGAGCAGAAGAGCTGAGCAGACTGATCTCAGGTGAGATAGAGCAGAAGATCTGAGCAGACTGATCTCAGGTGAGAAAGAGCAGAAGAGCTGAACAGACTGATCTCAGGTGAGATAGAGCAGAAGAGCTGAGCAGACTGATCTCAGGTGAGATAAAGCAGAAGAGCTGAGCAGACTGATCTCAGGTGAGATAGAGACAGATCTCAGGTGAGATAGACCAGAAGAGCTGAGCAGACTGATCTCAGGTGAGATAGAGCAGAAGAGCTGAGCAGACTGATCTCAGGTGAGATTGACCAGAAGAGCTGAGCAGACTGATCTCAGGTGAGATAGAGCAGAAGAGCTGAGCAGACTGATCTCAGGTGAGATAGGGCAGAAGATCTGAGCAGACTGATCTCAGGTGAGATAGAGCAGAAGAGCTGAGCAGACTGATCTCAGGTGAGATAGAGCAGAAGAGTTCAGCAGACTGATCTCAGGTGAGATTGGACAGAAGAGCTGAAGCAGACTGATCTCAGGTGAGATCTCAGAAGAGCTGAGCAGACTGATCTCAGAGATAGAAGAAGAGGTGAAAAGACTGATCTCAGGTGAGATAGAGCAGAAGAGCTGAACAGACTGATCTCAGGTGAGATAGAAGAGCAGAAGACTGATCTCAGGTGAGATTGGACAGACTGAGCAGAATGATCAGGTGAGATAGACCAGAAGAGCTGAGCAGACTGATCTCAGGTGAGATAGACCAGAAGAGCTGAACAGACTGATCTCAGGTGAGATAGACCAGAAGAGCTGAACAGACTGATCTCAGGTGAGATAGAGCAGAAGAACTGAGCAGACTGATCTCAGGTGAGATAGAGCAGAAGAGCTGAGCAGACTGATCTCAGGTGAGATAGAGCAGAAGAGCTGAGCAGACTGATCTCAGGAGATAGAGCAGAAGAGCTGAGCAGACTGATCTCAGGTGAGATAGACCAGAAGAGCTGAAGCAGACTGAAGAGATAGAGCAGAAGAGCAGACTGATCTCAGGTGAGATAGAGCAGAAGAGCTGAGAAGACTGATCTCAGGTGAGATAGAGCAGAAGAGCTGAAAAGACTGATCTGATCTCAGAAAAGTGAGAAGACTGATCTCAGGTGAGATAAAGCAGAAGAGCTGAACAGACTGATCTCAGGTGAGATTGGACAGAAGAGCTGAGCAGACTGATCTCAGGTGAGATAGACCAGAAGAGCTGAGCAGACTGATCTCAGGTGAGATAGAGCAGAAGAAGCGGACTGATCTCAGGTGAGATTGGACAGAAGAGCTGAGCAGACTGATCTCAGGTGAGATAGAGCAGAAGAGCTGAACAGACTGATCTCAGGTGAGATAGAGCAGAAGAGCTGAGCAGACTGATCTCAGGTGAGATAGAGCAGAAGAGCTGAACAGACTGATCTCAGGTGAGATAGAGCAGAAGAGCTGAGCAGACTGATCTCAGGTGAGATAGAGCAGAGTAGATGAACAGACTGATTTCAGGTGAGATAGAGCAGAAGAGCTGAACAGACTGATCTGAGGTGAGATAGACCAGACGAGCTGAACAGACTGATATCAGGTGAGATAGAGCAGAAGAACTGAGCAGACTGATCTCAGGTGAGATAGAGCAGAAGAGCTGAGCAGACTGATATCAGGTGAGAAAGAGCAGAAGAGCTGAGCATACTGAACTCAGGTGAGATAGATCAGAAGAACTGAGTAGACTGATCTCAGGTAAGATAGAGCAAAAGAGATGAGCAGACTGATGTCAGATGAAATAGAGCAGAAGAGCTGAGCAGACTGATCTCAGGTGAGATTGGACAGAAGAGCTGAGCAGACTGATCTCAGGTGAGAT